>CM032065.1:25615506-25906268 GCA_018831715.1 Matsumurasca onukii
CATGAAATTACAGATATATTGAGGGCTGTTTACGGAGATAATGCCTTCATAAAAGTCCCATTTTCAAGTGGATTAAGCGTTTCAAAGATGCCGCTAAAGCTTCAAGATGATGCAAGGCAGGGACGACCTTTAGCCTCATGTTTGGATGTCTAGTAGAACACTGGCGCTTTATTGGATGTCTAGTAGTCACGTGATGTTGTGGCGGAGCTTTACGTGCCTCAAGGCTGCTATATTGAAACAGTTCGCGAACTTATTGGACAGAACTCGTATCATTTGTACATAAAAGAATTACCTGCAAACAACTATGTTGAAAATATAAAGTAATCTGAAGCTAAAAGTTATTTATTTATTTGTCAATATACAATATTCAATAATTGTGTTGACAACAAACTAACTATATAACAAAAAACACACAAAATCTACTACCACTGGTAAGAAAAGATAGCTAAAACCTCTTCAGCTATATGATAAAAAATATTAGTATGCAAATTAAAATTTAAATACCATTTTCCATGAATTCTCTTACTGTCTAAAACGAATTTGACAGTAAAAAGTTCTTTAGTTCACACTTAAAAGTTTTAAAATTTTGAATTTGTTTGACGTTTTCTGGTAATTTGTTAAATATCTTTTTACCAGAATTTATCGGCAATTTATTGAACATTTCCAAACGGCGGCTATTAAAATTTAAAATGTTTGCACTACGGGTATTATAAGAGTGACTTGACTCTACCAATTGAAATTTTGGAAAACAGAATATTAAAGTTTCTAATACCTAAAGTGACGTAATTGTCAGTATTCCGGTTGATTTGAAAGCATTTCGACAGGATTCTCTATGTTTTAGTTTTGCAATTATTCTTACGGCTAATTTTTAAAGAATCAACAGTCTAGAAACTTTTGTGTCCCCGCAGTTCCCCCAAAAAATTATACCATATAATATGTGGGGATGTATCAGACCAAAATAAACCATTCTCAAAACATCTACTCTGCAGTGAGAAGATAGTTTTCGGAATAAGAATATTCCAGAAGCCATTCTTTTACAAATTATATCAATATGGTTATTCCAGGTTAATTTTTTGTCCACAATATGTATGTTATTAATACATAGATCATTGGTTTCTGTAGATTTTATTTTGAGTTAATATCCTACCTTCAGGTTTTCTAATAGTGTCTTTTAAATCCCTGGAAGAACAAACAGTTTACATTTGACTCACACAGTTAAGTACATTTTGTTCTAGCCCTCATTGCAGATTTTCTAACCAACTTATATAATTTCCCACCTTACATTTCCCATCACAGTGTGCTCCCTATGTTCCAGAAACATGCGGAGAGAGCGGAGGAAGCATGGCTTGAAGTTCAGCCACAACCTGTGTTCTCAGCGGGCGGCAACAGTTTCCTGCTGCTGGCCGCGGTGCAGGAGGGAGCCATCGACACTTTCACTCACATCAAGCACGTAACAGCTGTCGCAGCAACGCATAGCCGTCATCAGCCACGGCCACTACGAGGTCACCGAGATACTTGCCTGGGACTCCATCAACCATCTTGTGTGAGTAGCAGTCATAAGAAGTTGGAAAGTTGGGACTTAACGGTTTAAAATACAATCAGACTAAATGTGCTCTGCTTCACTTGCTTGGGTTAGAACTTTGAATGTTGGAGTTTATATTTTACTTAGTTAACAATTCAGTGTACATGAAAATTTTTCTTTTTTAATAGCCAAATAAGAAAATCTTTTTGTCTATAAATCAAAAGGCTACTAACAATTTTTTCAAGTTATCTATCATGACAAGTAGAAGGTAAAGGTATAAACTGAAAAATTAAAATAATTACTAGCTATTGAAAACTTTTGAAAATTTAAGAAGGGGCCTGATTGAGCTTGAACAGCGTTCAAATGAGAGAGGGAAATTAACATGGGAAAATAGGCAAACTGTGTTTTACGTACGTAATGAACTAAAATGCGGAAAAGTTTTCTCGGGAAGCATAGAGTCATTAGTACTGCTGCACATAAAAAAGGAAAAAATGAGTTTGGTTATAAAATAGAATTTTAATTATTGAATTTCAAGTACTTTGTTCTTATGGAAAAATCCAGTTTTTAGTTCAGAAGTACAGAATTAATTTTATGACAAAATTTAAAGTTTTAGTGTTTATATGAATTAGCATCAATAGATCTATGCTTCCTGAGAGAAAATTTCCACATTTAAGTAAATTAACTTGCCTAAACACGCAGTTTTTATCCCATGTTTTAATCGGTACTCTGAGTTGGACCTGCGGCCGCTCTATCCGGCCCCCTCTTAAGACATTTCATTCAAATATATATATTTATATATATATGAATGAGTAGTGAGATTATTATTCATTGAGAAGTTGTTGCTGCTATTAAGGTATTCAAAATACTTTGTAGTTCTATATTCTATAATATGAATAGTCACTAAAACCCCATTTGGAACAAACTTAAAGAAAAAAATGAACATATTCATATAATTACATATAATTACAATACATATAATTTTTTTTGTTTTATCGGATTTAAAATCATTTATCCACAAAAATTGTTGGAGGTGGAAAGGGCCCATATTTCCTAACAAGTAGGAGAATGCCTGGAACATTCAATTTGTAGGGTAGTAAAGTTGAAAGAGAAAAGAAAACTTATATGTTTTCAGTTTCTTAAAAAGCCAACTCTAACAGTGATATTTCGTTTCCCAATTCTTTCATAACCCTTGGGTTAGTAAAAAGGGCTTTGTTTATAGATGAGCCTTTAAGGATGTGAAGGAGTTACATGACAGAGGTTTTAAACATGTTGTTTTATTTAACTGTACACTTTAAAAGTGTTTGGTTAAAACTAAAGGCTACTTATCGAACAAACTATGTTACAGTTACTACTTGGGCACACACGAACACAACCCAGGCCAGAAGCATCTGTACGTGGTGCAAGACCCAGACACAGACGCACCTCTGCACATGGAGCCACAGTGTCTCACTTGTGACCTGCATCAGTACCTCGGCTCCCTCGGCAAGTCCACCTACATCAACTGCAGCCACTTCAGCGCCTACATCAGTCTCATGCCGCCTGACAGTAATTCATTTTCTGGGTTGAAATTAAGAGAAAACAAGAATAACATTTTCTCAAAAAAGGCTTTGTTAACTGGTTAACTGCCATTCTTTTTCACACATTTTTTTTGTTATCTCCCGTGCCACTTAAGCGAATTTCTCGAAACTTAGTTGCTATTTAAGTATTTAGTCAAGGTGCTTTTGAAAACAATTACCGATGTGATCCAGCTTCATACTTCCAAACTGCAACCATTTATCATATTTTTATTAATTTTCCCTAAAATAGTATTAAAGCAGCTGTTAGTTGTACGAAATGTAAAAAAAAGTTGTCTTCAAATTTGATTACAAATCTATCAAAATTGAACGTTTCAAAACCATTTGAAGACCAGCTGAGTTACAGTGGAAAACAGAGTCAAAACCTTATTTAACAATGCTCACTATGACTGGATTGTTTTTCAACGTGTTTTCAAGATTTTTCATTGATATATTTATGATTGAATTTGCTGTAGAAAATTATTTAAAACAATATTTTGTGAAAAATAAGTGACTACATAGTGGTATTGACTAGGTACGGACGGGATGAGGCACTACGTGCTGCTATGTGAGGGACCAAGCTTGCCGTTGGCGGCAGTTCACAACACTACCAACCATCGCCTCCTGCGTGTGCTCTTCAACAAGAAGAAGCAGTGCGAAGGCAAAATCAACCAGCTGGCACTGCCGCAAATAGAGACTCTTCAGGTACAGCCGGATCAATTGTGGCTCGTATATTCTTTAATAGTACATTGAAACGATTGCCCATTCTTGATGCAGACATTGAAATGATTGCCACACTACAAAATAAAAGTAATGTAGTCCTCACTTTGCCTCACTATAGTTAAGACGTTTTCATTTCATTGTGAAGTAATGCATGTTGATAGCCTTACACAAGGTGACACACAGGAAACGGACGTTTTTTAAATGTAATTGTTTTTAAGTTATTAAAAATTACACAAAAAATGAACTGTTTGTAGAAATTGTATCAGGTATAGCCGTTATAAAGACCCTGTAGTACGGTATGTAAAGACGTTCCACAACACGAAAACTCATCCCTATCTATGGACTCAGAGATAAGAGGTCTTATTGTTCCGGCTGATCTATAGTCAAAGTACCAATTTAAGTTCTTTCCTTATGAAACTGAACCTCTACTAAGGAAAGAGCTTTTCTACGATCGAGAAGTTATCAAACTCAGCCACACTACAAATGTCTCTCATCGAGTGTTCGTTTTAAATCAGTGTGCATATTATTTCTAATTATTAAAAATATAAATTGAATTTAAAGAAGGCCAAACAAATCCATTGTTAATGAAATTCCAGCCAATCAAAATCTTATTCTTAGGGGACAGTTAACTTAATTTCAAGTCGTACTATATACATGCATTGTTTTTATTTTGTTTCAGGTGCCTTTGCCTCAAGGCTATCGAGCACAAGTGCAACTCTTATTGCCTCCCAGCTGGAGAAAAGAGCTTAGAGATGCTGCCTATCCCGTCCTGGTTCAAGTGTAAGTCAATGTATAGTGAATAAAATTTTAATACATTAGAAAATATCTTCACTTATGAAAATAATAGTTATTTCATAATAGTTGAACGCTTACCACACACATTTCTTATTGCCGTATATTAGATCTAAAAGTTAATTTAACTTTGAAATTCATTTTATGTAATTTTTATTATGAGTTGATAATAAACTGTCCTTAAGAAACTGTCTTCAAGAAAGTTATTTTATGTTTAACATTTACAGAAAAAAATTCCCATTCTAAAATCTATTACAAAAACATTTATGCTTACTGTTGCAGAAACGGGAGGCCAGGAAGTCAGTCAGTGTCGGAAAAGTTTGATTTGTCATGGGGCACATACATGTCCAGCAAGAAGGATGTCGTGTACATAAAGCTGGACGTGAGAGGTTCCCGTGGACATGGTAGTCACGCTATCTACCGTCACCTAGGCCGTATCGAGGTGCAGGACCAGATCCATGTGCTCAGGTAAGTACACACAAATACCATTGGCGAGGGTTTGGCCATGTGGGGACTTTGCCCAGACCTCCCTTTTGGGTGTGAGGCTATTCACTTCACTCATGGGAAGATCATTGGCTGAGGCTGTTTTCTTCGCTCAAAGGGACGCTTTGTCCTTCCCCTTTGAACATGGCAAGATCAAAGAAAAAATATCTTTGATACATTATCACGATAAGTATAGGATTACTAAAATATAAATGTCTCAACAACTAAAATATATATTGTCATGTCCAGTTATAAAAATAAGAGTTTATTAAGGGAGAAGAATGGTCGCAGGCTCTATTGTCTTCTGCTAGTTTTCTTCTTTGTCAAACGTGTCCAACTAATTCTATCTATGGATAGACAGTGGCAGGTCTGATGTTGTATTGGTTGTTTTGCACTACAGTATATTGGTTACTGAGTCTGGCATCTTGGTGTAGACCTGGGGGCTGGGTTGTTGCTTCTATAGAACATAAAATCTAACAACAACTGTGAGGACCTTAACCTTACAGAGGTCACATCTTGGTGGTTACCTTTGGGTGTATATCTCCATTTGTTAATCAAATTGTCTTCCCTCTTTCTGAAAAATCCATTTATCAAGAAAATCTTGTTTAAAAGAACTCTTTTTATCATAGAAGTCCTATTTAAATGTTATATAAATATATAACTTTGATAGTTACGGTACATAACAAAAACCACCCTTGGTTAAAAAACTCAACATTTTTATAAAACTGCAAACCATTTCGTTCTGTGATATTTTGTTCTCTCTGGCAACAGAAATGAATAGCTCTATTTTCTATGGAAGCACCACGCTAACACGTTTGTTCTACACTAACTGTTGTTGCTAAAAGTTTCTTCTTCACCCCAAATCAAAATCCCCAAAATAAAATGTTTTTGATATTGGAACGTTTTGTTGGTTATACCCTAAGAATAACCCATTGTCAATCAGTCTGTGAGTTAGTGATCTTGCCGAATACCGCTCCAGTTTAGAGAAAAATATTATCATACACTTAGTAGAAATTAAACTGCATACTTTTGAAAGTTGAAATAACACAGTCTTTTTGAAATGGCTGCATCTTATACCTTAAGAAATAGAACTATGTAGCAGTAACATTCTAAACACTTGAACTAAAAGTAATTAAAATTTATTTTCTTAGAATATACTCTTCTTAATAAGGGCTAAAGTTGTCTCTCTGAAAAACCATACTGCCAAGCTAAATTTTCAAAAACATTTTAACCTTTCAGAAAAAGTAGATAAAGAGTAAATATAAATTCTTATTTTTCATTTGCTCACATGGATTTTTTTGTTTTAGATATCTACTAGAACAGTACAAGTTCCTAGACCAGACGAGAGTGGCGCTGTGGGGTTGGGGCTATGGAGGTTATGTTACGACGATGGTCCTCAGTTCTCAGCAGAAGCTCTTATTTAAGTGTGGCATCGCTGTCTCCCCTATTGCGGATTGGCAATACTACAGTAAGAACATATTTGGTTCAAACCAACAATTTATCATTATTTATTTCAGTTGTCCACATTCAAAAAGCTACCACCAATAGCTGAAAACACTTTGGAATTTGTGTGTAACAAAATAAGTTCTGAAAGGACAAGATTGTCTTGAGGTGAATATTAAAATCCTCAGTAGTTTTTGTTTAATTTGTTGAGAAATATTTCTAAAACTGAAAGAAATTAGTTTTCATTTCAATAGCGATTCTCCGAAGCAAATTACAATAAATTTGCTTGCTAAACCAATAATTACAAAATGTATTTTTGCTAGTTTTACATTACCAATGATTAATATTAATTACTTTAAAAATTAATTTATTAGAATTTAAAGTAATTAATATTTAATATTAATCATTGCCTTTTATTGGTAATGTAAAACTGGCAAAAAATACATTTTGTAACTATTGGTTTAGCAAACAAATTTATCGAAATTACAAAACACAAAAGCGAATATTTTAAGAATTAACTTTAGATTGTGTTGCCCATAGAGTTAAGTTAAGCTAGCAAAAGGCCTCACAGTATTGGCTTTTGTGTTTTATTTTACCAAACTCTAAATACCCAATACTATAGCTCAACTATTCTATTTTAATTATGCTTGTTAACATCAAAATACAAGTTAGTAGTTGGGTATAGTACCAGCAAGATCTAGTATTGCTCTTTCTGAGACTGTGCAATAAGCTGATTCTATTCTGATAGCGGCTTCACATAGTAGAATCTTTAGTTTTGTTTGAAAGTTTCCTTTTAGGGCCTCTGTCCAGATCCACTCCCACCCCATATAATAAAAAGTTGTTTTTTGAATCTTTATTCAACAATTTTTAAAAATTCATTCATCATTTATTAAGCTTTTACTATTTTGTTTTCCAGACTCTGCTTTTACGGAAAGAGTGATGGGATATCCTAATGAGAATGTGAAAATGTATGTGGAGGCAGACGCAAGTCAAAGAGCAAAACACATACCGAGTCACAGCCTTTACCTCATACATGGTCTAGCAGATATCAGTGTGCCTTACCAGCATGGTGTGACAATCGCACACACGTTAGCCAAGGAGGGCATTATGTTCAGATATCAGGTGAGGAGAGTCAATCCTATATCAAAATCCAGGCAGTTGCTATATAACCTTTTGTTTCTTAAACAAACCCCTCTTAGGAGAATCTAAGATTAGTCTGCGTATTTATGGTTTAAAAAAGTATTTTTATAAGTGTAAATTGTTATCAAATTGTTTCAAACTCCTAGATAACGCATTTGAATAGCCACTAACTATGCTTGAGAACAAAAAAATTACACCAATTAATATAATTAGCAGTCTTGCTTCACCAGACAAAAACAAAAATCAACATTATCTTACTAACAACATGGCTTATTCTATTTATTAGTTTATATTTAAAAAATTAAAAATATTACAGTAAAAAAGAACTTTTTACTTAGTCAAACATTTTGAAGTTGATGAAATCCAATGAATGATCCAATAAAACTTGTATAGTTGGTAAGACCTTTTGGGAACAATGTTCCCATCTACAGATGTTGACTTTTTGTAGATGGAAACATTGTTCCCGAGAGGCCTGACCAAGTATGAAAATGTTTATTGGATCATTTGTATTTTCATCAACTTCAAAATTATAAACCCAATAAGGAGCTCTCCTAAGTAAAAGGAAAGAACGGACTTTTCCAGCCACTTCCGGAGAAAACTACTCCTAACGTTTCGGGTAGTTAGAAACTCCACCGTCTTCAGAGGACTACACTAACTAGGAACTACATTTAATTAATATCTTAACTTAAGGACTAACCTAGGACTATTCCAACCAATATTTTAAAAAAAGCGCTACATCATGAAATTGATGGCTTGTCAAAATTATAATTACAAATATGAACAAGTAAAACAAGGACACGTTATAGGGATAAAACTACATGTTAGCCTTAACATACAATCAATAGCTGAAAAAACAAATATCTGAAAAACACAGAGATGTGGTAAGTAGTTATTAACTGAAAGGATCTCACCCAGACTCGGACCACGAACCTCGCACTACGAGGCACGCACTAACTAACATCCCGTAGGCGGTAGTTGACAGCCAGTCTGCAAATGAGTGGAGGGGCGGGTTGGGGAAGTTTGAGTACACAGCCGACAAGGGAGGGTTTGATGTTTTCATGGGGAAGCGGTACATTATAACATATATCATAAAACACAAAATATATACATTGCTAAGGCCTAACTTTACGTCGTGTGTGTCTCCATCCTTCGCTCATGGGCGTTCAGTTACGAGCGTTGATTTAGTGTGGTCTCCATGCTTCGCTCACATGGGCGTTCAGTTCGAGGCGTGTATGTGTGTGTTAGTTCAGTCTATTTCTGAGGGTCATTGGGTGTGTTCTGGTTTTATGTTATCTGTTATGACTTTTTCTGGCTGAAATTGTTTGTAGACATTTGCCACTCATTTGCAGACTGGGCTGTCAACTACCGCCTCACGGGGATGTTAGTTAGTCGTGCCCGTGGTGCGAGGTTCGTGGTCAGTCTGGGTGAGATCCTTTCAGTTAATAACTACTTACCATCTCTGTGTTTTCAGATATTTGTTTTCAGCTATTGATTGTATGTTAAGGCTAACATGTAGTTTTATCCTATAACGTGTCCTTGTTTTACTTGTTCATATTTGTAATTATAATTTTGACAAGCCATCAATTTCATGATGTAGCTTTTTTTAAAATATTGGTTGGAATAGTCCTAGGTTAGTCCTTAAGTTAAGATATTAATTAAATGTAGTTCCTAGTTAGTGTAGTCCTCTGAAGACGGGTGGAGTTTCTAACCCTTACAGCGTTAAGTAGTTTTCTCGAGTGGCTGGAAAAGTCCGTTCTTTCCTTTACTTAATTGCTCTCCCACTATTATGAACTTTCAAACTAACATAGAGCTCTCCTAGATGTTAGACACACATATTCGTTAATAATTAACTTTGAGTATTTTTCCACTTCTTCCTTGTAACTAGACAACTTTTCATTTAAAGTTATAAAAAATGTGTTAAACATACTGGTACATTTAAAAAAAACATTGGTTTCTACTTGTGACTTTTTTATATAAAGGAAAAATCAACATTTTATCATTTGCTTTTAAAATGTTAAAGATGTTTTAAAAGTTCATTACATTTAAAAAAGTCAGTTGAGATATTTAGAGCAAACTGTGCATGTTCCAGAGCTACGCGGACCAGGGCCACGACCTAGTGGGTGTTCTAAATCATGCGTACAGTTCCATGGAGGACTACCTGCAAGAGTGCCTTACATTAGATGAAGACGAGAAACCGACGTTATAGTTGTAAGCCTCAGTGTGTAGTAATCTTGGACTTGTATATGTTATCTTCATCCAATATTTCCTCTCTAACAAAACTTTCCAATCTAAAATTTGTTGAAGTTTTTAACACTACAAAATTATGATTGATGTACAGTTAGTTTGTAACTAGATCAACAATAACTCTTTCTGCTAATATCTTTAAAATGTATTCAACAGGGACGAATGGTTTAGTTGGTTCAAAGTAAATGTAATTTTTCTATCCGTGGCCTTACAATATTTCAATTATGACAAGCAATTCAGGAAGGTTACACTTTGCATTGGGGTGTGTCTCAGCTAAAATATTAAAACTTTTATTTCCCAAAGCTATTCAAAATATTACATCAAACATGACTCCTTGTAGTTTGGCAATCTTGGAACTGAATTGTATCCGTGTGGTGAGGAATTGTGGTAATGGAAGGAGAGGGAGGATAGCCCAGGTGATGAACGAGCCAATGATTCCGCTGTGCCTGACACAGCTGCAACCATGACAACAGCCACTGTTGCACGTCGCACAGCTTGGACTGTACAAGGACAAAGTGATGTGATTGCTTGTGCATTAGAATAGTTTCATAGAATTAATTCTATAAATGATAACAGGTTTTCTGGTATGATGAACAGCTTTTCAAAATGACAGTAATAATAGAATAATCAGTAAATGTTGCAAATTAATACAAAATAATGCAAGTTATTAATGTCTCTCTTGAGCTTGGTTTTAACTTAAACTATGTATTAAAAAATTTGGTAGTAACGGCCAGTAGTGTTTGGTAACACTGCGGGCCCCCGATACCCTTCAATACTGAAGTTAAGTAATTCCAAGTCTTACCAGATTAGAAGAAGTCTACTGCATTTAAGCCTCTCATTTTTATCAATGTTTATTTTTTCAGAAACTTTTCATCATCGATATTTGACACTGTAACTGCTCACCAGGTACTGCCAGGTGTTCTAAAATCTTGACCATGACAGTTTTTACAAAATCATTCACATTAAGTAATAAAACAAACCTACATTTTTAACACTAGTTAGTTTTTATGATTATTGCTGGAAAAAACAGGAACGTCCAGTAATTAAATGTCATATGTACCATAGCTTGCAGTGAACAAACTATACCTAAGTTTTCAATAATTGTCTGTTCCTGGTAAGTCAAAATATGTTTATTACAATTTCTTCAAGAAATGTACTGGCGTCAAATTGTACAGAGTAATTTAAAATTCAGTCTCTGTGAAGAAATTCTTCCAGTGTGTAGAACGGTCTATCAGTTTACTTGGTAAGCAGTTTACTTGTAACAACTCTCTATAAATTATGGTTTGATGCTAATACTTACATTTTACAACTTTTGAATAAATTTCAAAAGCTGTCTGCTTTGTAAGGTTTTGTAAAATAGCCCAACAGCATACAAGAGTTTGGTTTCTACTTTTTTAACATCGATTCCATAATATTAAATTTTAAACATTGATGATTTTATACAGCATCCTTAGGTACTGGATTTATTTAAATTTTGTATACAATACTGATGAAGGACTTTAATAATTATTGTTCATCACAAACAGGTAGATACCTCGATTTTAAAATTACATAAATGTTCAGAACTAGATAAAACTCTTGGTAAGATAGAGATTTTTACATTTTTAGCTGTAAATTTAGCCTTAATTTTGTAAAAATGAATAGCTTTGATGTACTATTGTAATACTGTATTGTTGGTTGTAAAGACTACATGTTTGTGAATAAGTTGTATTTATTTCAGCATTGTGTAGTTGCTGCAAGCTGTTTGCTTGAAAATGAGCTTATTGCCAAATAAAAATGCCTAATGTTGTGTAGACTGGCATACAATAAAAAAATAACTCAGAAAGGTCTTTGATCATTGGGGTAATGCATATAATTTATTTACAATACATTTTAGTCAGTTACCCTAAAAAGCAAACAATATTTTGGTATTTGAAAAGTTATTATCGGTATGACAATCAAAGCTGTCTATCAGATAGATTATATTTATTGCATTAAAAATCATTATTACAATAGGTAAGTAGGAATCATTGAGTGATAAACTTGGTATGTTATGTATTTTAGAACATGTTGACCGTTCTGATAATTTTTTTAGCATTTAGGTTAGCATTTTATTCAGAGCAGTGGTATATTAAATGTTTTGAGACAATCAATATAATTACAAAAGAATTAAAATTTAAGGCTAGTTTATTAATATTTCCTCCGAAAGAGAGGGTGTGCACTATTGGAAGCTAAAGTTGTAGATACATGATCATGTTCCATTTTAGTGCAAAACTTTACAGTCCTATTTTTTTAAATTTAAACTCAAAGCAATATATAAAAATATTAAGAGAATGGGAAAGAGTCTAAAGAATTTGGAAAAATAATAGTTGTAGAATATTTTAAGGGCATAAACCAATAATAACAAAATACCTGCCATTTCCTGGCTGCTTCTTAGTATCAAACTTTGTATGGTACTTATATTTAATAAAGTTTGATTTTCATCAAACTCTCTATTTCTTTTATAATGTTAAAAATTTTTAGTCCGATCTCCCCATAACATTTTTGCGCTGTTCGCATGCTTTACAACTTCTTAGCTAGAATATTGACAGTGGCTTCTTCATGAACATTTTCTTTGACAATCAAATATTGTAAACATGGTACATGGTAATGCTAGACTTTTATATGATATTCATGTCAACAAACACCACTAAAATAGGATAATGTTAAGTTTTATATTGAGGATATTAGTGTGCTGTACTCTAGCTTATATATTTCTGTTATTTACTTGATGCTTAGATTTATGCATCGTAACAGTTATTTATAACAAACTTTCATTGCCGCAATCAGGCACAAATGTAATAAGATTTATAACATTTAATGGGTATAATATTGATAACAATTTAATACTCGACTAATTTTAAGAGTAATACAACTCTTAGTTGTTAATAATGCTAACAATAATTCAAATACCGTGATATTTTGGGTAAATTGTTACTCCGTGTTAACCTAGCGCGAGCTTTTTTGATAAAATAAGTGTAACATTAAATTTTGGCTGTTGCTTAGTTGTAAATACTAAAACGTTTGCCTTTATATTTTTGAGCTTATATTTTCATCAAACGAATGTTGTTCCAAATCTGGTATCAATTGTTCATTATAATACACAAGTGTACATGAATGTGATGTTTGCTGTTATTTCTGTGTTGGTTTGTTATAATGTAGTTACAATAAAACTGGTTAACATTTGGAGTTGTGTTTTATTTCGTTCCTTACATTAATGATGATATAGCACAAGCACATTGTTTTTCATACAAGTACTATGTGTCTAAGATTACTGCAAGGACTTAGCCAGGGGGTGCTAAAGGTGGTCCACTTCTTTAACAAGCAAACTGGATACTATATAAGTGGTATCATAGTTCATAGTTGGCTCTACCCTACCTTAGTAGTTACCTTTATACCCAGTGTTCCGGACAGGTAGGGACATGCTCGTGAAGGTGCAGGCTCTGACACTCATATAGATAGGTGCGTGTATTGTTATGCAATTGGGGGTGCCAAGCACAATGGGATTTTGGATGGTATGTAATACTTCCCAACAAAATGGGGATTCAGCGATTCTCCCTTGGGCAAAATTTGTATTGTAAAAGGCAATTTTCAACTTTCTGATCTCAATTACCCTGAAAATTAGACTCAACAAAATGCAAATCTTCTGAAAATCAGTAAAGCCAGTGCTTCCCGTCTTTCCAGTTGGTTGCAAAATGACAAAAGTCAAGCTGGTTTTCAAAAAAGGGGGATGGGTTGTAGGTGTGCAGCTATTGTCCTATATCCTTTTACAATCTTTTTTTGCAAATGATTTGAGAAGGTTGTCTGTGAACAGCTAGTTACCTATCAGAAGGGGAAAACAACTCTGCAGAAAACAGTGTGGCCTTCAAAAATCAAAATTAACCAAATTTTAATTTGTTCTAACAAAGATATTAAAGAAACATAGCATCTAGCTGGAGGATTGGTGACGAGCTGTTTTGCTGGACAAATTGGCAAATCTGCGGTTCAACGGTCTAGCATTAATATGTCAAGCTATATACGAGAAAATGAACTCAAATGAAAAACATTTGGTATGTTACAAAAATAAAATTAAAACATTCACGTCAAAGAAAATAAAAGGGTAGTTCCACTTCTAGCTATTGTGTCATATGTATATGCATCAACGATACCCAGATGTATAGCAGAGGAGTATTTGTTTATTTTTGCTGATAATTAACACAACTCTGGTAGTTTAAGACAAAGACTGTGAGACACTAGAGGGAACTTGTTTCAAAGAGTTAATGAGTTAGCATAATCCTTTGAAGAGAACAATAAAAATTGTTAAAGTGTACCCAGAAAAACTAAATTACTTATGTATTCAAACTCTTAACCTGTTGACAAGTACAAGCAAATTCCAAAAGAGGAGGTACAGACATTTTGGCCCTCGGTAAGGACTGACGTTCTGAAACGTCAAAGGCAAAAAGGGGTGTTTTGGGCAATATTGAGATAAGGCAGAGGGCACCACACTGGAAAAACGCTAAAAGCGCACTTTATTGATCTAAAAATGTTAAAAGTCCCAAGTCCCTTTATTTTTAAAATAACCATGTATGTTAAAATGCATTTACCCGAATATATAAATGTGGCTCATAATTATAATACTCTATAATAAAATAATGACATAAACTCAAGTTATATAACAGAAACCACCAATCAGTAATCGGAGAGTATATAAAAAATTGCCAAATAGATTACAATTATTGATAAAATATGTAATCAAATATTATGCCGGTGCGAACTTAAAATGTGTTCTGCTTGAAAATGCTTCAATATGACCTTAAAGAATTTTACAAGCTTAAAGTAAAGTCCATGAGAAGGAAAAACCTAGAAAGGTACAAGATAACTAGGTTTTCCTCTTTGGAAGAGGTTTGAATCATTTCTTTTGACGTACAGACGTACTTCTTCTAGCTAAAATACAATTAGTTAAAATTCTTCCCAGCTGAGATCAGCACTAGTCAGACATTATTGTATGAAAGCGGTAACAGATCTAAAAACCTTTAGATAGATCCCCCTGGTGGCGGCGCATCCACTAGGCAAACTGGCCTATGCTAGGTTGGCTATAGGCTAGGCAGTAGGCGGCCGTCTAGGGCGGCAACAAAGACAATACATATAGCAACTACCGTAAATATTGGGGCCATATAATAATAAAGGACTACCGGTGTTAATTTTCCCAATACAGGAAATTTGCTGGCGTTCACGGTAGTGATTGTGGTTACACTTCGGCTATGTTTTATTACCGTACTGATTTTATTTGATTTCTTTATAATTTGTCAGTTATGGCAGATGTCTGGGTTGACGGTGGGACCACTAACCATCTATAAAATCAGTGGCGTAAATAACACCCCCGCAGCCTTCGCTGTACGGGCGGATGGGGGCACAGCACTCCGGGGCGCCTCCGCTTTGTGGGCTATTGCTACTTGCTAATCATCGGTATCAGAATGAAAAATTAAATTTTCACATTTAATAATTGAAGTACACTTTAACAAACTGCTGTAGTTTAAGTGCAAGGCATACGCTCGTTTGACTTATAATCACGACAAAGAGACGCTACTGTGTAGCAATGTAGCTCATCGCGTTATCACCGGCCGTAAATTAATAGTTTTAATAATTAGTTTTTGGTGAGGGGGGCACCCTGTCAGCTGGCGGGGGGCGTTCGATGGCTTAGTTACGCTACTACATAAAACACTATGCTTCATCCCGCATCTACCTTAAAATACCATCTAAGAGTGGTTGATGCCTCAAATAGTCTAATTAACGTCTAATAGACGTCTTTAATTAGAACCAGCAACACCAGGGTGCCTGGGCGGCCGGGCCTAAAGTTGTTAAAGTTGCAACCGAACCATCAATGATCATTATTTGAGAATCTGAATACACAAAGAGTATTTATGAACCTGTTTTTCCGTCATTAAAATTTATATTATACTTACTTTAAAATGTTCTTTTTATTAGCTATTAAAACACAGTTTCGTTACTTTAAAGTGGATTTTTGTATAGTGTAGTAGTCTTTCTTTTCTTCTTGTTTTGCTGGATTAACATAGCACCGCCTTCCCACACCTGTAGCCAATCACAGCATTGCGCTCGATTTGGCGTTTACTTTTGTACTAAAGCGCAGCTTTCATTCGTCAAACGAAATAACGTTCATAAGTTGTTCGTCAGACTTGATGCAGAAAGGATGGTGTTGTTGTGTTGTGTACTTTCTAAGCATTGTGTTGCAGAAACATTTTTTCAGTCATGCTGGAAATATCCTGGCACCTTAGGAGTGGATCTGATAGTATTTCTGATTTAGAAATACGGAACATGTAGATTGTGCTATTTTTGTGTCGTATTATTAATATTTCTTTATTCGGGTATTTCTTCTGCCAGCGAAACTGGTCCTAGATTGGCTTATGGTAGCGTCAGGACGTTAGATTCAACGTTTACTGTCAAATGTCTATGGGAGAGAGCCGTGAACAGACTTTAGAGAGAGTATCAATGGATCTCGCACCAACCCCTGTATTGAAGGTTGAACCTCCACGAAATTCCCCAGGGGTGAGTAGATGACTTGGCTAAGCCTACTTTCCAGACCTCATTTCAATAATTTTGATAGCTTACTCTTATCATACACTGAAAAATGCACTTTGATTTTTCAGTCTGTCTCGGCTTTACTTCTGATAAGAGTAAAGGGTAGACCTATGCTAAACAGCTTTATTTTCTCTTGCAAGACAAAATCAGATTATCCTAAATTCTAACTTTTCAAATCTCTAATCATATTAAATGTGTGAACAACAAATGCTTTCCATCACAGAACTTAAAATAAAGACATTAGTTAGCTTTTCCGACTATATAGGGTATATTCCGGACCCCAAGCCAACTACTACTGGCCTAGGCTAAACCTAGCTATCGTTCCATCAAAAGTTTAGGCCTAAGTCAATGATCTATCTAAAACATTTGGCCTTAGGTAGCTTATTTTGGAAACTCGCTTGTTATTTAACAGGGTCTTTCTCTAGATGTTCCATCAATCATAGTGAACATGCCCTAGCTAGCAGTTATGAGTGTGTTAGCATGTCCAACCCATTTAAAAATCTATCGACCCCATCTTTCTATTGACTAACTATGGTTGAAGGTTTCACTCAGTTTATTTTTAAGGTACAAAATATAGTAGCTGGCCTAGTAATTTAGGCTAATTCAAGCCAAAATAATATTATTTGCTTGAATGTGATCGCAGAGATGTAATGTGATCGTAAAATCTTTTAATTAAAATAGCCAACCTGACATTTGCCATGTATTATCTAATTCCTTGTTGCCTTCCATTACACTGTTGACCAGCATTGCTATACAGACTAAATCAATTTACAATAAAATACAAAAGATGGTCCAAAATTCAGGCAGGTTAATGTGTTGTAGTACTCCATCACTGAATATAGCAACATCTTTACAATCAATGCTTTTATCGTTTTCTCAAAAACTATGGGGTCGAGAATTGTACATCTAGCTCAAAGGGCATTGTACACTTTCAATTTAGCCACTTGGAATCCTTTTAGCTATGCTAAATTATTTTTAATGTAGCAGAGAGCAAGCAGCAACATACTGGGCAAATATTGTCATCATTTTAAATTTAAAAGCTTTTAAAAATTGGCCTACAATAGTAAATGACCTGCTGATGCTATAATGCTGACCCTACTCTTTGGAGATGATGAATGTCATCACAAAGTGATGCTCGACCCCCCACAAAAGAAGGCCATACAAGATATGAGGATAAAACAAGCCCTGGCAGACAATCACAGATAGCGGTTAGTCAGACATGGTCTCAATCTGTGGAGGAGAGCGTTGGTCGTGGCTGTATTGAAAAAATTACACAGTCATTATATCTCCGCTCCACGTAAGTTTAGAATCAATGACAAAGCCCAATAGCCATACTTTCTGAGTAATTCTCACACAGATGCGGCTAAGACTACAAGTAATGTCCTAAGTTTTAACTTGAATGAAACCTTAAAAAAAACACCTTAAAACTCTTGGAGACTCCAAATGCTTTTGTCCTAGATTCAAAGGGTTTATTCCACTTTTAAGATATGTGTCCTGCAAATGAAATATTTTAATTTCTAGGTTCTAACTTGTCTTTATGTCTCACCTTCTAGGTTTAAACATATACTGCTTTGAATTTGAACACTGGTATCTAGCTCTAGGGCTTACCAAGAAACAGGACTGTCAGTTCATAATATTTTCAAGTGTAGGCTACCCAATTCCTGTAAGCCTGTATACAATATCATACAAGCTGGTCCTGCGTTTATAGTGTATTGCCATTTAGCTCCTAGGAACACAACAATCAATTTGTAAATTTTATGTATATGTAATTAACATATTTTTGTTTTATTCTTAATATATTTTTTTTAATTGTAACTAATGTTTGCAGACTGCTCTTTTGAGGACTGTTCCTCTTGCAACGCAGCAAAGATTTCTTAACACCAATATTCAAGCATCTTCATCTTCTGTGAGTCATTCTTCTGCTAACGCTGGTCTTAATAAACAAGGTAAGTTGACTTTGTAGCTAAGAGGTGTAGATAATTACTAGTTTAGCACCTATTTTAGTACTAGCCATTTCAACATATACCAAATGAAAAAAATTATATGAAAGTTTAAGACTTCATAAATCTCAACTCCATCACCTTATTAAGATACATTAAATGCACTTTGATAAGAATAAACCACACAATATTTAATAATATTTGTTTGAAATGTAGAAAAATATTTTAGTTGTATCTTATTTGTTGTATTTTTTACTTAAGTATACAACACAAATTACAAAAAAAAGTTCATAGCCGTTTTTTTTATTAGTTTTTGAACTTTGATTTGAGATCCGACCACTCCAAGAGGGTGTTTTAAGGTGAATATGGGATGAAGGTTGAGTGTGTTGAGTGTTTTTGATGGATGATGAGGTGTAGTCAGAAGTTTCCCAAAAATTACCCTTTAAAAAATGCATAGAAAAAACTCAAATTATTTGTGAATTTTTATCAATGGCAAGTGAGTTTTGTTACCTTCTTACATCGCATAGAAATATGTAAATTAAATTATATTTAAAAACTGTAAAGTAAAATGAGTGATTTTTTAAAAACTAAACCGTTTTTAAGGGGTTTATCCTAAAAGATGTTTACTATTAAAATGAGTAATGTTTACAAAAGATTGCTAATGCATTGGGATCAATATTATAAAACAATATCACAATCGTTTGTAGTGCTAGATATGTAAGATGTATGATAAAAAAAAGAAAATTGAAAACAGTTTTTAAAGTTGAGTGAAATTACCTCCTTTTTCTGTTAAGTGAAAACGCACTGATCACTCACACAATCCTTTGGAAACTCTGGTTGGCCACAATAGGCTTTCCCAAACTAAATTTGATATTTTTTGTAAACATAGCACTTTACAACTATACACAATTGTATTTAACATGACTTATAGAAAGGTATTTATCTCGCAAAGCTTCTATTGTAAATAATTTGGTAGTTGACAATACTGAACAGGTAAGGAACTGAGGACATTAGCTTTTATAATGAAGACTTATTAAAAAAAAAATAGTTTTAGCACCAACTTTAAAAACACAAAAATCATAGAATTAGAAAAAAAGAAACATTTTATACTTGTGTGCTTTGTTTCTACAGAAGTTATGGCCATTACATAAAATCCAAATTCGAATTTGTGACTTAAAGGTTTTGGTATACTCTGTATGGAGAAAAGCTTGAAAATATTTGTTCTGGATTCCTTAAGTACGATTGGTGGGGATAAAGTATATCCCAACTCTCCTGTTTTGGATTGAACAAGTGTTAATTCATTTTTAATGAGGACATTAAACAGTCGTTGTGCCACCTAAACACAGGTTAAATATGGCTAGGCTTTACAGTTCATGCTGGATACGATTCAGTAATAAATTAACGATTATTTTAAGATACACCTAATTTAAAATACCTAACCTATTTGATAATACATAATCATTATTAATTTTGGTTTATAGGTTAAGCACACTGATTGTCTTACTCTTACTTTTACAGTTACTTTGTAACATTTGTAAATGTATTCCAAATCAAAAAGGGTGAGAGCATGCCAGTGCTACTATACTACTTATTTTGTTAAATTAGAAATCACAGCAAGCAAAAATATTACTTCAATCATACCTATGACAGAATAGAGCCTCAATATTGGATTGATGTAAAAAATATCAATATTGGATTGACTAATTTCAAAATCCAAAACCAATATTTAACAACTTTTGTTTTTATTAGTGTTACGGACTCGATTATATCTTGGATATTGAAAGGCTTCGTCCACCTAAAACCAATTAAATATTGGTTTTAAATTTTTCAAATTAGTTTATTTTCTAAACTCAAGATAGTTAATAGGGCAATCGTCAAGCTATTCAAAACTAATGGTTGCGTAAAATCTACTTTTCAATTTTTCGAGTTAGATGTTAACGCAGTGGGTTTTGATCAGGTGAATGTGATTAACACAATAAATCGATATTTCCAGTTTAGTTTGATTTTATTCTTCCCTGTTCCCTAAACTCATTTAAGTTGTATTTAATTCTATAATCACACTTTTGTTCTTCAACGAAATGCATGGGAGTCTGTAGCCCTCTCTTGGTATGATTTTAATTCAAAGCCATTCAAGATTCAATAATTATTATTTGTCGTTGATATATTTTTATATTGTATTAACAGTTGACAGGGGTTACAGTCGATACCCCTGTAAGTTAAGTACAATAACAGTCATTTAAAAATCAATTGATAGCATCAGCAATTAAACTGATAACACATTTTTTAATATTTCTCTCTTGTTTGGTAGTTTTCTGCCATTTTGTGCCTTTCCCAAACCAACAATTATTGGAATGTACCTCAGTAAATATGTATTTGTGAAAAACATCTTATTCTGATTTATCAAAATGGCTTACACAGTGGAGGTCAGCATATGACTAAAAAGAAACAACTTGGAAAAATAACAGCCTTTAGAGCTTGTCACAGGACTATAACAACTCTTGAAGCTTATCGTAGGGCCAAAACAGCCCTTAGAGCGCATTACAGAATTAAAAGAACTCTTGGGAGTTTTCAGAAGGCTAAAACGTTCACTAGAGCGTATTGCACAACTTACATTGGAATTTTTTAACAAGAGTTGTTGCGATGCTGATTAAGATGACAGGTGTAATCGCCGGGCATATGAAACGTATTACAGTAGTAGTATGGATTTCCAAAGTTGTTGCAGGTGTTAGGGTAAGGCCACACTCGGTATTTGTCGGCGTCACGGGCATGGCGTATTGACAACCTAACAATATAATAGAATCAAATAGGACGGCCACACTCGTATTTGTGGCTGAACGCTGCATGCAGCGTTTTAAATCGCGCCAGCGACAAATCGCTGACCATGTTATCAATGAGACTGGCTACTCGGTACATGTCGCCACTTCTCTTTCCCCACTCATCTATTTTCTGTTTGTCCATTATCAATTCCGTCTTCCTTTTTAGTTCACGCCTAATTTTTCCTTTTTTAAATTACGCTGTCCCAATTTGGGGAAGTGAATCCACTAGGACAAAATTGCTATTTATACTAAAAAAAGCTATTCGTACCATTTTCAATTTAAAACCTCGTTCATCCTGTAAATGCACTTTCCAAGAAAATAGAATATTAACATTACCATGCATTACATCCTTGAATCCTTGTCATTCCTTATAAAAAACCGTAAGAATTTTTTTCCCCGAAAATCCGTCTAACTCCTATGACCTAAGAACGCAATCGAATTTACCAATACCGCATCATGAAACAGCTTTTTTCGAGAGGTCTTTGACGAGTCAAATAGTAAATTTATTCAACACTCTCCCAGCTTCTTTAAAACAAATTCAAAATTGTCAAAATTTCAGATCTGAATTTAAAAAAAGATTGATGGTAAATGGTTTTTACTGTGTGGAGGAATATAAAGATTGTTTTAAAAATAATGTTACACTAGTTAACAAATTTAGTTGTTATTGTTTATTGAAATGACGAGTGCTCATGTACTGTAAATGTGTATTTATGGCATAATAATGATGATTTGATTTGAACTGAGCTCGGCGCATCTGTCGCCAAGTGTGGCGGTGTAAGCGTATCTGCTCAGCGTGTGTACTCGTCGGGCGTTTAGATGCGCGACAAATACGCTGAGTGTGGCCTACCCTAAAGATCAATACGTAATCTGCAGGCCCCCCAAGTTACTGCAGTTCTTGAAAGTTTACTAGGATAGTTAAAACTAGTGAGAGTGACTATGAGTATTTGACATTTCTAAAACTAATTTTCAATCTTGAATACTAGTCCCGAAAAGCCAAGACAACCCTGGTAAAAGCTTTAACATAACATTTCAGGATTGATTGCATCCATTGTTTTCAAACTTGGTTCTGAAACTAGTGGCCGAGTGTTTGTTTGCTTGACTGTACAGTGTACACCTCCACTACTACCAGTGTTACATAGACTCGAGGTGTTGTTGCTTGTACAGGTGTGCAGAGAGTGGAGGGGATCAGTGGCATGGCTCCCACGGCAGTCATCAATCGGCTAACTACCATCCCGGTGCAGCCCGCCAACACCTCAACCTACCACGTGCCCAGAGGTAAGTTAACACATGCTCTCTTGTTGTTATTTTGTTTAGAAATATGAAGCATTCAGAGGCACATTTTCAATCCTGGACATTACACTGAAGATATATACTAAACTTTGATATGTAATATCAAAATATCCCTTGAGTTACGTTGAAACTAAATTTTACGCTTGGCTTTTGAATGATCCATTCTATTTTTTAATTGAGTTTTTTTTATGCCTGTAATTAACTTCTAATATTAAGGGATGTAGGAATGTAAGTTCATTATAATTATGTTTTTTTATGTATCTTGTATTAATGTAATAATCAATTATTGACAATGTCCTGTGACTGTTGCGACTGTCAATGCATATGTATGTTTTACGACAGATTTATTTACTTCTTGAGTTTTTCAGTGTTTTTGGTACTTATTTTTTAATTTTAACACAGGGGCTGATGAAAAGGTCTCTCTCCCTTTAGCTATCACCCCAAGTGAATAATTTAAATTTCTTTTTCAATCAATTATTAAGAACCAAACTTCTGTTCATCTTAAAATGGTTAAAAACAACTAAGGTTTATGGCATTAAGAAAATAAGTCTTAGGTTGATTTTTATAATCTTTTCCTGCCTAAAAAAGTTGGTAAGAATGGAAAATTTTGTTGTTACGTCTCGTTTTTAACATACGGATAAAATTTTGTTGTGCAGGAGCGGCGGCAGTGGCCAACATTGCTGTGCCTCGGTCCTCTCTCGCCACACCGATTGTGAGAGGAACCTCCACCCTGCAAACCATCGGTGTTACGACATCGGCTAACCAAACCGGGTGAGTCATCATAACATTCAAATTGACATCTAACTGTAATGTACCACAAAACCGGAAAAACAAACAAAATTGTACAGGTAAAAGAGGTTAATTCACAGGAATTTTGTTTTTCAGTCAATGTGAATAAAATGTTTCAAATAACTTTATTCCTGTAATAACAAACATAAACAAGTTTGAAAGTAAAGAACGCCAATGTTATAGTTTGATTTTGTTAATTTTGATATGATTATTTTGCAGGTACATCAGAACGAGTGCTCCTGTAGCGACTGGGGTGAGGGGGAACACCTCCTGGCTCGGTACATCACAACCCTCACGCCACCCTCACAACAACTCCTTCACACAAAACCGCATGACAGGTAAGCGAACTCCCGACACTAAACTGATGGAAGTTGCTGATAGTGAAATATCCGTTTCATAATTCACACTTTCTGGAAGGATGTACAGCTCAGGGAAAGTTAGCTTTGGAATTAGTGAGGCTGCGTTTTGAAAAAGTCAGGGATTTCAAAAATAGACTTGCACTTGTAGTAAATAATACTCTAATTGTTTTCAAATCAAAATGATTCATTAGTTTAAAACAGCAAATTTTATTTTGTAGTAAGTCAATTTATTAACACTTTGTAATTGTTGCAATTTTCATGAAAAAGTACTATCAATATTCAATTACAGTATATCAATTACAGTTATATCAATTACAGTAATTATGACAATGTGTATGTGCTTTATTTGCAGTGAATACAAGAATGCGGGGCGACAGTGAGCACTAGACCTGTTCTGTTACAAGCTACACCTCCTCATAAACAAATCCAACCTGTCACTCAGGTAAGTACATTACACTCAGGTTATCACTGAGTTTTCTTTACTTTCAAGTTTATATAACATATCTTAAATTACTTATGGTAGATAACTGTGCAGATAATTAATCCACTCTAAAATTCTCACCGATTTTTGTCGTTTTCAGCAGGTGCATTTAACGGAGAAGAAGTTCATCCACAAAGGTGGCTTGGTACGGCCGGCCAACCAACCGATGCCGAGCGGTGGGGGGAGAGGGTTGGGGGTGAACAGGTTAGCCCCGCCGCTGCGTCCGGTGGTGAGTTTGCACCCCACCGCAGTGTTAGTGTCTTCCCCCGCTTCGTTAGCAGCGGGGGGACAGGGCCCCGCCACAATCCAGCTGCAGTCCGCACCTTCCACAATTGCGATCTCTACCAGACCTGGTAAGTTTCTACTTGATACAGAATTGTGTGTAGTGCTTACCTATTTGTATTTTATTATCATGATAAAGCAAGAGAGTACTGGAAAGTAAATGTTGTGTAGCCTTTGAAAGTATTTGTATTACACAATACTCTGGGAAACTTTTAATGAATTTCTAGTAAAGTAACATTTCTAGTACATAAAATAGTGACATTTTCAATGTCAAGAAAGTAAAATATGTTTTCTTTACATCCTTGTAATTAGTTCATGCCTTTGTGGCTCAACCAACCTTTTAAACATAAAGCTGAGGCACAGTTTTTATGAGGCCAGTAGAGCTGCCGATTGTGGCACCACTTCTCTCCACAATTTGAAAGACAGGAGGTGACATAGTGGCTTTTAAAATACACTGCTATAGTATACACAAAATGAGTTATTTTTCTGATTCCAATTATACCAGGTATTAAATAATAACTGTGTGTTTTACATCAAGTTTATAACGATCTGTTAGAGTAAGATATGTCTAACTGACTGTGTCTGTGTGCAGTGTCAGTGCTAACAAGTGGAGTGAGGGTGACGTCGGCTCCAGGCCCAGCTGTCGCTGTCTCCAAGGTGTATTGTCAGGCTCCGGAACCTTCCGTTTACATCCAGACCACCCACAAACCCACACAAGGTAGCCTACGTTCTACTCCTGTCTTTAGTGAACTGTAGACTGTAGCCGGTGTATTTCACTGTCTAACAGATGTTGAGGTGTAGTTTGTAGTGGGAAAACTCAAGGTTTTAACTGGTTATATCTGCAGGCAATGTCTCTACACAGTACAAGAGGTGGAATTACAGGGCCAATAAGTGAAAAAAGAGTTGTATTGCAAAGCTCTATTTCGCTGGGTGGACCTGGACATTTTAGCAACATCAGAGAATCTATGTACTTGACCTGGAATAGTCGGGGACTTTTGCACAAATCCTGACTAGAGAATATTATAGAGATCAAAGGTCAGAGAATTTTCTCATAATAAAATATCCCAAGGAATTTGGCAATTTTTTTTTTTTCAATTTCTTTTTAATACAATAATAGTTCCAAGGAGTTATAAACACTAACAAAAAAATCATGTCAAGTTTGTACAAATTTTGCTTTTTTTTCTTGACTTGACTTTTCTTTGTTTAAAGTTTGTTGATGACGATGAGAGGATTTCAGAGTTTAAACTATTATTTCGGATATTTTCCATCGTTAGTGAGCAAGAAGATCCGGTCTGTCAGGTGAAAAGTAACCTAAAACATAACACAGAACATTAGAAAACGAGCTAGCCTAAAGTAATCAGCATAAGCTGACCAGTCAAACACAACCAAACAACATGTAGCTGTTAGAGTCACAATACTAAAACTTAAAAAACTAGCATAGAAAACAAGATTACAAACATAAAACACTAAAAACTTAGCTACAAGAAACAACTCAAAGAAACACGTCCGCACTCGGTGGAGACTCTAGGCAAAGTAGCTGGCACTTAAGTGCTTCATTTCAACCAATGGTTGGCTTCACAGCTTATGTCAGAAACCAACATATGTATGAATAAATTAATTAGAACTTTTGTTCTGAGCACATCAACAGTCTGGTAGCGCTAGTCTTGGCCATGAGTTTGTATGTGTATCTTACTTCTCTCCCAGCTCAGTAATAAATAGAACTTATTTCAATTCTAATATTTGTAGAGATTTTCAAGCAAATTCCAGGAAATCCAATTTTAATAATTGAACATTTCAGTTCCAGTTGCGGCAGGGAGCATGGTCAGTCTCGCAAGTCCACAGTACAATCTGCCTCAGAACAGTTTCTACGACAACCGAATGACATTCACCGCAGTCCAACAGCAGACCAGACCGACTACAACTCCTGTACAAGGTAACCCTCGTCACGGACGAGACCCAACTGCAGGGTCGTGTGTAGAAACTAACACTATTGACATGGTCTGTGGATGTATGATAAACTTCACTAATTCTACTTACAGCCAAGCAGATTGCAGTTATCAAAGGTCGCCTAGCATGCAAAATCATTCAAAATTCAATCTGCTATAACAGAAAAATATATATTAAAAAAAGATAAATGTGATGTGTGTTGATAAATGTATGCGATCAAAAAGGAGATCAGGCTCACCTGGATAAAGTAGAAACACATAAGATAACACAAACTTAAATTTTTGCCTCGCTTGGAGTTTTTTCAAGACAAAAAGACGGTACTGAAAAGGGTGAAAAAAGTGTTAAGAACAGGAAATTTTTGACAGTTATATTCTTTAAATGTTTTCTACCTTATCCAGGTGAGCCTGTTCTCCTTTCTATTCCTTTTAGATTGCATATCCAGGCTTAGTGCTCTGTTCCTTAAAACATATATTTGTGGAGTAAGGTATCAAAACTGTAATTGCTTTAAAAACTTATATCTTTTAAGAATGTGATGACATTTGAACAAAAAGAATTATGGATCCTGTTTTGTGATATTTCTATCAACAACTAAGAACTCCTGGAAACCTGTCAGTTTGGTGCCCTACTGATATGCAGGGGTGAATCAAAAATGGAAAAGATCGAATAGTTATACTGCACTGTTACTTTAAAATGTCGATGTCATGGCTAGTTGGTAGTACTCTGGTAATTTCCCTGGGTAAAAGACAAGAAAACGCTACATGCCAGATAAGATGCACGGTAAAGAAGACCGTGTAGTTTTCCAAACTCGTTTGCTAGTGGCCCGTACTGCCAGCTAGCTACTCATGAGACATAGTGTAGTGTAGCGTGGCCGTGCTGAATGGTATGTTTGACACAGGGAGCGGGGGACGCAGTCGTGCCCCGGGCCTCTAGCCTCTCGCTCCACAATACCGTAAAGGTATGTTGTTACGTGCCTCCACAGTGTACACTACCAACTATCCTTTAAGAGTTGTATGGTTTAGAGGATCGCCTTTTCCTCACTGTTCTCTGTTATGGTTTGATCTTGGTAGTGAATAGTGAGGTACGTTGAAGAATAAAAATGGATTAGGTATTTTTAGATGGTGACATTGTAAAAATGTACAAAATCAGTGTTTGGGAGAGTAATCAGCATTGTTCATCGAGCCTTTTGGATATTTTAGAGGTGTGCTATATTTGAGATTAAAATGAGATTTTCTTCTCACAGAGATTATTAACTCTAAAAAGAATTAATCGAGAGAAAAAAAAGCATGATTGATGCCTACAATATTGTCATCTATCCCTTGCGGTGGGTAATTGATGTAGACGTTGTTTATATTTAGCGCTTGCAACGATAATTGACGCGTCTGCAATCAAAATCTACCTTACCTGCGGCCATGGTTGATACTTGGCTCCCACCAGACGTTGACATGTCTGCTATTGATATATGGCACTTGCGGAGAATAATTGGCGAGTCTGCAGCCAATGTAGCTTGCGCTCGTGGTGGGTAATCGACTTATTGATAAAATAAGTCTGGCACATCTCTAAAATATTTTTACCCAAGTACCTCAGACAATTTTATGGCAGATCTCTCCACAAGGTAAGTTGTCACTAAATCACCCAATACCGATAAAATACAGTATGAACCAACTGTACAGAACATGTGTTTTATCAGTCTTACCGTGACATATTTTGTCTTGTAAAGTACAATAATCATCTGAAGCTCTCAAATGTCAGATCATTAAGAGATTTTAAACTCTTATAACATTGTTTTCGGTCATTGGCAGATCTCGCTTTTGTATCCTAATTTCCTTCTCCTGGAAATGATTATACCCATCCAACTGATTTTTAACTATGCCCATTTTTATCACTACTTTTTCTACATTGTACTTTGTTTTGTCATGTTTTTTGAACCTCTAAGTTTGCAGTTGTTTTTATAAGTTTCATCAAAGTCCTATTATTGGTACTCCAAAAGTGTATTTGTTCTTTTAAAATAGTTAAAAAAATATTCATGGGATCACACTTAAATTCGGTAGGAGTTGGTTACAGTCCGAAACCTGAAACTAGAATGGTTATGGAAGATATTCTGACTTTTCATTAAGAACCCAAGGCAGTTTTTAAGGGTTTTTACCTCTTCTATTTGTAACTTCTTTGGTTCAACCAACATTATAGAGCAATTGTGTTCACAACTAAAGTATGTTCGGTCCAGATGTTTTTGTCTTCAAATTTTTTTAGTAATATATCATTGTATATAAGTAATTGTTGTCAGAGGTGCTCCTTTGTAATTGTTGTAAACAATAGGAGCAACCTTTTCAAGCCATGATTTAATTTTTCTCTTTTTCAAGCTCCCTTTCCCATTTTTAAGCTTTTTACTTGTCGTTAAATGAATATACCATTGGGTGAATAGTCTAATAAGTTAATAGCATAAAATGTTTTAATTGATTTTTTGTAACGGATATAGTTCACGAGAATCAGACTGGTTTTAGTTTCTCTCACATTCTTTACTATTTACATTGTTAAGGTTTTTGTCCTGTTTGGTTCAAATTCTATTCCAATCTTGCACTCCTTCTTTAACTTTTAAGCAAATCTTTTGTAGGGGTCTGTGGAAAATGAAAAGTTGAATCAAATATAGAAATGAGCACTGACAGGGTCAACATTGTGTCATCTTCTACCCCCACACTGCCAACCACCAGTAGCATCTGGTCTGATGTTTACATCCACATCAGTGTCTGTCTGCCTTCACTAATCCCCCTCACCCACGTCAGCGTCCACCACCATCCCTCGTCTCCTAGCTTCAAACACTTGCATGTACGCTGGTATATTTACACCCTACTCAAACCTGGCCTGAGTCTGGCAACTTGATTCAGATTATGCTGATATTTGTCCTGTGTGCGTTGTGACAGTGAATGACCATGTTTGATCCGTTATGTTGCAGGTATTGTTTCTGCCGGCCAGCCTGTGCGGTTCAACCCAGTCATGGTCGTAGATCCAGTTCATCCGTATGTGCCTAGTGAAAGTAAGTGTCTCTCTCACTAACAAGTGCCGTCTCTAGCTAAGCATTAATCCAGGGTTGTCAGAATCATAGAAAAAGTCCGAAAATTTCAGGAGAAATTTTAAATTGTCTGGAAATGTTCAAGTTTTGTTGGATTTTTTTATTTCTTGTTGAAAATGTAGTTTTATTTAGGGTTCAGATGTTAAGATTTAGGGACAAGATTTAAACAACTTGTGAACACATATATCCCAAGACATTGTATGTGGTTGCTGTGAAATATTCTAAACCAGTTGTGGTATGTTATTCCCGGTTTTTCTTATTACAAAGATTGTACGTTAAATGTATAATCATTTAAAACATTATTTAACAATTGGTCTAGCTAAATGGATTTTGTTAATGTTTAGTAGCCTACGCATGTTAATTTCAGTACAATATATGTTTATATCAAATTTCATGGACAAAATTGTCAAATTGCAATATTGTGTTCAGGTTCTCAAGTTACGCAGACAACGGACGGGTGCAACGACGCCGGCCTGCACATGAAGCAGAACGCCTCCCCGCGACCCAGCATCCTGCGCAAACGCGACACAGAAGGGTCAGTAGCACGCCACTACCACTTTCATGTAATAACTAGCCTATAAAGACAAGATTTTAAACACACAAAACAGTCAATTTAATGTGTTCAATTTTAAGCTGTCATCTTTAGGCAAGCAGTTGTTAAATTTTTTATGTTGTACACTGGGGGTGGTTTTTTATCTGAGGTGGTCATAGCTCAGTGGTACAGTGTGTGCCGCACCAGATCAGCCGGGTTGATTCGAGGCGCAGTGATAATTTTCACGATGGCCACTCCCGTGGTTGGAAGTCCGCGTTAGCCGTTGGTCCATTCCTTGGTGGTTGGGCTATCAATTAATGACCCAAACTGGGGAACAGTCGGCCGAGTTTGTAACAAGACTACACCTCATCATCCATCAATAACACTCAACACACTCACCCTTCACCCCATATTCACCTTAAAATACCCTCTAGGAGTGAGGTGTCTCAAATCAAAGTACTATTATTCTGTTAAAAATTCAGCCTGTCTAGGTTTAACAAAATATGATCATGGCTTGTAGCAAGTCTAAAACTCCTGATCTTATATAATCTATTTCATTTGGATACGGGTGCATGTTTTGGCTCTTGAAGTTCCCCCAATCTATGCCAAAATTTCCCATAAGTTCACCCCAATTTCAGGTTAGTGTAAAAATAATCAAAATACACAAACAAAAGTAAATAATTGTAGATTTTCATATATTATATATTATAACCTTGGACTGACTAAAACTAGACCTTGGATCTGGTAAGTAACTAGATTTAAAAATGTTTCTTCATTCCTGATTTTGGATACCTTCAAAAAGGGTCACCCGTGCCTCAATGTGAAATAAAATTTATTTCCAATATTTACGAGATTGCATAAAAATCCCTCCGTTCTTAAGCACAGGATTTGAAATGTTGTGTACCCTTAATTTTATACAGGTTAACCACCTATGAATATTTTTACACATATGAACCGGTTCAGAGTAAGGAATATGACACTCACGTAATCACCATTGTTTTTAGAACACCAAGCAAAGCGGCTAAAAATCTCAACCCACTGTTCGGCACGCTGACAGTCTCTACACCCAGCTCTCCCCCATCACCGAAGCGGCCGGAGTCAAGAGGGGGAGGAGGAGGACAGAGTTCTGGGGGCTCGACAACGATATCGGCCACCTCCTCCCCTGGCCTGGGTGCAGACTCTCCCCTTCCCCCCACACTCTCACTCAAACCTCTCCCCGACATCATCGAAGAGGACCGGCCTGTGGAGATGAGTCCGAGGAAGAAACCCAGGAAACAGCAACTGTAAGTAGCGTCCTAGTTTCTTGTTAACATCTTGTGTCATAAATATCAAACACTGTTTAACCCTAAACATGCTAAAATGTTAGTTTAGGACAATTTAAAATCATACACTTTTAATTTGACTTTTTAGAGGAAATCAAAACAAACATTACACTTCATGGCTCCAGGTCTCTCTCTGGATTTTTTTTTTTTCGTTTATACCTAGATTTAGGAACCTCATACCACAAAGTTGGGGTTTTGGAAATGTTTTTAAACTACAAGTTGCATAACTGTCTGACTAGGGTGATACATAATTGATATTCATACATGATTGTCTTAATTGAACAAAATACATACACAGACAGACCCAAACAAAGATAAATCATAGTTAGTGTATATAAAGTATTAATTTCCTGTTTATGACCTAATTTTGTGTGTGTCATTTCAGTACAAGCAATCAAACGCAAAAGGCCAAATTCAGTGACGAAGAAATGGAGTTCATACCTTCAGAAAAGTTAAAGAAAAAGTCAAAAGAAGGTGAGTGTAGTTGTATATTATTTCCTAGCAAAACTATATGATACGAGTGAAATATTTAATCTAAATAAAAAGTCCTATTGCTAGTTAACACAAACATTCATTTGTTCACTGAACAAAGTTAAGAAACATTGTTTATGCTGTCATTTCAACAACATCTGTGCCGTATGCGCAGGTGGGGCGTACGAGGGGCTGGTGACAGTGGGGGTGAAGCCGGTGTTCAAGCGGCCGATGATGTCGCTGCTGAAGCAGTACCGGCCGACGTGGAAGGCGAGACACCACCACTTCCTGCGCTACGGGACGTCAAGGCTAAGGAGGAGAAGAGGGCGACTGTCACTGATATCGCTGCGCAGAAGAATGTCATGCAGAAGCTTAACGGCTGGAAGATCTGCCATCTCGGTGCTAACATGACTGACATTGTGAGTAAACTTTGGTGACATTGAGTTGTTTGCAATTTTATTTGAGTGAGTTTAAAGAATATATGCGGTCTATTTACTACTTATCTCTTTGCAGTCTTGTGTTGACAAAAGCCTATTCCGCCTAGATCCATGCAATCAAGAATTAAATGGGTTTTCTTCTGGAAGGAAAACAGCTTTTCAGTAGTGTTGGCAGGACAAGACAATACTAGTGCTCCTGGCAGCAAAGTGCCTCGTTTTGTGTCATCTGGAAGCTCTCCCCCACCTAGTCTAAATGTAGTGTTTGTCCAAAACTCATGTAACGTTTCTTTGAGAATATAAATTAATTTGTATTCTCAATCCGAGGTTGTTGTCAATGATTTTATTCCCACCCAGGCACGCTGTAAAGGTCAACTTAATTAATAATGTCTTTACATAGTTGATTTTGTTTTAAAAGTTAAATAATGTATTAAAACATTGTAGATGTAGCTTCGCCTCAAAGTTTCTAATTGAGTTAATTCAAGAAAAAACACCATAAGTTATACAAGTACAATATATTCTTGAGTTTATAAAAAAATGTGCTGTATTGTTAAAATGAATTTGTTTGTTTGTTACAGTCAAATCTGGAGATGGACGTGTTTGACAGGTTGACAGCAATGCTTAAAGTTCTGGAGAAAAGATCAGGGAAAGATGGAGACATAAACAGAGTGAACGAACTAATAAAAGTAAGTTTCACAGGGTATTTTATTTTAAAAATAACAAAAAACTAATACAATAGAGTCTTAATCACCATTAATACTTATTTAAGACTCATAAATTTTACCTGAATATTTTGCGAAAACCCTACATTCTAGTACTAGTTGCTTTTCAATTTACATACTGTCAACATTGAGAAAGGCTGCGATTGACCAAGGAAGCCCAGCCCACTGTGGTTACCTAGCAACCAGTGACATAAGTGACTGTTATTATCAGAGGCTCATTATCAAAACTGAGCAAGAGAATGTAAACATATCTCCAAGCCCCTACACTATTACAAGTCGAGCTGTGCGGGAGCAGAATTTTGGGTCGGGGAGCGGAGGATTTTGCAAAAATCCGAGGATTCAGGAACGGGAAAGTTGGCAGACATATTAAATAAAATTGAGTTTTTTCAATCAAATTATTTTGTTTATGATACATGGCTTCATACAACACCATGCAGTTTTAAATCAAAAATCTCAAAGTACATCATAACTATCACATAACCCACTCATCCTCACCCATTTGCAATGAATAACACTGACTCACTTAGCCCAAACATTGCAAAAACAGTTGGAGAGAGTCTGTAAGGAGTGAGAGAGAAGGAATCAGACTGTCCAGCTACCAGTGTGACACAGAGATGAGGGGTGAAGGCAAAGAAAGAGATGACAGGTGGAAAGGACAAGGGAAGAGAAGGAGTTCAGAGAGGGGAAGACAACAGCTGCAGTGTGTGAGCAGGAGGGGGAATGCAGGTGCCCTGTTTTTTGTGCCAGACAGCTGTACCCTTATCAGTTGTCTACTATGTCATTAGCTGTTGCTAGGCAACCACATAGGGGCGGGGTTACATAGCCAATCAGAGCATTTTATCTGTATGCTTGTGATATAGTGAGATCAAACTTTGAGGAGAGGGTAGTGTGTGTTTGCTATTTCCTTATCTCATCTCTATTCTCCTTTTCAGCTCTTTTCTTTCTGTATCTATACTTTCTAAACAAACCAGTAGTGTCTGTTGTTGGAGAGCATGACAACAAAACATTGAGTGAAGTTAGTAACTGTATTCTAGCACTCCTTCTTTTCACCCACTCTTTTTCAAAGCTCCATACATCTCTTTCACTGGCTCCTGTTTATTCTCCCTTCCCTACAGGCACAACTCTATTCAGATTTATCCTGCTGCTCTTGAGCCGTCCTGAACGGCTTTCTTTTCGAGATACAGTAGTACCTCACTAACTCGACTATTTGTGGACCCAGATTGTCGAGTTTGGGGGTTTTCGAGTTATACAGAATAATGGGGTTTTGTTTAATAAATATGCGACAGACTACGTTATATTCATACATTGAGTACAAATTGTCTATATTACACTGTTACAATTGAATTACATTCAAAATATAGGACAAGTAAATGTGTAATTGATGATTGCTTTCTTGCTCACTCTGGCACTGGGCTGCTTCGTCATTTAGTTGACGTAAGAATCAAGACGTTTTCTTTGAAAAGTCAACTGTCAAGTTAGTGAGGTTCTACTGTAAATAGGTGTACTCGACTACTCGTATGTAAATCACAATCATTCTCAAAGAGTTCAAAATAATATTTTAGTAGACAAAGTACTTGGAATCTGGGAATAATCCAAACTCGGAAACACTAAAGATATCAAGTCTAAGACAGTGATGTCTCCAGCCATAGGTAATGACATGACTATGTGCACGTGTTTGCAGGGCAACATCCAGAGGAGTAAAGTGATCACGGACCAGCTGCAAGAAGCAAAGTGTCAAGTGGTGAAACTGTTCGAGGATCACAAGTGTCAAGTGACGGAAATCCTAACTCGCTTCTCTAGCAGACGTTCCGGCAAAAAGCGAGAACGAGTATAAACAAGCCAGCGCCCACGGAGCACACTTTATTTTTAACCTGTAAATATATTTTATTGTATTTATAAAGTGCATTCATACTGTAAATAGTGTACATAAGTGTAAGAATTATATTTTATATTTGTCATATTTAATACTTTGTAAAATGATGGCTTGAACATAATGTACATATCGTAATTTGTAATTATGATTAGTAATTTAAATTTCATTACTGATTTAATAAAAAATTTTAGGTATTTTAACATGCTTTTTTGTTAAAACCTTTAAAATTTCCACAATGAATCTTAGATTAAGTTTTACTAATCAAGTTTGATTTAGAGTTGTCAGTTAAAGGATAACTGAATGTTTGGTTCCTTTGAATGAAAAGACAACCTGGTCCATACCGTATTTTTTGAAAAACAATATTTTATTTTACACTATTTCTGTACTTCTTGGCTACTGCCTTAAAAGAGGGTCTTAATATTGTCTTGCAAATATATTTGTTTATAAAACTTATTAATATAAATATCTTGTTTTGTTATTATGTTCAATTTAGACAACCAGCTAAAGTTTGCAGACTTTCAGAGAGGTAAGTAAAATCTGAAGGAAGATAGAAGTCACCGCAAACTACTACTTATAAATGTTCAAAAATACAAAGAACTTAATAACTAATTGATAAACTAAAAATCTTGTCCATTCCTTCTTCCATAGTCTTTTCCATGATAGTTCAATTCGAAAGAAATTCTAAAAATATACTGTCTCATTTTTGTAACTTTTCCCAACTGCTGTAAGGTACAGGTGGAAAAACTTGTAGATATTTTTCATTATATTAGGGTATGATTAAAGTTTTGATCTAAGTGCATAAGGTACAACTCAGTAAGTCTAGTTGCCAGGTCATCAGTCTCATCACTGTTTAGCAATGAAGAACCGTTGAATGGAGACGGTCATTGGTTCCCAGCCGTGCAGCGGATATGTGTAGAAGCAGCTTTGACCATAAACTGTCATGATTCGCTGAAGCCAGGATGGTAGAGATGACTTTGATACTCAGGATTGCAACACTTTTCAAGACCAAATTCTCTAACTGTTCCAAACTTCCCAGTTGTGAGTTTACGTACGTTCTTGTTGGCAAGATAAAGAAAGAAACATATACCTTACTGATCTAGAACATTTCAGGCCAACTAAATGCACGGTCCAAGGCATTCAGAACTTTATAATTTTTACATTTTATCTAAACCCCCAAAAATTTTTACTTCCTTATATAATTGTTGGATTTGCATAGTTTTTGCATTTTCTCTGACAAATTTGGTGACAGTTTGTTCATAAAAGTCTCTTGAGTGGCAACCCTGATATTTCTGTACAATAGACGAATTAAGGACATAACCCTTAGGAGTGCATCAATACCAGGGGATGTGGAATACCCCCCAACTCAAGGGGCCCAGGCCCCTTTCCAGGAATATTTTTAACGAGATATCTAGTTTTAAGGCATTGAGAAATTAAAAGATCGTTTTACCTGAGTAAATAACCCTGGTGTGTAGAATGATTATTGTAACAAAGTTGGGGTAGTAAAACTTATAAATTTTAATTGTGTACGATTAAGCTAGCCCCAATCACTTTAATCAATCCACTTCAATCAATGTTTGTACATTATTGATTTTTCCAAAAAATGTCCTGAACCCCACTCCTTGTATTGGTTTACTTAAACTCATGACTAATTTTAAACAAAAGCAGCCAATGAATCCACATCATATTACTATAGTAGAAATACGCACCAATTATTGACCTGCAAGACAAGACGCTATTACATCCACGTAGGACTTACAGTAGATGTGACTAGCGGACATTGGCTAGTCTAAATTTTTTAGTCATAATAAAATATACAGATAAATTCACTTAATAATTCAAAACCGTCTTCCAGAAAGTCCATGACGCTGTAATATGATCTGTAGGTTAAAAATGATTTAAATCTATGTTTGAATTTCTTGATATTTTTTCCTTGCTTGATGGTAAATGGAATTTAGTTGTAAATTTTTAACATATTGCAATAAGTTTGCTTTTTAAATAAGCTTGTACTAAAGTTTGGCACTTGTAAAATTTGAAAATTTTTAAAATTATGTTGATTTGTCAAATTTTGAACAATTTTGAGTTTTTCTAGATTTTTTTAACAACACTGCACATTCCAGGATATATATTGGGAAAATTTTAAAATGATGAAACTTTTAAAATATGATTTGCAGCTTTCTCTCTTCTTCAGAATAAATATTTTCCTCACAGCTTTTCTTTTGTAAAATAAAGAGGTATTTTGTCTAGACATTGTCATGGCCCTATAGTTTAAATGTGTACATATATGTGTGTGTAGTAGATATTAAATTTTATTTGTAAAGATTTGTATGATGATAATGTACAAAGTATAAATATCCCAGTTGAAACCTGTTTAACTATTTTTCAATATGACTTGTAAATTTCAAATTTTGATCAAAGGTTATGCCTAAAATGTAACTGCTTTTGCTTAAGGAAAATCAAACCCATATTTTTGGAGACTAGATGAATAATTTGATGTATTGTTATTATATGATTTGGATGTTATTGAGAATTCTACTATTTGTGATTTTGAAATACTAATTTTCAATCTATTGTTATCAAATCACTCCATTGAATTTGAAATTTCTTTATGTGTAGTTGCACAATTGATTTTTGGTAGGGCGGGAGATCACCACTGAAGTGTCATCAGCAAAAAGACGTAACTTTGATGTGTAAATATAGTCTTAAAACTTCCCCCTATGTTAAAAACCCTATGCCTAAATTTGATGTTTGCCAAATCAAAATGTTCAAAAAGGCAATAAATATAAAAATATGATTTCAGATAAAAAATAAAACATCCCTAATTTATTAAAGAGAAAATAAATATTTTGGCTGTGCGGTTGGGAGGGTTTTTAAAGCACCCTGTATAAGCCCTTAGAAGAAGTATTTCTTTCACTTGCTTAATTAGAGGTGTATAAGGCCTATTGGCAACAAACTCTTCCCTAATAAATATATCCAGGCCTATTATTTACGACAATGTTGGGAGTGATACAAGCTGGGAGTGATCATTGCAAAAATGGTGCTGTCAAAGCTAGGACTGAAACTTGCTCTCTGTGAAAATAGTTATTTGAAGTAGAAAGTTTTGGAGGGAAAACAACAACGTTTTTTACGAGTTTGGGTTTACGACGTTTGTGAACAAAGAGATGTGTTTGGTGAATATCATCACCTGTTTCCAGTGTTGAGGAGGAATGAGATGAGGTTTTTTCAGTACACAAGGATGTCGATGGTAACATCTGATTACATTTTTAGCAAAATTCACCATGCCATAGAGAAACAAACAACAAACTGGACTCTTGTGGTCACTCCTCCAAATCGCATCTCTCGCGTACACTTCTGTAATGAACAGCTCCACATCCATCGCTCTCAATCGCTCAAAGAAAACAAACCAGTTTGTTCTTGGAGGTATCGCTAAGCGTCGCGTCGCATTGCTGTTAGTGTGCCCAATGCATTTACTTGGTTTTGATTAAATCGCGTCGCGTCGCCCTCTGTGTGTTCTTACACTTATAGTAAATCAGCTGTTTCTTCAAAACATTATAATTAAGATTTCTGATTTCAAAACAATGTTTACTTAAGTTTCTTTATAATATTAAACCGTTTATTGACATTTATTTATTATTTGCATCATGACAAAACATATAGTTCATCACTCGGCCCGAAAGTGTCTTTTTGACCCTCGGTCATTTAACGACCTGGCTTCGCCTCGGACGTTAACTTGACCTCGTGTCAATAAGTGTCACTTTAGGACCTAGTGATGAAATATACTACTTCTTTAATAATATTTACAATAATTGTAATCATTAATATTATTATAATAATAATATAATAAATAATTATTATTTCTTGAATTTCAAAAAATTGTTTTTTTTAGTTTACAGGAATTTAACTAACTTATTATTATAATATTGTATAATTATTATGTCTTGAATTTCAAAAAATTGTTTTTTTTAGTTTACAGGAATTTATTGCAGTGAATGGAAGTTTTCAAAGGTATACACTAATTTTATTACTTAGCTAAATTTACAATCTAAGAACTTATTATAACACATCCAGCAAAGAAAACCCTGAAAAACTTATTTCAAAACGTCTCTTACCTAGCCAAATTTTGCTAGGCTAGCTTCCCAGTAAGTAATTGCAACAGTTTTTCAATTTTAGTAAACCATAAATGGGTAAGATCAAACATTTTAATTTACTTTAGAAGAACAAATGGTTCTCATTTTCAAAATGACCAAACACAACAATTTTCCCCATGTGAATAAAGAATTTTTTAATTTTCATGATTAGACGCGGTGTGTACCGCAAGAACTAGACTACGGTAAAAAAATATATTTGGAAATTTAAAAATGTATTCTGTTTGTAATAACCCCATAAGTGTCCCTTACAATTTCACTAATAAATCAATACTCAAATTGAAATTCCACCTACGGCAATTGATTTTTAATAGCTTCCTATATGACATAAAAGTATAACTTTTCACATTTTTTTGTGTTGTTAACACTTCACTTTTTCAGCTCTCCAGAAAATCGTCCAAGGTGGAGATAGCTGGGTTTGAAACAACTCATATTACCGGTCATGTGGAATTGGTTAACTGCCCTACATTTGGTTACCTCTAAACTGTGGATCTTTGACTGGGACTCGTGGTGTGGTCCTGTAATCCAGCTTCATGGAGGTCAGGTTTTGAGGATGATATAGGTCTAAAGCGGCTCAGATAGTCTCAGTGATCATCTGATGATACCCGCATCAACTCCCACCATCGTTTAAACATATCAGACCATCACCTGCGTGGTTCGGAAGTCACGTTAAGCCGTTGGTCCTTGTATTTCCATTGGTCATTGGGCTATTAATTAATGATCCATTCTAAGGAAGAGTCGGCCTTAGTTTGTAACAAGACTGCACCTCAGAACTCATTACTACCACTCATCACACCGTCCTTCACCATATTTGCCTTAAAACACCCTCGTGAGAGTGGTCGTCATCTCAAATAGTGATTATAGTGTGCGTTTAGAGAGTACTGCGTAGGCTTAGTAATTTTCATACCCCAGCAAAATACAGGGCTGGATTGGTAGTCGGAACACCATGCTTCTATACTTTTGTGTTGTACTAGATTGATTTAATTATTACTGTTTTGGTCAGTGCTGTACCCTTGTGGTGGTGATGTGAACTTCTTCCAACTCAAGAAAGCCCCCGTTGGGTTTGTATCCATTTGACTCCAATTCCACATTTCCACACCTCCAAACATGATACAACTCCAAAATAACAGAGGCTTATGAAATGTTGTCTCTCGGAAACCTTTCAGCTTTGTAGTTCTTTTGAATATTTGAAGACAGAAGTCAAGTAAAAACTAACAAAATATTTAGAACTTACATAATCTGAATAATGTAAACATATCTAATTGTTAAACCTTTTGGTATGACAAACTACCAAATTGAACAAACCCGGCGATATTTTTGTCAGGCTGTACACAGGGACAGTAACGGGGTTAAGTGTAAATGTATTGAAGTAAAATATGCAACAATTTCACTATATACAAAACATGCAGTTTTCAATGACACTTTAAAACTTCTTTATTTCTTATTTCAAGTTATTTGCCTAACGCTTACACAAGCCAACAGCTTGGCTTACACTCCTGACAAGTTTGACAATACAGTACAGTAGTAAAATAATTTCATACAACGTTTGTATTTTTACTAACAGAAGCAAGGAATGAATACATGTTCAACAAAAAAATACACAGAGGAGCAAAATGTCTAGGTGTTTATAAACTTCATTATCAAACTCATTAAGCTAGAAAACCTACACCTAGAAAAAGGTAGTACAATGACTTGATGGAAGGTAGGTTGTTCCATCCACTAAATTTGGTTCAATTTTATATCGGACAAAACTGAATTGTCTTGGTCTTCCTCACTTACAATTACTTGTCTTACCAATGTAACATAGGTAGTTTATTTTAAACTATGATGAAAGATTCTTTATCCTCATGCTTTTCTTAATGCAATATTATGTAAAACAGCAAAACTTACCTTGCCTGTTTTGATGCAGTGTACCTAAACAATTAGCAAACTAGAAAAAGCTTTGAATGCCTTTTTAAAAGTTGACATAAAAATATGGCCTACTTATGCTTTTGAATCAAAAAGTAACATCTCAAAATAAACAACATCACTAAACCCCCTTTTTAGTTTGAAAAAATTTAAAATTAACTTACTCAAGAAGAGTAAACTATAAAAACCACAATACTGCAGGCAAATATAAAAACTAAACAGGAAAAGAAAATCGATATACCTATATAATATTTACACTGGTATTGAAAAGTTGCACGATTGCCTTGATCTCAATAAACAGGAACGCAATTTGAATTTCCTTACTGAGATAGATAATCCTATCTACGGGGGTTTCGACCTCTAGGTTTGAACCCTCCTCGAGGGCCAGGTCCACCTCTTCCTCTCCCTCTCATCCCTCTTCCCCTCCCTCGGTCAAACCCCCGTGGTCCTGCGCCTCTCATCCCCCCGCCTCTACTCCTGGGAGGTCTCTGGAACTTCCTCTGCGGGTATGACTGCTGCTGGTATCTCTGGTCCCCGTTGTAATAATCTTCCTCCATGGGTTCGTCCTCCTCCATTCCTTCATCATTCCATCCTGACCCATTGTCGTAATTGTCTCTGTACCCTTCGTTATTCCACTCTCCTTCCTCTTCTTCGTTATAGCTGTTGTTTCCGTAGCCCATATCCTGGTCGTCTGATTGGTTGAAGCTGGACCGAGCGTCCTCATGTTCGCTGCCGAACGCTTGATTTCTGCCACGGAACTGATGAGGACCTCCTCTCCCTCGGTTGCCAAAGTCAGGCCTGAACTGCTCGTTGTGGTCGTTGCCTCCGTACATGTTATCTCGGAAGTCCGGTGGGGGTCTGGAGAAGTTGCCCTGGGGTGGGCCTTGCCGGGGGAAGTTGCTGGGGCTTGGACCGCGGAACCTGGGGCCCGAGGGGTGGTCGTCTCCCTGGTGCGGGGGTGGAGGTGGGGGCGGCAAGAGCCTCCCCTCTCCCATGCCCGGGAAGCCTGGAGGTGGTTTCATCATCAGCTGCCTCATGTCTTGGTCTTTGAAACCTGCAACATTGTTCACTATGTTTAGTAATTAGCAGGCAGTTTAACAATATATATTTATTTACTACTAGGATCACTTCTTCCAATGCAAGAATGAAGTATACTGCAAATGTATGACCCTAATCTTTCTTTCAAAGTATTAAAATAGTTTTACGATTCATAACGTATATTCCCATGAACCATTTCTAATTTTATGGCTAAAAATATATTTTTAGATACTGTATTTTATCTTTTTTTCAAACTCAGTGCTGTAACAAAATATCTCAATATACTCGCACAATCAAATATAATTAATAGCTCCAATTTTACACTATGTTAAAATTGTAGTTAAACGGACCTAAATCTTGTATACAAATTAAAATATAATACCGGTATCTTGAGAATGCTGTGTGTCCTCTTCACTGTAATTTGTAGTGTCGGCCTGAAACAGATAGTTAAAAATAAAGTTTAAGTTATAAAAAACTAATGACAACACTGAAATGGCATGGAACATTCAAATACACAGTCACAGTTAATGCCCCTTGTCTATCCTTATTTAAAATACATTTGAATGATTACACATTTTAAAATACACATTAGAACTGAAAATAAAGTTAGCCTTAAGAGTATCACGACATAATAAAGCACGCAAATGAAAAGGACAGAAAAACAATGGCAGATACCAAATAAGGGTTGAACACAGACTTGATATATGCTTATTTACAATTGGCAATTTGACCCAGTTGCCGACCCAAAATGCTATAAAATATTTTTGGCTTATTTTGTCTTGTCCCGTCCTGTCCCGAAATCAAATAGCCCATCCTGTCCAGCCCTAAACCCTAGCGTGTCTCTAGCAGAAGCACTGACCGTATTAGAGTCATCGTTGTCGTTGTCCGGGTCCGGCTTGGGCTTGTCCTCGTCGCTCAGGTCGTAAGGGTCACGTCATTCAGCTCCTCCACGGCTCGGAGTTGATGTACCTGGCCAGTGCCTCCGACCCTTTCTTGATAGCCTTCGTCAGCTCGTCGTCCGCTAAACACACAACATCCGTACATAGGTGGTAAGATATGAATTCACTTAGCGTGAAAGGCTTGGGTTAATTTCCATAGTTAAATAGTTTGTAACAATAGAAAACTGCAAAATTTTTATATAACTGATTTTCTGTCATTAAAATTTTAAATCTTGCCTATAGTTGCAAAATTTTTAATTTTTAAAATTTTTTACAACAATATTTATATTATTTTATATTTATATATTTTAGCACATAGGCCAAGGACACTCTTGTTATAGATACCAACATCTATAAAAATTAAATAACAAAATGTGACAAGTGACAACAAATAGAAGCAGTAATCAACATGATACCTGCGGACCGTGGCGGATTGGTATCGCATGCGACTCGAGAGCTCATCAATCCGTGGCGTGGTTGATCCCAGTCACCACTTACATTTGTAATGTGACTAATATGGGACGCTAGGTAAAGGTCGAGGTTGAGTGGTAGAGAGACTTTGTAGTCCTAACTGCCTCGTTAAACAAGACAAACTTCCTTTTTTTTTTACAACAAAATATAATGTTAGAAGAACAATAACCACTATATACCATTATACCTGTTAGTTCAGTAATTATATTTTTAGTATGGTTTAAAAGTTTAAATCAAGATAGGCAACTGTCTAGTTCAGGCAAGTACAAACCAGTAACATGCAGTTAGCCCGTTAACCAACCAACATTCGTCACCTTAAAACTAATCCACAAGCTGTTTTAGTACTTTTAGCCACTATCCACCCATCTGTGTTTACTCTTTCTAATACTTACGTTTGAGTTCAATTGTTTTGCCGTATATAACGAGAGTTTCTGGCTCAACATCAGCCAAAGGAATGACTCCGGGTTGATTAACGATCAGTTGATTGATCAATTCCATGGCGTCCGAACCCGTCGTTGTCATCTCAAAACCTCAAACTCAATCCAAGAAACAACACTATCAAGGATCGGGAGTGAAGCAAAGGACAAAAACCCAGAGGGAGAAGAAAACAAACAACAAAGAACTTGATGAGATGAGGACAGAAAGTGAGGTTTTGTTGGAGATTGCAGGATGACCTAAAAAATCTACAGGAAAAGAGGAGTACAATTAAAAGAAACCACAACGTTTGATTTCACTAAGAATCACATGAAGTCCACAGGAGATTTACAGGATATCTAGTCTACAAAGAAGAAATAGGAGGGAAGAAATTAAATTAAAAAATGGCTGGAATCAAAGGAGACAGGTAAAACAAAGACTTTCAAAACTGAAACGAAGAAGAAAACTGATACAAACATAAAGTAAAGACAAAAGGTTCTTGACACCAAATGGAATGGTTTGAAACAGTAAAATGATTGCACATTTGATATTTATCCAAATAAAATTCCTTAATTGTCATATTTACAAAAGATGAGTTCTGTAAAATTAATTACAAAATAATAAAATATAGGTATACATGTTGTTGCCTTTAGGTCTGCTTCTTATGTTGTTAAATTACTCCAGGATTTGTTACTAGATAGGGATTAATTTATCCAGTTCATGATACAGTCCTATGACTGAACTTGTCCGGCTGACTCTGATATACTTTGAACATTGTAGATCTATATTTATTATTCTTTTTAATACCTCCTATACTGGATATCACCAGCTTGGATTCTATCAACTTCGATAGAAGATAAGAGACACGTTCAAAAAACCGTATCTAAGGCTACACAGCTTTGTCAAAGAAGAGTCACCCAAAAAATGAACATGTTCTTTTTTTAGATATTTACCTATTTGCATTGCAGTACATGTATCAAGTAAGATAGACTAAGAATCAATGGAAATAATCATCTGTATCAGCTGAAAAGCATTAAATATTTCATTCATTGATGATTCTCATGATAGCAAATCCAACTTCATCATAGACTTACCCTCTATAACAGTGGAGTGATTCCAGTGAGCCTGGAAATTCTTTGGGATTGGCTTTGAGTATGGAACCTGAAACAAATACATAAATAATAAAATTAATGTATACTCATTTAGTTTCTCTTAGTATGTGTGGTTGATCCGTAATTCAATTTATTTTTCGTACGGTAACTAATCATAACCATCTTATAACCAGACTTGGGGAAGTTACTTTCAGACAGTAACTGATTACAGTTACAGTTACCCTTTATAAAATGTAACTGATTACAGTTACAAGTTACAGAAAAACCAATGTAACTGATTACAGTTACAGTTACTGCGAAATGTAACTGGTCAGTTACAAGTTACATTGGGCTCAATTACCAACTGGCTTCCGCGGTCAAATTAAATAATAATATTTCCATCCAAAAATTTGTTTAGAAAGAGATTTCTATTATGTGTTTTTTTTAAATTTTAATTAAAGATTACATTGATTGATATTCTAGGAACAATTTAGAAAAATAAAGATACAATAATAATCAGTGTGTTATACTGTAAATTATAAAACAATATGTATTTGCTTTGGTTTCAAGTACAAAATTAACAGTGATCATTAAAAATACTATATCAAAAAATGATGACATACAAAACATTAACAGACTGAGAGAAGGTCCAGTATGGTGAAATTGATGCAAATTAGTATTTAAAGTTAAGTGTTAAAACCTAAGTTAGAACAACTCCCTTCTTCCAAAACTTCCCAGGTTATCTTTGAGGGCAATGAGTATATTATACCCCATTGGCTAGTGACTGTCTGGACTTTGAGTTCCCTAAAGATTGGCCTGCAGTGGTCTAAGTGTCCAGCGTTAGATATAGGCCTAGTTCTTATAACCCCCTTTTGCAGAAGCAATATATCTTGCATAGCTGTAGAGTGTCCCCAGGCGATGATTAGTCTATTACTGTGTGAAAATCAGTATAAGGCAGGTTAACTTAAACGTATTTAGTTAAGTAGTTATTGTCTATTGCAGTTTTGGAATTTGGAAAAGCCGGAAAAGGTTAACATTTAATTCAAACTGTTAGTGATTACCCTCCATTGGTATTTGTCCAGAACAGTGACTTTTAATATCATGCTTAAAACTAATTTCAATGTGGAAGAGGCCCTAAACATGTAAAAAATTGGTTTTGGGGTTCAGAACTTATTTAAAAGTGGCTTAAAGTGGCTTTAAAGTTACCAATTTTACTTCGAGAGCTGCCAAGCACGCAGCACTCTGTGGCAGACGACAGTCTCTGTAACCCACTTCAAATTAACTTAAAGGTGAATAACTTATTATCGGATGTTAGGTTAGTTTATTTTTAAGTTGAACATATTTTAAAAGTGGCTTTAAAGTTGGGTAAAGTGGCTTAAAAGTATTTTACGAGCAGAAGACTGGACGCGACTCTGTAGCAGACGACAGTCTCTGTCACCCACTTCAAATTAACCTTATTATCGAAGTTAGGTTAGCTTAAGTTAAGTTAGTTTATTTATTTTTGTAAAACCATATTTTAATGGTTTCCTCAACTTCCCAAAGTTAAAACATCCTTTTTGGCCTATTTGCTGCTGGTAGCGAGTTCTACCAAATGACTGAAATGAGTACACATCTACTCAAACTGAAACAACTAGCAAAACAAAACATCACATATAACTCAAAATACATCTAACGTGAATTACTTTATAAATTATAAATATTGAATTTAATATTTATATCGCACTAAAAATTTCAATGCAGACAGCCGGCTAAAGTGTAAACAGTATTCGACTAGTCAACTACATTCAAACATTGCCGTTTAGGGGTTATGATGATGCTCCCTTTTGTTTTCTTTGCTTTTTAATAACTTGACAGATACAGTCCATAGATAACGCATTTTAGATATTGTATAACTGTACAAAATCACTTAATAGCACATATATTAAAGTGAAACTCATATTAAAATAAATATAGTTTATCATCAGTTGTTGCTGTAATATACTGTTGTATGACAGTTTCCTATAAAAATACAGCAATAAAATAAATATTTTAAACATGTTTTTCAAATAACAATGCATAGAGGTTTGAACATAGTTATTACAGAAGATAAAAGCATATGTTAAAAAAATTTATCATCATAAACTTAGCACATAGGCCAAGGACACTCTTGTTATAGATACCAACATCTATAAAAATTAAATAACAAAATGTGACAAGTGACAACAAAAGAAGCAGTAATCAACATGATACCTGCGGACCCATGGCTGGATTGGTATCGCGACGACCGGAGCTCATCAATCCGGTGGCGTGGGTTGATCCCCGCAGTCACCACTTACATTTGTAATGTGACTAATATGGGACGCTAGGTAAAGGTCGAGGTTGAGTGGTAGAGAGGACTTTGTAGTCCTAACTTCGCCTCGTTAAACAAGACAAACTTTACCTTTTTTTTTTACAACAAGAAAATATAATGTTAGAAGAACAATAACCACTATATACCATTATACCTGTTAGTTCAGTAATTATATTTTTAGTATGGTTTAAAAGTTTAAATCAAGATAGGCAACTGTCTAGTTCAGGCAAGTACAAACCAGTAACATGCAGTTAGCCCGTTAACCAACCAACATTCTACGTCACCAATTAAAAACTAATCCACAAGCTGTTTTAGTACTTTTAGCCACTATCCACCCATCTGTTTTACTCTTTCTACTTACGTTTGAGTTCAATTGTTTTGCCGTATATAACGAGTTTCTGGCTCAACATCAGCCAAAGGAATGACTCCGGGTTGATTAACGATCAGTTGATTGATCAATTCCATGGCGTCGAACCCGTCGTTGTCATCTGTGAAAACCTCAAACTCAATCCAAGAAACAACACTATCAAGGATCGGGAGTGAAGCAAAGGACAAAAAACCAGAGGGAGAAGAAAACAAACAACAAAGAACTTGATGAGATGAGGACAGAAAGTGAGGTTTTGTTGGAGATTGCAGGATGACCTAAAGGAAATCTACAGGAAAAGAGGAGTACAATTAAAAAGAAACCACCCAACGTTTGATTTCACTAAGAATCACAGGAAGTCCACAGGAGATTTACAGGATATCTAGTCTACAGAGAAGAAATAGGAGGGAAGAAATTAAATTCCAAAGTGGCTGGAATCAAAGGAGACAGGTAAAACAAAGACTTTCAAAACTGGAATGAAGAAGAAAACTGATACAAACATAAAGTAAAGACAAAAAGGTTCTTAACACCAAATGGAATGGTTTGAAACAGTAAAATGATTGCACATTTGATATTTATCCAAATAAAATTCCTTAATTGTCATATTTACAAAAGATGAGTTCTGTAAAATTAATTACAAAATAATAAAATATAGGTATACATGTTGTTGCCTTTAGGTCTGCTTCTTATGTTGTTAAATTACTCCAGGATTTGTTACTTGATAGGGATTAATTTATCCAGTTCATGATACAGTCCTATGACTGAACTTGTCCGGCTGACTCTGATATACTTTGAACATTGTAGATCTATATTTGTTATTCTTTTAATACCTCATATACTGGATATCACCAGCTTGGATTCTATCAACTTCGATAGAAGATAAGAGACACGTTCAAAAACCGTATCCAAGGCTACACAGCTTTGTCAAAGAAGAGTCACCCAAAAAATGAACATGTTCTTTTTAGATATTTACCTATTTGCATTGCAGTACATGTATCAAGTAAGATAGACTCAGAGTCAATGGAAATAGTCATCTGTATCAGCTGAAAAGCATTAAATATTTCATTCATTGATGATTCTCATGATAGCAAATCCAACTTCATCATAGACTTACCCTCTATAACAGTGGAGTGATTCCAGTGAGCCTGGAAATTCTTTGGGATTGGCTTTGAGTATGGAACCTGAAACAAATACGTAAATAATATAAATTAATGTATACTCATTTAGTTTCTCTTAGTATGTGCGGGTTGATCCGGTAATTCAATTTATTTTTCGTACGGTAACTAATCATAACCATCTTATAACCTAATTTTGACTAAATTAATATTAAAACCTACCCAAACAAGGTTAGATTCAGTAACAATAAATGAAAAATAAAAAGGTTATTTTAAATTGTTCAATTAAACAGTTTGAGTGTTTTTCAGAACATATATAGTATTTTGTTTATAATGTTTATACCTTCTTGATGGGCAGCTTGTTCTTGTCGTCCGTCAAGTCAATGTCGAGCCCAGGAATCATAGTTGCATTTTCCAAGTTTGAATCAGATGTGTCGATCTTGTCCTCTGGTCCCATCCCAGGAATCACGCTCAAGTCATCTGAGCAACAAAAAACACTCTTAACTTTCTTAACCTCTGGTTTAATACAGTTAAACCATATTTTGGTCGATTTGTAGCTGAGACAATAATTATAGTTACAATAAATCTTCATAGACGATGAAATATTCCACCACAAGAATAATCAACAGACCTGGGCCTGGGAGTAGGTATCAGTCTTGACTCTGGAACTCATCACTCCCGTGGTGTGGGACCATATCTTGTTAGTCCCCTCTAGCAGTTTTGTTAAGTGATTAGATAGTAACATTAGGTAAAGGGTTGAGGTTGAGTGGTATAGAGGACTTTGTAGTCCTGACTTGGTCTTCTTAAATAAGACATCTTTACAAGAAAACTTTGGAAAAGATTTTGTTTTTTGCAATACTGGAATTCTTGAAATTGCCAAATGGTCTGGATATTCCAATTCAAGACCCTCTCCCAGAAAAAAACCTATGGACAACCGAGAAGTTGTTTAAACTAGAACTCACCGATTTCATTCTCATCGAGCCCGGTCATGTTGGCAGGCAGAGTGTTGAGATTGTACTTGTCCCTCATGAGGTCGCCGGGTCGATTGCGGGTCCAGAACTTGCTCGAGTGGTCGTTGCTCCCGGACGCCAGGATGTGGCCTAGAGGGTGCCAGGCCAGTGTCCACACAATGCTGTCGTGCGCCTGCTCGATAGCTCCCACCTCCTTGTCAGCTCTGTGACAGACAAGTTTTGTTCAAGAGACTGTGAAAATATTTCTAGCAATTCCTCATTGCTATACAAATATTAAAGGTGTGACATGTTATCATATCACGGTACAACCCAACAAAGGATTTGCCGTAAATGATTAATAGACTTGATTAAAACTTACGTACCCGACATGCCAGAAGAGTATGGCTCCGTCAGAGCCACCACTGCAGAACAGCCCCTCGTGGTAAGGATGCCAGGCAACAGAGCTGCTCTCCTTTTTGTGACCTGGCAAACAAACATGCAAATTATGGTAATAAAAATGTAGAAAAATCCATATTAATTTAAAAAATAAATAATTAAATACCACTGTTTTCTTTAGGAAACATACTGATGTGTTCATCTGAGGGAAGTATGAGTTGTAAATATTTGTTCTTTATTTATAATTGTATTCAAATGTTGTAAAAATTCAGAAATATTTTCCTAGTCTTACGTAGTCTGGATACATCAGGTTTTACTGTGGTTATTTTCTAGGTGAGCATAAATAAAGGTGGTAATTTCAGACTAATTTGGAGACTGATATCGTAAGATGGACAGTGTCTATTACTATGAACATTTAATTGTTTATAACCATTAAACAATAGGGCTTGAGTACTACTTCAAAACTGCATGACTATTTTGTTTCAATTTTTTATATAAATTTAAATAAAGGTTTGTTCTAGCTGGTCTGACTAAAGCATTACAAAATTAAAACTTGATTAAATGCAATTTTACCTTTGATGATGTCAGTGTTTAAAAGTGGGTGGAGTTTGCTTCTGCGCAACTTGAGTTGATCCTTCTGTTACTATTTAGTATTTATCTTGGTTACTTTAACTGACCAAAGCAAGGATTGACCTGATACATAACAATGTTTTTTTCTTACTTTACAGCTTACATACTTTACTTCCCTGTGTTTTGTACAGAAGAAGAGGAAGACATATTCATGATCACTCATACTAAACTTTGTCATGCAATTGAACCTCTGAACATCCAACCAAGTAAAGACAAATTAAAACCGTCTGGTTCTAGAGGTGACTTATGTTACCTCGGAAGACTTGCATCTCCTCGGAGAGCTTGCGGATGTCGAACAGCTTGAGCAGGTGATCTCGAGACGCAGTCACCACCCAGTTCCCGTTGTTGTTCCACTTGATGTCCATCACCGTAGACTTGTGAGCGTGCCTATAAGTAGATTGTTCATTGTCATTGAGTCTTACTACAATGTGAGCATAAATACTAAAAGGTCAGCACAGCAGGTTTTAAGGGATGGAAATTCCCAGCAAAAATTAAAATTCTGAAAATCGGGCAGGAATTTCCTAAAAAAAAAATCTTTATAGACAATGGGAATTTTCAAGAAATAGAGTAATTTGCGGCAGAAAGGGTAATTTTAAGGAATATTTTGGGAGATATAGTCATTTTTAAAGTTATTTTATTCTGATCTGACTGCTGAAATATCAGTTTTTGAGGCCAATTCTGATTAAAAATTAGTCTAATCAGAACTGTCCTCTTCATTAAATAAAGACAAAAAAATATTGTGTATAATGTTCATATTTTTAAGTGTAAATACCAATAAGGAATTTTTTGTTTACATTTTAATGTTTACAGTTGCCTGTAATAGTTATTGAATTAATATAGATATGGCAATTTGATAGGTAATAATATAAAATCAAAGGACAATATTAATAGTGTTCAGCAATAAATGCAAAGTGTTAGTCTCTGCGCTGCGTTATATTCGACGACGCATGCGTCATGTTTAACTTACAGAGTGGCGAGTGACTGCCCTGACTTGGGGTCCCACAGCTTGACGGGCTGCTGGTTATCCTTGCTGCCGGAGATGACCAAACTCTTCTGCGGGTGCCAGTGGACACACTTGACGTCGGCTCCGTGACCTGAACACAAGTAGACATCAACACATCACAACGTGGTCAATGGCCGGACAGAAGGGCGTATGTCTCAGATCAATGAGGCGAGGGGAGCATAGTTTATATAGAAGTGGGTAGTTCAGCTCAGTGTGCCTCTGGTCATAAGCTTGGAACACAGTACAGAGTAGTAGTAGTAACACTCTACAACCTAATGAGCCAGCACATAACTATTGGAGTGGTTATCCAGTGCAAATCTTGCTAACTGCAACTTTCGAGGCTAAAATAGTCAAAAATAAGCATTGCTCATTTTATTGACTTTGAAATTATCACACCATTTACAGTTCAAAAGTTACATGTCTCTTAAGTTTTATATGAAGTGTCTCTCAAGTAGAATAGTGTCCAAAATATTAATAGGATACATGCCGTGACGAAATGTGCCAAACATTGCACCATGAGACGATGAGTGAGGCAGAAAAACTTGAGTTTGTAGCTTAAAACCTCACTCCAGCTCAAAGGCTTCTATGACTGGCTCAAAACTGGTGTAAAAGCAGCTAGCTATTTTTTTTTCAAGTAGTTTTAGCTTACTACCTTTCATCCAAAATTTGTATTAGCAAACAAAATTTTCAAATAAATTGTTTTAATTTACAGAGTTAATTTTGAAACTAGTGTACCAAACTCTTGTGTGGAATATAAATAAACTTTTTCTCAAATTAAAAACTTCCAAAAAAATCCTGCAAATAATATTTTTACTGCTCCATTTTGACAGCAGAGTTACAAGTCCCCCTAGTTGATTCATGACTGTACAGAGAACCCATAGGCGTAACTAGGATGATCAAATGGGGTTTACCCTAAACAAAAGGTGTGTCCAAGCCCTCCTCCGGAAAATGTATACAAATTTTATACCAAATAATGGTTTTTAGGCTTTTAAACACTTTCAACTGAAATCGAAATATGAAATTAGGCTTTTTATTATAAACCTTATTAACCTGTTTTGAGATTCAACCAGACTTTAGTAACATTACCGTAGTAACTTCCTCTGCCACAGTCTAGATACCAAATCATGGGTTTTAGGCTTTAAAAACACTTCTAATCAAATATATAATTCAATAATACCTAATAATGTAAGTTAAAGAAATATTATTTCTGTAATCACTCAAAGTCTATTTTAAACAAATGTTCAAATTATAATTTTTGCAATGGGGAGTTTGGGTTGTAACGTCTATGTTACGCCTATGAGAGAACCTGATGTTTGGCACACAACAAGAGAAGAGAGTTTCACAAATTTAATCAATTAGTTTCTTAACTATCCAGTTCCGAACCTACTCTGTTCCCCACTATGGAAGACCCAGACTTTAGTAAGAATCTTAACGTTTAATTGAAGTTTGTGTATAATAAAATTGTAATTGCTAGCTATGAAAACATTATGTTGCCAGCCCCAAACTACTGATTGAAAAAGGATAAAACTAGCATACTTAGTAAAAACACTAAATAGCATAGAAACTGACATAACTGCAAGATATGTAATCCAGTGATACCTACAACAATTAATAGATAAGTAAGAACAACACACTTTATAATTTTACTGTTTTTATTTTGTAAATAAAAAGAAGTAGAACAGTAGAAAACAGATGTCTAAGAACATTCAATTACTTGTTCACTCAAACATGAAAATAAAATTAAAGATTTCTTACTGTTAAATTTCAGTTATTTTAGATTACATTTTTTTATTGATTTGGTGTATGATCTGTCAAAATACTAGTACAGTAGTACCAAAGCTTTGCTGTTTATAAAGGTGCAAATTGAGAGACAATTGTTATTGAAAAGTACATGGTTATTTTAAATTAGTTTCTCATAATATTTTTTAATAACATTTGGCTTTGTCTCTTGCCTATTTAAATATCCTCTCTACGTATTTAGTTATTAGCTTAAAAAAACCTATATCTACAAATTAGGACAAGCTAAATATTAGCAAAACTGCTTTTTGGTACGGTGCAACGCTAGACTGCTCCTAGGTAAATTCTATTCCTAAGCTCGGAGATAATCACCTCACCAAAACTCAAACAGCTGCTCACTACCAAATTCGATTTTATGAGCCATACTTTCTCCAGTGATCTTTAGAGGGCCATTGCAACCTCCCTTCTGTAGGCTCAATACCTAGACATTGCACCATAACAGAAAACGCCCAGGTGGAAGTCAAACCCACGACTGCAAGCCCTGGTCTTGAGCCTCTCACTGTTACCATTAGACAACACAAGCAAGATATTCAGGACAGAGATGCTGCACATCATCTGGCGGTTGCAAAATGTTCAGGACAGGAATGCTGCACATCAGCTGGCGGTTGCAAGATGTTCAGGACAGGGATGCTGCACATCAGCTGGCGGTTGCAAGATGTTCAGGACAGGGATACTGCACATCAGCTGGTGGTTGCAAGATGTTCAGGATAGGGATACTGCACATCAGCTGGCGGTTGCAAGATGTTCAGGACAGGGATGCTGCACATCATCTGGCGGTTGCAAGATGTTCAGGACAGGGATGCTGCACATCAGCTGGCGGTTGCATGATGTTCAGGACAGGGATACTGCACATCAGCTGGCGGCCGATGTTCAGGACAGGGATACTGCACATCAGCTGGCGGTTGCAAGATGTTCAGGACAGGGATACCGCACATCAGCTGGCGGTTGCAAGATGTTCAAGACAGGATACTGCACATCAGCTGGTGGTTGTAAGATGTTCAGGACAGGGATGCTGCACATCAGCTGGTGGTTGCAAGATGTTCAGGACAGGGATACTGCACATCAGCTGGCGGTTGCCAGGTGACAGGATACTGCACATCCGCGGCAAGATGTTCAGGACAGGGATGCTGCACATCAGCTGGCGGTTGCAAGATGTTGAGGATAGGGATGCTGCACATCAGCTGGCGGTTGCAAGATGTTCAGGACAGGGATGCTGCACATCAGCTGGCGGTTGCAAGATGTTCAGGACAGGGATACTGCACATCAGCTGGTGGTTGCAAGATGTTCAGGACAGGGACTGCACATCAGCTGGCGGTTGCAAGATGTTCAGGACAGGGATACCGCACATCAGCTGGCGGCTGCAAGATGTTCAGGACAGGATGCTGCACATCAGCTGGCGGTTGCAAGATGTTCAGGACAGGGATGCTGCACATCAGCTGGCGGTTGCAAGATGTTCAGGACAGGGATACCGCACATCAGCTGGCTGCCGGGCAAGATGTTCAGGACAGGATGCTGCACATCAGCTGGCGGTTGCAAGATGTTCAGGACAGGGATGCTGCACATCAGCTGGTGGTTGCAAGATGTTCAGGACAGGGATGCTGCACATCAGCTGGCTGCTGCAAGATGTTTTGCGGCAAGAGGATTGGCTTAAAGAGGAACAGAAATGAAATTTCGTTGTTGTTTCCATATTAAAAATTAAACTGTACAGGGGTGTTGGGGGTTTTGGAGGGGCCCCTCCACTGGTCGAGGACCTGGGACACTGCCCCAATTGCTTTGGCGGTAGTTTCAGCCTTTATTAAAAGAATTATTTCACGAAAATTAAGGATAGTATTTAGTGTTCTGCTTCCTAGTAAGTTGTGTGTCAAATCAAATCAAATTTTTTTTTGTCATTAAGTAAATACATGCAGTAGACAAATATATACATTAAAATATTGATAATCATCACAGGAATCAATAAGGCTAACTTAAAATACATTAACAATAGAGACACTGGTACATCAGGTTTTTTACATTAACTTTACAGGTACACGTACATTACATCTGTATCATATTTGTATGGATAGCGAATAATTCTCGAATATCGTAAAATGGGTTCAAAATCAAACAATCATATAATCTCTTTTTCAATCCATCTATATTGAGTTCATGTATATATTTCGGGAGGTGATTCAAAAATGTTGGCCCTAGTATACCATAAATCTTTTTAGTTTTGTCTAATCTACAGTAGGGAACATCAATGATATGTTTATTCCTAGTATCATGTTGGTGAATATTAGCTGTTATATTTGTTATATTTCTGTTATATTTGTATAAGTACAAAGATTCTCTTTTCTCTTTAAAGTGTACACAGTAGCATCAAAAATATACAAATTCACCACAGTTAAAATTTAAGACTGTATAAACAGAGGTCTACAATGCTCATTAAAAGCGTGTGTGAATGGTCTCGCAACTGTGTAAAGACGGGAGGAGCAGAGTTACATGTGATGAAGTGAAAAGGGCCAGGGAAATGGCTTTGACATCTTGTCTTTACATAGTCGCTAGACCACTCACACACAACCTATTATGAAGCAGAATACTGAAAACTATCCTTAGTGGATTAGCTTTGAGTTGGATCGGATAAAAATATAACTACAATGCATTTTTGCTCTTGATATATTTTTTGTATTAACTGAGTAGGTAAGGATGTAGCTCTCTATAGCTTAAGACATGTTATTCAAATGGTCTTTATACGAGGGTTATCCAGAAAGTAAGTTACGTTTTTGGTTACCTCTGCTAAGGGCGAAGCTAGCGCGGCTTTCTTGATATGTGGTTGTTCCCCAGTTCAGTCTGCATCTAGCCAATCAACTCTCAGGTCTGTGTCGTACTTTTTTACGTTACAGTGTCGCTTGGAAATGTCTTTGTCAATTGAAAATCCCGCGAGCTGTAAAGTGCGTGCAGTAATAAGGTTTTTGGCTGCGAAAAACTGTAAACCGATTGAAATCTATCGGCAGATTTGTGAAGTGTATGGGGACAATACCATCACTGAAGGTGGAGTGGTCAATGGGCATTTGCTTTAAAATGGCGAACAAATGTGCACGCTGGCAGTGGAAGACCCAGCTTGGCGAATGCGAACTTGCAGAAAAAATAATGAAAGAACTAAAATCAGCGAATGGGTGCCCTGCACTGCGTAGCGTTTTTGGACCATTACCACAAATATGGCGATTCACTACTTATCGGATTGTTACTGGTGATGAAACATGTTAACGGTGAGCCGAAATTGCAGTCAATGCAGTGGGGACACACACATTTCTCTCAAAAACAAACAAAAATACATGCAAATGATGTCGGTAAGGAAGATTATGGTGACCGTATTTTGGGACAGAGAAGGTGTGCTGCTTGTGGATTTTCTGGAACGAGGCACAACCATTGACTCAGAAAGATATTGCCAAACTTTGGGACGATGATGAACGTTTTGACGATGATGAACGGCTGCAGGAAGAAGTAGCGAAGCGGCAGAACTTTATGACGAGGAAATTTTAAAGCTCGTCCATCGGTATGATAATTGCCTAAATTTGTATGGCAATTATGTAGAAAAGTAGTATTTTAGTGGGGCTTTCAAATGTATATAATAAAAATCTTTTCCTATTCTTCATAGAATTTTTATTCCAAAACGTAATTTACTTTCTGGATAGCCCTCGTAGTTTATTCAGAACTTTGAAAGGCAGTATCTTCTAAACTATTGAGCTCATATACAAATTTCAAGAACTAAAGGGTCTTAACACTCCTCGTGTACTAAAAAAAACAATAATATTACCATAAAACGTTTTTAGTTAGCCGTCAGGAAATAGCAGGATGTTATTTTTATAACTTACCTCTGAGAATTTTCTCTTCTTGGCAGCGTTGGAAGTCCCATATCCTCACAGTTCCGTCGTCCGAGCAAGTGGCAAATTTGCTATCGTTGGGGCTGAAGCTGAAAATCGCACAATTTGTTTCATTTCAAGCACAGGGTTAGCCAGTATTTGGGAGTCAAGGAAGAGGAATGTGGTAGAGTAGAGACTCACTAATCCGCCCTTTGATTATACAACATTTAATATCATCCGTCATCCAGCGAGACTGATAAAAGTCTAAATAAAATCATATATTTGCTTCCGTGGTGAATGTTGTGTTACATGTATTTCTTTCACTCTTTGTTTATATATTTTCATTTCATCCAATAGTAGAATGTTTCTATTCAATAGAATATAATACTATTGTAACTTTTAAATTTAAATGGCTTTTTCTTCAAGTTTTCTGTTATATTTGTTTGGCTATCTGCCCTTCTGCCGCCATTTATGACGGATAAGCGAGGCTCTACTGTATTTTCTTGCAACAAGGAGTGAAAAACATGAGAATCCAGGATGTTGGTTAGGTAATTTATCAGAGGAACAAATAATTTAAAGTTATTTCTAAGGTTTTGGAAGGATAAAACAAATACTTAAAAAGACTAGACTTAACCACAAACAGACTAGGGAACTAAGTTCTACATTTAGACAGTGGAAACTCTTTCATCTGGATTAACCTCACTAAGCGGTCAAAATCTACAAGGCTGTTTTTGTCTATCTATCACTAATCTTTGATTCAAGCATTGTTTCCGGTTCCGGGATTCCTTGTTTACACTGTTTGTATCCAACCTCAAAACTTCACAGTGCAGTTTTGAAATGGTCAATACTATTAAATCACCCGCTGCATGCGACATCCGTTCAGTAATTTGTTTTTGATTCAAAAAACATTCCTGCTTGTGAAATTCACAAACCAGTGTGTAAGGTTTATGGTGTTAATGCTATGAATGGAGGCTAAATGCAGAAATGGCTTTGTCAGTTCAAGGCTGGTCGTGAAAATATTCATAACGAATCCCCTTCCGGCCGACTGTCTCTTGTCTCACGGGATTTGGTGGCTGCTGTTGATGCGAACATTAGAGAAACAGAAGATTAACAAATAACCTTTCTATCATTGAATTTCCCTCAAGTTTACAGATCAGTCATTTATAAAGTTATTATACAAAAGACAATTTAAATTCCCCAAAACTCCGATCCCGATGGGCTCCAAAGCTTTTTACTGAAATCCACAAGAAAAAGAGGCTGGAATGTGCTTTTGACTTTCTTAGTCAGTACAACGATGAGGGTGATGAGATATTAAGCCAAATTGTAACTGGGCATGAAACCTAGGTATCACATAGTGATTTCCATCTGTTCCGTCACTTGAAACACCACAAAGTTGGCGGTAAGCACTTTGACAACAACGAAGAAGTAAAAGCGGCAGTGGTGACAACGTGGTTGTCAGAACAGGCACCGATTTCTATGTAGAGGGGTTTTAAAACTTGGTTACAAGGTAAATGCTTTAACAAGAATGGAAAAAATGTAGAAAAATAGCCAAAAGTATGTAGAAACCAAAAATAAAATTTGAGAATACCGTACATGGTTTTGTTATTGACTTATTCAAAAATGACCCTTACTTAAAAACAACCCTTACGGATGACTAATAGAGCCTACAAATGTAAAGTTTATAATGGTTAAGTTAAGTGGTATAACTCACTCTAAAATTTGCTCAAAATTAGCGTGAAAGTAGCTAGCTCTTTTTTCCACCGGCTCCCTACTCAGTTTTAGTTCCTTCTAGTTTTAATTCCCCAAAATCAGTTTAAATTTTAGCAAGCTACGTACTTTTTTAAATGAATTTAGTCAATTTACCCAAAACCAGTGTTGAGCAAAGCAACATTATTTTAAACTAGCTGAGAGTACCCGCGCTTCGCCTCGGGGCTTTATTAACATAACTGTCTGTATATTTTACTAAAAATTAAAAATTTTAAACAAACAAAAAAAATATTTTTTTATATATCCTTAGAAAACCATTTAGTTTGCCTGTTAGTTCACCATCGTTTTCTTATAATTGTTGCCATTTATTTTGTGGATGTTGTATGGATATGAAATATAGCTAAAGATACACTGCGTGATGAGCTTAATCCTTAAACATAGTTGACTGCCATAGTTTTAGCCAATTTCGACTTATAAGTGGTCCAAAATGCCGAAAAAACGTGTTCAGTGCCCACTTTGGTCTCTCGCCATTTATTTTTTTGATGATGTATGGGTATAAAATACAGCTAAAGACACACTCCGTGATGGGCTAAACCCTTAAACGAAGTTTCACTGCCCAGCTTCAGTCAATTCTGAGTTATGAGCAGTCCAAGACGCCTTAAAAACGTTACAGACAGACAGGAATTTTTTGGACGCCAGTTTCGGTCTATGCAAAGTATATAAACCCCATATAACCAAAACCGATGGATTCTTTGCAATGTACAGACAAAAGTCTTATTTTATTTATATAGATAAGTGTTAGCTACCTTTGAGAGTCATAGTTACTCCTGCCGTTCATACGTTTTTAGAGCTTGCTGCAATTTATTTTGAAGATGTTATATGAACATAAAATGTAGCTAAAGACGACACACTGCGTGATTAGCTTAACCCTCAAACAAAGTTTCATTGCCATAGTTTCAGCCAATTTTGACTTATAAGCGGTCCAAAATGCCTAAAAGAAAAATCACTTTGGTCCCTTGCTATTTATTTTGTGGATGTTGTATGGATATGAAATGTAGCTAAAGACACACTGCGTAATGGGCTTAACCCTTAAACGAAGTTTTACCGCCATAGCTTTAGTCGATTCTGAGTTATAAGCGATCCAAGATACCTTAAAATGTTACAGACAGGAATTTTTATGCCAGTTTCGGTCTATGCAAAGTATATGAACACCAAATAACCAAAAACTGATGGATTCTATGCAATTTACAGACAAAAGTCTTATTTTATTTATATAGAAGTAAAAGTAAATTGCCTTTTAAATATTTGAAATGGCTGCTTTTTAAAACCATGATGGTACAGAAATTAATATTTTTCACAATTTATGTTAATTACCATTAACAAAATATACACTAGATTTGAACTTAATCGCTTGAGTTGGTTTGGATGTAAAAATTATTTGGTAAAAACCCATAGAGTAAACCTAACCGTAAACAATACATTTGGCACCTATGTTTATGTGATGTTTTACACTTCTTTTTACTCACAAACATTTTGTATATTTAACTCACATCGAGTAACTGTTACCCAGCAAACTTGGCTTCTAACCTGGCTGGAGTCCCTATTAATTAGGATAAAATCTAATTATTGGAGAAAATATTTACATATTGTTTTCTGATTATGGTAGTTTCTTATTCTGCGTGCGCAACATGTAAATTTTCTGTCCAACAGAGAAAGAACACATGCTATACTCAGACGTCTAGCACAATTCAGGGATGCCAACATTTTTTACACACCAAACTTACACAATGGACAGCAATTACCATATTTGCGCTCACGCATGGATCTAGTAAATGGGCTGTAAGTAAATAGGTCACAAAATAAACAGAGTTGAATACAGAAACTGTTCTTAAACAACAGAAGTTCGGAAACAGGCTTGTGTACAGGTTATGTTTTTACAGCATTTACTCGAACGTATACTTACCAACATACCCGGTTGTCCAAAAGTCAGACCTTCCCCCTAACTTTTAAATGAATTTTCAAACGTGCTTTGGCATATATTAAGGGTCAACTGAAGTACTTTTTGTCATATTTTGAAGGTTTGTCTCCTACCTCAAAATTAAAGTTCATTAATTGTTGATTAAAGTTTATCAAATTAATTTGAACTCAAAATATACCAAAAAGTACTTCAGTCAACCCTTAATACATATGCCAAAACACGTTCAACATGTGCATTTATTCTAAAGTAATGGTGAGGGGGTTGGACTTTTTGGACACCTAGTATACACATACTTAGTAGGGACTGCTTGCACCATTTACAGACACACTTAAAAAGGTATAAAAAAGGTACTTGTGTGACAAATTAAAAAATAAACCAACACAAACTTTAGTTCTTTCTATTATTAACTAAAGATTATAATGCCTAATAAGTTTTAAAAACAATTATCACTAATTTTGGAGCAGGCTGAATATTTGCTTAAATAGACTGCTTTTTACGGTCAATTTTATACCAAGCATGAAAATGGTTGTAATTTTATTAAAGTACTCAAAAGCCAAAGTAAAAATTTAATTTTATCCACAGGATTTTTTTTACCTTTAAGATTGTATGGGTCGTGGGCAAAAGAGTCATCTCTCAAAACTATATTGTTGAGATTCAATTGTATTTACCGTGATGGGACCTGCTGAGGTAAGGACTGACAGGGAGAGATATTCGAAAACTTATAAGTCGTGTATTTCTTGTTGGCTTGTCAGTCAATGCGTTGTCCTTGGAAAAATCGCTTATCACCTGCCCAAGTTTGTGTCCTTTGAACTTCAAAACATTTAGCTTGGTGTTTAAAATACTGGATCTTGTGAAATTAAATAATTTCTCTATTTGTTCCCCAACTGAATCTGCTAGTAAAATTTGTTGTTGGAACTGCTAGTAAATGATTCTAATACGATAAAGTATCAAGAGGATTTTTATAAACTATTACTAAAGAAACAATATACATACCTTCAAGGCAATAAACCTCATCCTTGGTTCAAACAGGGCTACAATAATTTAAAATATGATACTGCTTTGAATCTTATATTATATACTTATATCTTATACTGGCATACTTCCGTAGAAAATAGTAGAAATAATAAAACTTTCATCGATCATATTATTTTAACTACATATGTTTTATTTTTACACTATTTCTTTAAAAGTAAATTGAAGGCTTGAAAGTTGTAGTGATGTAAATTGCTATAAATATGAAAACCAAACTGGGAGGAAGATATTGTATTACAAGTGAACAAAATATTAATGCTATTGTGACATAATGTGTATTTGTAGGTAAAAGTCCATACACCGTTTAATTGCAGGGGAAAAACCTACAAACAAATTTCTCAAAATCTAACTATATCTATTTTTTTCTACGGAAAACGGATTAACAAGCCACCCTATCGTTCAGGTAGATGAAATCTGTTTAAAACCATGTAGAATCTACCAAATTCCTAGGATTTTTTTTATCAGGGATTAACTTGGAAGGTACAGGTTAACGAAACATGTAAAAGAGTTTCCGTAATTTTCGGTTTACGCACTTTAGCCAAATCATGCCCTATTCATATTTTTCAAATAGCTTATTTTGGACTAATTTTCCCCATCTGTCATATAGAATAAGGTTGTTGGGAGGATTTTCAAAAATTCATTTTGAGAGGCGTTTTAGGCTGTAAAAGAAAGCTATTAGAAATATTTCAAAAGCAAGTTTCAGGGAATTGTGTCGAGACATATTTAAAGGAATGGGTTTGATGACACTTCCCTGTCTCTATATCTTGGAAGTAATTTTATATTGCCAAAATAAGAAAACGTTGGTTAAATCTAAAATCACTCATGATTACAACACAAGAGGAAAGACCACTTGCAAATTTTTCAACACAGAAAATCTAAATTTGAACAACTACCCATGCAAGTAGGTATAAAACTCTTCAACCACCTTCCTAAAAATTTAAAAGAAATTGAAAATACCAAAATTTTCAAATCTTGAATAAAACGTTTGTTGTTAAGCAAAGCTTATTACTCGGTGGATGAGTTCATAGATGATCTTACGGATAGCTAATTTCTTGAAGTTGTATTTTAATTTAGCTTGTAAGCTTGTGTGAATTGTAACTACTGATGTTTAAGGTTATATTAAAAAATGTCTGACTTATGTTCTAGGTAATTATGATGATAGTGTGTAAATACTTGGTGATAAAGTTATTTTGTATTTGTGTTATCAAATTGCCCAACAAATAGTTACAAACACAATTCCCAATACATTTTTAAACAATTTCTAAAGCAGGGTGTCCACTTAACCCTGAAAATAATGAACTGTATTTTTAAGGTATTTCAGTCTAAAGGCTAAATTTCAAGGTTAAAAATTAAAACTTTTGAGTACTGCTTCTAACATGGGATAAAAACTGCAAATGGTGTTTTAGGCGAGTTAATACACTTCAAGGTGAAAACTTTCTCTAGAAGCATAAATCTATCGATACTGCTGTAGTATACAAACAGGAAAACTTTTGTCAATAAATAACTTATGTATTTATGAATTCAAAAATCAATTTTTCCATGGGAAAATACTCCAAATTCAGTAAATAAAATTATAGTTTATTATCCAAATTATTTTTTTATATGCAGCAGCACAAATAACAACTAAGCTTCCAGAGAGAAATTTTCCAATTTCTTTTACCGCAATAACTTCTGAGTTTAGTTTTACTCACAATAATTTCCAAATGCATTTTTATTCCCGCAATACATTCCCAGTGCTGATTTTACCTCAAAATAAGTTATATAAATTATTTTAGTTTCTGAGTTTAATTTAAATTTTGCATTACATTCCGAACACCATTTTATTCCCCTAGTATGATATTAAAGTCGTTTGATTTTACACTTTCTACAATACTTTCCTAGTCTCGGGTGCTTCAGCCCCACATCAAGTACAGTTTTATTCGGACTGCAATAGGATACAAAGCTGTTTTTTTTTCACAGTTTTAACGGCGGAAGTAAGTATAACTATTGCAAGTATATTCTTTCCGGTAGGGTAGAATAGAAATACATGCTTTATTCCCGGTTGACTAAATCCACAGCTTATTCAAGGTCTCAAGGTAGAGTGGACACTCTGTTAAACTTATTTGAGGGTTAGTAACAGTGGAATCTCGTTTATCCAGATGTCTGGGCTATACTGATCGGTGTAAGGCCTTTAAAATGCAGTAACAGCCAAAAATTCAATTAATTATCATTTTTACAGTTTAAAGGTATGGGTGTCTTGTAGGTTCAAATCAAAAATAGAATAATCTTGACAATTTGTTTTCAATTTACAAATTAACTAAAATGTAATTAGTACCCAATTGTGCCAAGTCCATATGAAGTCTGGATAAACGGTTCTTTACTGAATAACCAGTCATTGAAAACCCCAACCTTCTCGAGATTAAGATTAATACGTGTTACTTGAACATTAATTTTTGTACAATTAAAGAGGAAAAGACATGGGAAATTGGGACTCTGTAAAGCTAAAGGAAGGGTGCAAAACTATCTTCGCATGTTAAGAAGTCTATTTTTCCAAATTCAAAATAGCTATTTAAATTAAAAACTTTGAATTAAGCCTGCAACGATGATTTACAGTTTTAAAACTCTTTGATAAAAAATTGAGGCGCAGCTAATTGTCCAATGAAGTTGGAAAATATTTCCATTAGTTTTGAAGTGTTTATTTATTTTCCATTACTGTTATCAACTAGGCTAATAAGACGGCATTTACTAAAAGTAGCCATGAACAGAGAACGCATGTTTGTGATTATTTCTTTAAATTTTCTGTACCCTCTTTCAAGCTTGTGGACTAAACGCCTTTAGGATTGTTTGAATTAGTTAAACGTTAGTAGAAGGGAAAAAGTTTTAAATAATTCAAAGATTTTATCAAAAAATAATTTATTGCCCAGAAAACAGTACAGAAAATATAAAATATTGTGTACCATGACACTGGACAAAATATCACAATTTTATATCACAGAAACGTTTAAAAGTCTCGCAAGAATGGGATCGGCTTTATTTTTCGCGAACGAGACAGCTATCAAGGGGTAAGGATATCTTTATTGAGTAGGAGGCAGGTAATCAGCTTCTATACTTACATAAGTTAAACTTATTATTACACAAACATTTAATCATCAGGACAGAACGGAAGGAAATATTTATTTATTTGGAGTTTACACCAAAGTCAAATAATAACAAACCTAATATTGCTTTTTAAATGTACATCATACTAAAACAAATAATAAGGCCACTGGGATTCGGGATATCATTTTTTATTACATCAGAAGATAGTAACTTCTACAGTACCTAGGGGACTTTATGAACAATTTTTATAAAAAAGACTTTGTAGATCATATCTCAACTAATACAATTGAATAAAGTCGTTAGAGGACTTGATTGCTAGCACGATAGGACCACAATTGACTAAGAGAGCCCCAATCGAGTGTTGGCACGGCAAGAAAGGAAAATTTCCATTCCCCCACCTCCTAGCTAGCTAGCAACCAAGCCATCCGACCACAGTTATTCTATTCAACGAGAATTTCACATGCGATCGGGTCAGGAAGAGCGGCTTTATTTCATTCATCATACAGCGTTTCAACATTACACTGTCGACATACATGCTAATGAGTAAAGTAGCGGTAAGGAGTGGAGTCTACCTGATGCCTCGTACTGCCTCCTTGTGTGCCAGGAACATCTTGACGTTGTTCATGTTGGATTGCCAGTACTTGACGTAGCCTGCATGGTCGGCCGTCACCATCCACACGTCATTGTGCGACCACACCATCGTACGCACCGGGCTGTCGTGGGCCTGCACACATAACATACATTGTACAATGCATCTTAAACCACTTTTAAAGGAGAGTTCTTGAAGTTCAGAGCTAAAGGCAGTGTTTCTATTTGCTGCATTTCAAGAATTAAAAGTTAAAACTTTACAGTTTTGATTGTGAATTATGAAAATCCTTCTAATGTTTTTGACCACACGCACCACATACACACTCTCAAATATGTAGGCTACTGATAAACAGCCTGCAGATTTATACCAAAAAATTAACAGAACCAGTAAAATTGACAAAAAAACCTAATTACTCAGCAAATTGCCAGTCTTCAGGATTATACAATTAAATGGTACACTGCAAAAATAAACACCTTCTTGCCAGCATATGGCATTTGTATACATGTAAGTACAGACCACGCCAATTAGGATGAATCCCGGAGATGGAAGGAGGGGAGTATAAACAGCTGTGACATAGCTCCCCACCACTTCTCCCTTCACGCAGCTTAGTATAGTCTGTTCCAACAGGATCCAAGATGGCGGTTTGTTTACAAACAGCAACTATTTATATAATCTTGTTTCTTTAACATAAATAGTATTTATTTTGATCCTTTGAATTCAGTTTGGTTGATTCTGTTTTATTATTTTTAACAGTTGTTTTGCAATAAGTGTTAAAGTTATATACAAACTTCTGTTTAAAAGCAGACGAGCAACAAGATGAGGTTATGTTATTTGAATTTGTTGTGACAGCTACAGCGAGGTTTGCTTGTCTCCGACTGTACTAAGCGGATAGGAGAGGGAAGAGTGATCTACGCGCATGTGCAAGTCGCACTTCATGCTAGTTGTACTAACTGTAACACCCTTGTAAAATATGGCCTTGTAAATATAAAATTCTCAAATCAAAAAAATGATGCTAGAAACAAAGACGCTTGAATCTTTGTATTTCTTAAATTCCTGTTGGGTTTAACTAGATATTGAGCCATACACAGTTTAGATTAACATGAAGTTACTACTGAAATTTTATCGAAATAGTACTATTAGTTCACCTGTAAGATGGTCTCGAAGTTAAATGTTAGTCCGTTCCAAAGAGTGAACTCTCCGGACGAAGCACCCGTGACCAGTCTGCGCCCTTCAGGAGTCCAAGCCATGCAGAATATCGGGCACCTCATCTTGTTTGTGGCCGCCTTGACAAAGCGTGTGGTCACAGCGTTGATAGCATTGTCTTCGTAGGCGGGAGGTGGCTGCAGGTCGGGCAGGTACGTCACGTCTGGCTGTAACGCTCTCCTGTCCCGGAAATCCCGCTGCCATACTCGACTCTGGTAACAGCGTTCAGGGTTAGTTCAATTTACATTTATAAGTGTAAGCTAGCTTCAAAACTAAGCAGGATCTAAATTTGTATGTTGTGTTGATTTAAGGTTGCATACAAAGGTGAGAAGAATGAATTAAAACAGAATAATTGGCTGTAGAAGTTAAACCGTCCTTGTCTTACACAAAGCTGTTCCCCAAATTTAATCAAATAGATTACACAGTTAAAACTAGTTTAAACAGATATTTTTCCCTTCAGACCCAGTACAACAGGGTCTAACACTATCCATTGTGTGTAAGTTAAACTATTACAAAAGTATCTCAAATAATTCTTAATGATAAATTGTGTTATATACAATAGGAGGGTTCACAAACAATTCAAAAGTTTCTTTCACAGATTTTACAAAAATCCAAACACAAAATTCATTGAATTGATTTGATCCTTACCACTTTGAAAAAGTAGTTGTTGACACTCATGCTAGTAAGTAAAGGATCAAAAGTGGATCTTTAGCAGCCACTTTAGTGTGAACCCATCAAGATGCCTGTTTGGCACGAAAATAAGTAAAATGTTTGAAGTTATACCAAAACTCACAACAGTTTAAATCACAACTCACCTCTAACATTTTGATAATGGCAGAATTATAATCAACTGTTTTCCTCATTGCAGATTTCCTCAGTCGTTTGCCGTCAAACTCCGGGTCCAAGGCGGCTGGAGGTCCCCGGATGTAGGGGGTGAAGGGTCGGAAGAAGTTGTTCCGTGGCCACACATTCCTCGGCACGTTCGGGTGAGGATGCGGTGGCCTGTTGAACATGGGTGGAGGGATAGCCATGTTACCCACTACTGGCGGAGGTACGTGTTGGGAAAACCCCGTGTTAGATGGTGTTATCGTTATCATTCTGCAAAAACAGAGCAATAATGTTATTTGTTAAAATTATGTTCACTTTTAATAGTGATTTCAAACATCCAAATTAAGGAAATTAGTCTATTTTAAGAAATATACAATTGATTAGCTGCAACTATATGGAAACTTCCCAGCTTTCCACAACAGAAACTTTTACATTATTAAGGCAAATTTTTAGTCTTGTACCTTTTTGGTTAAACTTATTTTTAAGACAGAAAAAGAGAACATTTGTGTCTGTGTTTATCCTAAAATTCCAAAGTCATCCACATCAATCAATTTCTTACCTACATACACTTTACCCAAATTATAAACCGTGTTAATTGTTAATATATGAAAATTATATGCAACTTATGTTTCAAAAGATATTTCCAATCAATGAAACATTTTAAGAATCTTCACAATACTAAAGACTTCTTCCGAAAGTCTAAAAAGAGAGAATTTTGTATAACTAGTTTTTTTTTTATTCTGGGATTACAGTATTGTGGTGGTGAAATATTATTACATCATTTATTAAATTTTGTTTTATAGGTATTGAATGATTATCAGTCTCATCACCAAAAAACTTATAGCCATCACTTTCTTATGATTTTATCAAATTAATTTTTTATAATCAACAAAAAAAGAATATCTGCATTCATATCTGGAAAAATGTTTGAGTTTGCAAGTGGGCTCAAACTACAAGAAAAATCTCTTAAACCAGACAAAAAGTAACCTTTTAAATTTTTTCTGACCTGTACCAGTCAAAATTATAAAAGCTAATAGCAGAAAAAACCAAATGTGAGCACATGGGATGATTTCATAGTGACAACACTAGATATATGCCGTAAATACAAAACTAGCATTTCTGATTGATTTGACTGTAGAATTCAAGTTTAAAACTCTTACGGTCAATCAGATATATTCAATAACAGATTCCTTGGAGACTGAAGAAATATAACAATTAGCCTAGGTACAGGTAAACTTTACAGGCAGACTACGAAACAAGGTTTAGCACAATTAGCTAGGTAGCAAGAGTCTATAAGTTAGTGACATAGGTCTAGACTAATAAGGTCCAGGTTTTCAACTCTTCTTTAAAATCAAAAAATAAAATAGCAGCATCAGCTGGATAGGTCTGGCCTAGGCTTTATTTTTATCACACAAGGCCCAAGGCCTGTTGGCGAGCTTAATTGGGTAACATAAATAAACTAGCAGCGGATGGACACCAATCTCTTACACATTAAAAGGTAAAAAAATCAACATTTTTCAGCACCGGGATCAGAATTCCCGTGCACCTAGGCTTAGGGTTGGTAAAAATTGTCTATGCCTACTTTGTTTACACTTAAGCTAATTATTTTTAATAACTATACGGAGTAGTTGGTTCTCATTGTTAGCAAAACAGGTCAAAAACCAAACCTCTTGAGTTTGACAAACATTCGCTATCTTAACACTTATACCGAAACGTCGGTCTCACAGACCGCCGAACACTTCAGCGGAAATATAATTCCTATGCTTGTATTGTCCATCATTATAGTACCTTCTTCCAACCTCTTTCACTAGGTAGAGATAATATTTTTGTTTTATTTCATTAAAATTTGTGACCGACTGAACAATCTCATGAAGCTATCCACGTAGCACACATAGGGCTCTCCGGGCAACGCTTATGGAGGTCTCTCATACCGAAGGTTTCGGTTAGTGCTACTACTGAAAAACTCAATACGATTTATAAGGGGTCTATCAGACCGAGGGTTTTGCTTACGAGACTACGGTTTCGGTACAAGTGTTAAAAGCAATCGCTTAGTGTTACGAGACTACGGTTTCGGTATAAGTGTTAAAACTTAAAAGCAATCTTGAGACCATAAAAATATCATAATCTAGGACCTTAGATTTTATTCGGGGAAAGGCGAGATCAGAGCTTACACATTTAAGTAAATAATTTAGCATAATAATTATGGTGACCGAACTAATGAAGGGCAGGATTATGGCGTTTTGAGGGGGTAACGTGAAAGGATCATCTTTGTATAACTGTAATCATCATCATACCTTTAATTATTTTATTCGCAATGTATAGAAGAAATAGTTCTAATGGATGTGTTGATTATAATTATCTGAATGTATATCATAATGTAGACATTTTAATAACTAGTGATACAGTTTACATGAATATTAGCCACGCTAAACTCATGACGTAAGAGACACGGGGCTGGTGAACTGAAAACACAGGCAGACATTTTGTAATTTTATCACTATAACCAACTTCGGAAACATTCGGTTCAAAATCCTTTAGCGTACTAGTAGTAACCTTTGGAGGTAGACTATAAAAAGTAATTACTAGACTTATAACAAAGAATATTGATTGTTATCTTGTAATGTTATTTTGTTTAGACAAACAGAACTATACTATTGTTATCGCCATTCATATATTTATTCTGGTTATAAACTTATACACATCACACAAGGCTTAGACAGGGTGAGTTTTAAACGCCCTCCTTAACTTTTAAAAAGGAAATAGTTTTAAAAACTCTTATGTAATGTTTTTATAGGATCCTGAAGTTTGTTTTTATGTACTTTGTGTCGCCAACCCCCCACCCAAAACCGTGGGAGGCCCTTCCCCCATTTAAAAAAATACAAACCCCCTTTTTGAGGCATCTCAAAAGAAAAGGAATTTTAATACAAACACAACGACAGATTTTTATCTCGGCTCGTTTTTTGTAATACTTATTTTAATATTACAAGAAATCAGGTTTAAAATACTACATTTCACAGGTGTATAGAAGAAATATATTAAATAACAAAAATTAATAATTAACAATCAAAAGAGTTATGACATATTTTTCATTAAAATACCTTATGGGATTAAGTTTAGGGCTGTGATGTTTCCCTCAAAAGATTTTCAAGAAAATTTTGCCACTAAAACAATAGTATGCAAAATGTGGAATTTTAAAGCTGATTTCTTGCAATCTTTAAATAGATATTACAAAAAGAAAACGAGTCCAGACAACTTTTCCTTTACATCGTTCCATTTGTATTAAAGGTCCCTTTCTTTTGAGGTGCCTCGAAGGAGAGGTTTGTATTAAAAATTTGGGGGGCCCTCCCCCCACAGCTTTTGGGTAATGGTTGGGTGACGTAAAGTACGTCAAAACCAATTTCAGAATTCTATAAATACATTCCCCAAAGGGTTTTAAACAAATTTCCTTTATTCAAAAGTTACGTTAGGGGTGGGGGATATTTAAAGCTCACCCTGCAATAAGTTACAAGATAATTACTTTTAGGCAGGTTCTTAGGGGTCGAAAAATATATAGAATGTATCTTTAGGTGTTCTATGATTTATTATCTCGTTACCATTGTTCATTATTACCATGTAGTCTTATCTCGATATCATGATTATATTATTATTATATCATATAACATATTTAAATGCATGCCACCTAGAAGTAATTCATTTGTATTATATCCAGTCTCAAGGCCTGTATCAATAATTAATAGATGAAATACCTAAATGGTGCCTTTAGACCTTGTGAAGTAAATTGGTGTAAGTCCCACCTGGTTGGTAGGAAACATTCGGGAAAAATCTGAAAACATTCTTTTGTTAAAGCTCTGAACAAGTTGGCGGCCAAAGAAATGGCGTCTGAAATCTGTTCTTGGACTAAGCCGGTATTTTGCATCACAACAACAAAAGAGTTACTCGGATTTCCAATCAGATGAACAATCATTAGTGTGGAAACAAATGTCCTACAACCTTTGTATTTAACACCTTTTCTCACCTCTGACAGTTTCGTTGCTAGACCATTTTGAAGTTAAACTGTCGAACATTCAAGTTTTCGCTCTGTTTGGGCTCTTAGTTACAGTACTCACCAGTTATGAGCCATCTAGACATATAAAATTTATGTGTTTGTACAAAAAATATTTTAATTATGGAATAACCCCAAAATATGGGGCCGCATGTAGAGTGGGGGCCTGGGGGTGCAGCCCCCCAGTGAGCCAGAAGGGTGAGTAAATGAAATTAATATAAAACTAATTATTAAGATTGGACCATGATCGAAGTCATTGAACAATTTTAGTACTAGCCTTAATTTGCACTTAAATTACATCTAAAACATATAAAACAGGCGCAGGCAGGAGAGTGATATTTAAAATTAAAATATAAATCAAAACCTGCTAAGTCAAAGTTAATAAATTTAATAAATATCTATTTTTCCAGTTGCAGGACCTTGTTTTATTACAGTTAGTTAGAGGGCCTGTAGATAGGACCTGCACCGTAGGATCTACAGGCCCTCATCCAAGGTAACTGTAATAATAAATTTAGTTTTGTCAACATTTACTTCCATTCTATATTAACTATACACCATTGCCTAAGCATCAACAGATCTTCGTATATTATCAATCTTAATACTCACATTACGGCGTTTGCTGACGATATTTCTTTTTTTATGAAAATAAATAAAACACAAGAGTTTTTGTGAATTTATAATTATGTTCAATAAGTCGGTCGGTGTCTCAGAGCAAAGTATCATTTACAGAAATTAAAAACGAAGTTGCAGATACCGTACCACAGACTCCTGTGGGACTCCTTTTTGTACTAGTAAAATAGAACCATTGATTTTAAACCATATTTAAAGTCAATGATAGAACTAAAACAATTTTTAATTTTGACTTTTGTTTTCTGGCTGCTAAAAAGCTTTGGAACCATTTACGCCATATGGAATCATATACCTCTTACGCCTGCAAACTGTAGTTACGCTAAAAAATGTTGTGATCAACTAAGGTCGAAAGCTTTTCTAAAATCTATAAACTTTCCCAAGGACTTTTTGTTTTCATTTACACTATTATAATATACTTGATTGGTTATTGAGATCAAAGCATCCTCGGTTGATTTTCCTTTAAAAAACCGTATTGGTTACTAGTAAAAATATTATTTGAATTAAAAAAGCCAAAAGTCTGCTAAGTATTAATTTTTCTATGATTTTGGAGAAAATTTATTGGTGGTCTTCCAGCGGGAGAAGTGGATCTATAGAAGACTCAACAACGCAATCAGGCTCTGAGTAGAAGATTAGGTCAAGAAGCACACCTCGAGAATTAAAGCAATTGTTGATTTGATAAAGGTTGCACATAGAGACGAGGTTTAAGAGGTGAGACGCCGGACAGCCAGGTACTGGGGAGAATATACAAGACCAATCAGTAATGGGTAAGTTGAAGTCACCACATATCTGGATCTGGTTGAAATTTGTGCCTATAGAAGTTCTTTCGGTGACAGCTACGCAGAAATTTGAGTACGCTGAGGCTGGTTGTTGGGCCGAGGGATGTACACGGCACCCAGAAGAGTTTGTCGAGACTCAGTCTTCAAGGATACAAAAAGGCATTCACATTATCGATATGATAAGAAAACTTGGTAGGAAGACAGAGTTGATCTAGCGGCAATGAGAACTCCCCCGCCACTGCGTTTGATGCTCGTCTGAGTACTACGGTCTTAGACCTATTCCTATAGGTTGTTTAGTCCGAAACCCCAGTTCAGGGGTAGTTACATTCTCCAACAAATTAGTTTCAGTGACGAATATTATGTCAGCTATACTAGAGACAATAGACTTTTTTAAGGCAACCAACTTAGACCGCAGACCATCTACGTTCTGATAATACACATGGAGTTCTCTGCGATCTTGCTCAGCTAGTTCTTTTGGTTCTGCTTGACGATTTTCAAGCTTTTGGAGCTGCTCAACCAATTCTAGAAGAATTAAACGAAAGATTATCATTACAGAAAGAGTTTATCATGATTTCGATAAGGTTGCTGTCATGTTTAATTTTATTCTCTAAGTTGCCACCAGCTACTTCTTTTACCCCATAAAGAATCACATTATGAGAGCGTCTTTATTGGTATCTTATTTTGTAATGAATATAACCCTTTTAAACCCCTTTGCACTTTAAAACCTATTTTACTGTTATAATATTAAAATTAAAGCATCTTTGTATAGTGCTGGCAACCTGAGGTTTTTGTATAGTGTTTCATATGTAAAAGCATCCAAAACATAATGGTGCACAATTTCAACTGGCTAGCTGAATTGAAATACTGAAATATGCATCGACTGTGGCTAAAACAGGAAAGTTCTTTCCGGTTGCAGACTTTACCGTAGACTGTTGCTTGTCTACAGGCTAAATTGTAATCTTTCTACATCTTTCAAAATGCGTATTTACAAGGATATTTTTACAGGTAAGATTTTCGCCCCTTATTATTACCGACAGTTGCAATATAAAATTGTCTTTACTGGGTCACCTAAATATAGTTTATGGAGGTTCTTATATGGCTTCGCCACTATGTGACTTCCAAGCTGTCATTGTTTTCTCTGACGTAATGAATCAAAATTGATTAGATTGCGTTATAATTTTATATATTTTTGAGATTATCGCATTATCTAAAGACCTTCCTATCCTATGATTAGGCTCAGTGGGCTACTGAAGAAGACATATTTAGAAGATGACCCTACACATAGCGAGTAATGTAAATTACCCACCTCACCCATCTTTAATCTTGACAAGTCGTCTATTCCATAAGTGTGATAGGGTAGTTTATGAGATTATTTAAATTACTTATTCTATAAGATTGGTCTGGGAAATTATGCCCAACCTACTCTTGACCTAGGACATTAGTCTTTGTTGCAGAAGCAGTTTTATGAGTGCACCTGCAGACATTGGCCTAATTATTTAAGCTAGGCTAGCCTACTTAATAGTTCAAGATTATTTTATGTCCTTCCTTTGTCTTGTGTTCAGTTGCGTCACTACTTTCAGTTTAAGAAGGCTCAACTCGATCTTGAGTAATCTGTTTGGGGATATTGCAAAGGAAATTACCTGAAGTAATTAACTAGGATAGTTTGAGGTTAAAATATGCATCATTTTAACACATCTCATTTTTTATATTCAGGCTATCGTTAGTTTTTTAAATGGTTTGGATCAAGCCTCAGTATGTCAACGTGGTATTGTCCTGTAGGATGAACAGTTTTGACTGCCGGTTTATGTTTTCTATGTATATGGGGTTTGTTACAAACTACCTTGTAAGGAATGTTAAAAGTTGGCTTAGCTCTAAGGCCTATGAATTCTAAAAACTGTTTTACTTTTCCAGGAGATGAGATGTTCTCCGACACCTACAAAGTCAAGCTTATTGACGAAGTCATGTACGAAGTTTACGGCAGGGTAAGCAAATATAAATTGGCACTATTTGTTAAATAAAATTGTATTGTGCAACTGTTACCTCCAAAGCAGGACAAAGGGTAAATAACCCTGCAAAAAGTTTGGTAAGAATTTTGGCTATCTCGTGAGAGTCATAGTCTTCTTGCCTTGTTTTGAATGTGCGTGTGTGATGGGAGGTGACGTCAGCATACTGAAGAATAACACATAATGTGCAAACTGTGCATCTCTTTCTTCCCACTATGCTCGCCATCCTTGCATACTCCGGTTTTGTACTCTTATTATTATTTAATAAAGAAATTGTCTATTTCTCTTAACTCTCAGTCAAGTCGCCGACCCCAATTGGCTCTAGAGTATGCTAGCGTATCAGCTCTCGAACATTATGCGTCGTTCTGTTCCAACCCCGAGGATTCGAGTAATAAGAATTGACACTCATGACCGTGACTGATAAAATTTTCACATTACACTTAACTATTTAATCTAATACTGGCGTCATAAAATACTTTTATGCTTGGCAATTTTCATATCCCACCTCCCAAAAGTTCTCGTAATTTACCCGTTTGTCCAATTCTGTGGAAAATCCAGTTTTAAGGGAGTTTCTTGATCCCTAGTAACAAGATTACTAAGAGTAACGTTGTTTCCAGCTAGTTCAAAGAAAGCAGGGAGATGTCCAGATCGAGGGTTTCAACCCGTCTGCGGAAGAAGCCAGCGAAGAAACCGACGAGTCAGTAGAAACTGGTGTCGACATCGTGCTCAACCACAGACTCTGCGAGACCTACGCTTTCGGTGACAAGAAATCCTACACAGCCTACCTGAAGGACTACATGAAGAAGTAAGATCAGATTATTGAAACCAAAGCAAAAAAATGTATAATTTAGATTTATTCCAAAAATATCTTTGCCTTTAATCTACCTCAAAATAATATAGTCCTCTAGCTAAAAACCAACACAACATATAAATAGTAAAATTATATTTTGAAAACCATTTTCGTGTGGCATTGGTTTGACGCGTTTTACAATTTGATTGCGTGAGAGTGTAACTTGTAACTGGTCAGTTACATTTTGGAGTAACTGTAATAAGTTACGTTGGCTTTTAGGTAACTTGTAACTGTAATCAGTTACATTTTACAAAGGGTGACTGTAATCAGTTACTGTTTTGAAGTAACTTCCCCAAGTTTGCTTAGGCTACTGTAGGCTAATGAGTTTCCTTTTACTATCTACTGGTCAAAGGCTTGATAAACTATATGAATTGTATACACATTTTTGTAATCTATAGCCTTCAAAAGTAAGCTCTTTATAAATAATTGATATTTGATATTAATTTGTTTCTATTACAATTTCAGATTAGTTGAAAAATTACAAGAAAACAACCCTGACCAAGTAGATGTCTTCAAGACCAACACAAATAAAGTAATGAAAGATATCCTAGGAAGATTTAAGGACCTCCAGTTCTTCACTGGTATGTATTGAATCAAATTATTTCATACTTGAGTCCCTCTCATTCAAAATTGTAGTAATTTACTTTACTAATATTTTAAGCAAAGTAAAAAAAATATTATTATTAAGGGTCAAGTTACGAGGCATGCTCTAATAACCATTACTGATATATTTCAATAATGGTAGCAATGCATGCAAAATTAATTAATTAACAAATAATGGGATTGTTCTGTATAAAATAATACCCATGGTTGTTAAATTACATTGTATGTAGTTAAATGTATTTGGTTGATCTTTATGTCTACTTCAAAGTAAGCAGAAAGTAACTATATATTTATGGATTAGATTTAGGAAATAAGGCACTAGGCCAGGATATGCTATCAAAAAGGAATAGAACACAGAGTTTTCTCTTTTTGTCTTGACAAAGACCCTAGTAGGGCTGAAAGTTTGACAATCTGTGTTCTTTTATGTGTTTCTACTTTATCCAGGTGAGCCTGCTTTCCTTTCTATTCCTTTTTGATAGCATATATTATATTTATTGAAATGAACTTAATTTTTGGCAGTTTTCAATACACTTTCAGAATACAAAGAGGATTAAATATTATTCCATTCTTATCCTAAATATGCTAATCTAATTAGAGAACATTATTTTGCTTCACACCTTCTTTGTTCAATAAAATAAAACTATTTTAAATAGTGTTCTATAATGAATGAACCACCTTAGTAAAACCATATAGACAAAACTACTATTATAAGCTCTTCCACTCCTCCACCGAAAATACTGAAGATTTTACAAACCATAACATCTTAATCTAAACCGTAATTTCAAAGTTTTTATTTTAGTCTTCGTGTTGTGTTATAGTTTTAATTTGGAAAAAAGCTACCTTTTCTCGCTTTAGAATTTTGTTTCTAGTGGCTAAACAAACTATCGGAATTTGAATCTGATAGTAAATTGTTATGCAGAACAAAAGTTCCCACATCTTTTGTCCAGTACTTTTGTTCAGCTCTTGTTTCAGTCGTCGTTTTCAAGCTATTCTCACGTTTTTAAAAATTTGAGCAAAACAGCTCTTAGTATCCGAGGCAATTTGACTCCTAACCCTCCCGAGAATTTTCACCTACCGGAGCTGAAAATGCCGCTTTGCCATCTAACAGCGCTTCCCTGCTCGCAATGACGTCTATTCTGACATCCCATAACCCAAATACTTAGAAGAACAAGCTTCTTGCTCGCGACGGAACTGAGTCGGGGAAAAGTCTGATAGTGTGTAGCCGGCTTTAAAGTTACACTTTAATTTTCAGAATTCACTACCGTACATAATTTGGACCCCATAAAGATATTGCTAAATGTACACTTAAATTGATGGATGGATTAAATTGGCAAGAAAGTTGCAGAGACTCATTTATAAATCGGCAAATAATGACTGTTTACTCTGTGTATATTTTTTAAACTATCTTGAATATAATACAATCTCAAAATTTAATTCCTGTGAAAGTGCATTCTCACGATACCAGGAATAAACAATTTATATTTTCGACTCGCAAGTCAAAAGCATATGAAAGACAAACAACATATGCAGGAATGAAATTTTGTTGCCACTAAATTTAAAATCTGTTGATAACTTCAGAAATAACCTCAAAAATATCTAATTCATTTTTTAATATGAAAGAATTTGATGAAGCATGCACTTGCAGAGAAGGCAAGGATAAGAAGTTTTGACCACCTGCACTTATTTTTACATTTTTTTGTTTATTTATTTTTCATTCATTTACTTTTTAGTTATTTATTGATTGATTTATTTTTATATACAAACATATTTTATTTCATTGTTCTATTTTTTTATTTATATATTTTTTGTGCATTTTATATGATTTCAAAGACTGTAAAAATAGTTTTTCTTTCTTTTGGTTGTTGTGCATCATTGAAACATATTGTTAGGAGATGTGTTTTCCTCAGGTGAGTCCATGGACATTGACGGTATGGTGGCCTTAATGGAATACAGAGACATCGATGGAGATAGTGTCCCAGTCCTGATGTGCTTCAAACACGGACTCTGAAGAAGAAAAGTTCTAAACGCTTCTGAATCTAACAACCCAATCAAATTTAACTTTTCATGACAGGTAGGTGTTGATTACCTATTTTATTTGGTAATTTTTTATCTTTTCTAGTGAGCAGTATATATTATGTAATGTTTAACTGGTTTGTAGATTAAATAGGGATATGAAGACCGCAATTCTTTGTTATGTAACAATATTTTGGAATTTTATACTGGTCCTTTCTGCCATTTTCTGTTGATTCTTAGAAGTCTGTGAAGGTTGCTGCGAGTATTCTACAGTTCAAATATTAAAGGCAGTCAAGGTGATCGTGCCCTACACAGGGTGTCACACAAATGTGTAGCGCGCTATGCAGATCCGGATTCTACATACAAAAGTAAGTCGAAAATGCAGAATAAAGTTTTTTTTCCGCTTAATTTAGCTGTAATCTGCCATTTTGTAAATTTTTGAAAATATGGACTTCATTTCAAAAGCTCTTTGAGATATTTTGGTGAAACTTGGTATACACCTTAATTGTTTTCCTAATACCATTTTCCAAAAATATTTTTTATGTAACTTATCAAATTTCAAAATGGCGGCCATTTAAATATTTCAACATCAAATTCCAATGTGATTCCGTTAGAATTTGAAATTAGGAACACACTTTAAGGTTTCACAAAAATATCTCATAGGATTTTTGAACTACAGTATTCATTATTTTCAAACATTTACAAAATCACAAATTACGGCTAAACTAAGCCGAAATAAAAAAGAATCCGGATCTGCATAGCACACTTCACATTTTTGTGACATCCTATGTATATGTTTACTGGGTCGGTCAATGACCTAAATTTAGCCATCAGATTGACCAGTAGCTAGGATATAGTTCACGCGCAAAAAGCGACCTTAACAAGACTGTCGGGTTAGTGATCATAAAGATTTAGCTGTTGAGCAATTTTTCAATGTAGACATTTTTAACGTTTGATCGAGGAGGGAGGAGCTTGGGTCCTGCAAAGGTCTATTAGCGCTCTTCTAGATCTACGTCATTGATGTTGGCTCGTCAGTTCAAAGGGAACAACTTGTCCAATAAGCAAATTTCATGTTTCAAAGCAAAATCAATCTAATTTCTGGAAACAGTACATTCACTGAGCTCAACAACGCAATCCGACATTTCCATGAGCTCAACGGCTCAACCTCATAACAAATCTTCATTCATCAAATTTTGCTTACGGCAGAAATCTCAACACAGTCCAACCATCATGCTCGGGTTAGTAGTCTACTCGACTAAATTCCTCGGAATACAACGTGATCAAGGGTTGTTTGTTATAGGTAGCGATGGATCGAATTCAAATCCCGAATCTACCGTGTTTCGGGTAAAACTTCCAATTCAAGATTCGGTCAGTTCATGTGGAATTTCTAAATTTGAATAAATATACAGCATACACATTCTTGCGTACGTGAATATTCTACATACGAACGAATTAGAATATTCCTTTAATTTTAATAGGCCTAGTTTATGGTTAACCTTTCAACGCGCAACTTTAGTGTCGGCCGGCGACTTCCATTCGCCGCTATTTGCTGGTTTTAGCTGTATTTTGATTACCCCGCATGCCTATTGCGCTTTTAATTTATACCACTTATAAATTTCACTTTACTTCAAAAATGTCTGGTTGTAAATGAATACAAGACACCTCATAAAGCACACAACAATATATTTGTCAATTTATAATATTTTTCAAGGTTTGAAAAGTCTAGGCCTAGTTCACCGTCAGTCGCTGCCTGAAATATCGTCTAGCAACCGGTCAATCTCACTTTCATAGTCTATAATATTCTCAAAACTAGTGCCAGGGCTATCCATTATAGAAATTTCCTTTGAAAATATTCCCAGTAATCAATAAACTATACTGCTAAGTGAAAAATAGTATCCTAAACGTAAAAAAGTATCCTAACCTGACCTAATGAAACAAACACACACAGTGACTTCACTTTTCAAATCACATCACTTTGAAGTATTTCTAATAACCTGAGAATAGTTTACCACCCAAATACAAGTCCTGACTAATCATATGTACAAATAAAAACACTAAAACATTCATGAACAAACTATAAACAGCTTAATACACAACAAGAAACATTGACAGAACAGTAGAAAACAATCGCTAGCGTAGTGAACTGGCAAGCGAGCTGGCACAGAACTCAGCAACAACAATTTAGTTCGATCATGTTTGCCTCGAAATGTAAAGAAAGTCGAAAGTGCCACTAATCGATAGCTCTGTTTCTGCTTGTTATTTCGAGCCTAGCATCGAGTATATCGAAATATTTTTGACCGAGATACAGACATCGAAACTAAGTAGTTACGCAAGACGTGCACTGTACGTCGTATTCCATTCTCAAAGCAACCTCGGCGGGCGATCCTTTAAAAGGTTAATCTGTTAATTTTTTTAGGATAGAAGCTGTCTTATTGTGACAAGCTAGGCAGCCATTTTAGGCTATAGCCATTTGCCACAATTATGCTAAAAAGTAGTCCGTGTTTATATCGTAAATTAACTTCTTAGTCATAATTTGTAACTATCTTTGCGAAGACGGTTTCTATGCATAGATAATCTTAACTGATTTACTAACTACTGTAGCAGTAAACGTTAATAATATTTCAACTGTATTAAAATGTGCATTCCCACAGTATAATACCACTGTCGTGGTTACTTTGTTTTCTCGCGTTTGGCTTTGTTTGACAGGCACAAAGGCACATTGACAGCGCTTTCGTGACATTGAAAAAGTAGTTCCGTTTTAGTGTAACAAAATGTATAATTAGCGAGTAAATATTCATTTATATCAATTTAAAAATATATATATCCAAATTACAAATGTTTCTTTTCAACCTTGGTGCTGAACGACTAACGTTGATTAACTTCAATATCTTTCAAAACAATGCAACATATCCTAGACCAATCATATATTTTAAATAATAGATATTATATTGTTCATAATAGAAATTGTGGTCTTGAAATGAATGATTTAAGGACAGAAAACCCCTTGCATTTATATTTGGCAGTGTACACAGCAGAGTAAATTTAAATTCAGCTTCGAATTTGAGATTCGAAGAGGCAAAATTCAAACCAATTCAATTTGATAAATTTTAGATTTGACTCATCCCAAGTTAAGGAGTTGCCAAGTAAACAGTGTCTGCTCAAAGCTTGTGTCGACATTTATGTTTTGGGAGAACTTCGAAAGTACAGTATTGTTTTTTTTTTCAAGTCAAAAGTGCGATACCTTAAGGAGAATGATATTAACTCTTAAAGGACTAGAGGCAGAGGAGACAACCAGGCATCATAAAAGGGTGATCCATGAGCGTTTGCCTTTGCAGGCAGGCAATCGTTAACAGATAACTAGAGGAAGATTTTAACCCTCTCCCGGACACATTGAAGCTTGCTGCCCCTGACGCTACTGGGCCCCTATTAATTTACAGCGGCAGCCAGCTGCCGCACGCATCCTGTCTTAAGTATTCCATAGCGTGTTAGTTTGAAAGTTCATAATAGTGCGGAGAGCAATTAAGTAAAAGGAAAGAACGGACTTTTCCAGCTCCGGAGAAAACTACTCCTAACGCTTCGGTAGTTAGAAACTCCACCCGCTCTTCAGAGGACTACACTAATCTAGGAACTACATTTAATTAATATCTTAACTTAAGCACTAACCTAGGACTATTCCAACCAATATTTTACAATAGCTACATCATGAAAATTGATGGCTTGTCAAAATTACAATTACAAATATGGACAAGTAAAACAAGGACACGTTATAGAGATAAAACTACATGTTAGCCTTAACATACAATCAAGCTGAAAAAACAAATAGCTGAAAAACACAGAGATGTGGTAAGTAGTTATTAATTGAAAGGATCTCACCCAGACTGGACCGAACCTCGCACTACGGGGCAGCGCGACTAACTAACATCCCCGTAGGTCGGTAGTTGACAGTCCGTCTGAAAATGAGTGGAGGGGAGCGGGTTGGGGAAGTTTGAGGCACACAAGGGGAGGGGGGGGTTTGAGGTTTTCATGGGAGAAGCGCACATTAAAACATATATCATGAAAACAAAAAAATATAACATTGCTAAGGCCTAACTGTATTTAGTGTGGTCTCCATGCTTCGCTCACATGGGCGTTCAGTCACGAGACATGTATTTAGTGTGGTCTCCATGCTTCGCTCACATACATGTTCAGTTACTGAGACTTGTGTGTGTGTTAGTTCAGTCTATTTCTGAGGGTCATTGGGTGTGTTCTGGGTTTTATGTTATCTGTTATGACTTTTCTGGCTGAAATTGTTTACTGTTTTGAAAATGGGTTTTAAGCATAGGTATCCCATAGGTATTCCATAGCAGTAGCTCCAATTGGCAATGAGTGGCAAGGTCCAAAATCATTTATAAATACACTATGTTCAACATACCGTATTCGTTATGACCATGGATGAAAGAGGAAGTGGGCAGGTGGAAACACGGCACCGCAGCTGTGGCCCCAGTGTGTTGTGTCATGGTCATCCACCCATTTCTGTCATCAGATGAAACCTCACTCTGTTGATCGAAACCAGCATCATCAAAAACACAATCCGCTTCAATATCACGAACCCCAGAAATTTATTTGTAAGAATCTACAGTAGAGCAAATTATTATTTTTCTACATGCAGAGTAATTCGAAATAGTTTTTAAAACATCCGCTAGAGCGTAGCAGTTGTCAGAACAAATTGGTATGCAGATCGTGGCGATCTATAGCTTGTGTCCAACAGTGGGTAGTAGGCACGCGGGGCGATTCATGTCTTACGGCCGGGAGAGAGTTAAATTAATTCAATAACCTTAAAATAGTTGGATAACGGATAAACAAAATAAATTGTGAATAAAAATACAACATGCAGGCAGTTAAGATCAGCTGGACAAGTGTCTAAACCTGTGGTGCTCCTCAAGGCCCTGTGGTACTGTACTAAGCGTGCAGGAGAACACTTTGGGTGGTGTATCTAACGAGCAAACGAAGGCTGGAGAAGCTTGCAGTTGTCTTTTCTTCGCGATCCATCCAATCACCTGGAAGAATGCGTGTCAGTATGCAGGAGCCTTTAGTACCTTAATGTATTTTTGCTAGAGTGCAATAATTCTTATTTTTGTTTCAGGGAGAACTTGCTGACTCACCTTTCCAGTCTAAACGTCTCAGTAAAATTCAAACCACTATACAGTCTCTGTATCAATTTTATATTTTGTTATACTATTGTAACGCACTCAAAATTATTTAATAATATATCCAGATTGTAAATACGTTTTCTATACATGTGTTAGCTTTTTATTTATTTATAAATCGCGGAAGATGGGGAAAGAAAAGACATCCTCTTAACCTCTCGAAAAGAAGATATTTTGCAATAAATAATTGCTTTGAATTTGTTTAAAATGTTTATTTTCCTCCTTACACCACCTCACAGTTGTTAGGAATTCTGTACTAGTTTTGTAGAGCAAAAGGGCCCAGGAACAGGGTGCACCAATGAGAACGATACAATTTAAAAATGCTATGAATAGAAAATCAGAGTGTCTAGTACTCATGAAAGTCTCATCAGTATTGAATTTGTCCAAAGGGCCAAAGTCTGGAATTCATTGATAATGAAAGTCTAGATGAGGGTCGCTCGAAGTACCGCTCTCTGTGTTGTCTATATGTGTTGACAGATGGTTGAATCAAAGTCATTCAATTCATTTCAATACGGTACAACTTTTATTACCGTGTTTGTAAACATACAAAATGGAGAAGAAAATCAATAGCGCCACCAGTTGTGAATTGAGATTGTCAGAATACAAAAAATGTCAAGTGAAATATATTATTCCCGGGAGTGGGGGAAGCCCTAGAAGCTAGCAAACCTGCATAACATCTGCTCCTCAATTTTAGTGAATTTTAGTTAATTGAAAGTGTTTCAGAAAGTTTTATATGGCGTCTGGTTTGTTTTTTTCTACAAAAGTGTTTTATTAGTTTTCAATTTTAATTATCTATTTGATTTTAATTTGAAGTTTTTCAAGAAAAGTTGTTTAGAGTTCAGGATTCTCTCCGAGGTAGGCATAGCGATAAGAAGATCAGCTGATAACAGCGATAACAAGACCAGCTGATAACAGCGATAACAGTGCATCAAGCAAGCTGACCTTTGAGCTCCTCATCCAGACAAGATACTGTATAAACAATCTACTCATGGTGGTGAACTGAGTAGCATACTCTGAGTTTAGATAACAAATATTTTACTGTCATCTATAAACACCGATCTTATTCTGAGATTGTGTAATGAATTGAGATTGTGCATAACAGTGATGAACTAAGTAGTTGCTGTTGGGTACTTAATTTTAGATAGAAATAGTTTTGAAAATACATTTTTATTTGTAATACTCAATGCACTAAACTTTATTAATTGTGTCAAGTAATGTCTAAGCCTAACTTTCAGTAAACCATCTGTGTTTGAAAAGTGAAGGGGCATCCCCCTGGCTAAAAATAATTAAAATAGACAATGAAACTTATAGTAGCAAGGTTTAAATATCAGGTTTTGTTTACACTACAAATGAAATGAATGGGGAAACATGATCTATTTCCCTATAATGAGAATAAACACAAATACAACTGTTGAATCTGTGGCTCAAAACATAAAGATTATTTATAGTAAAGCATTAATTGATATTGAGAAAGACTACAAACAGGTTAAATCGTTAAAAACTGCAACATCTGTTTCAAAAAAATCAACTCCACTTGGTAGAAGAGATTCAGCTTCTACAGATCTAGCAGCTGGGCCCACACCTCAGTGAAACCAGTCAAACACCACACAGACATAACCAACTATCTAATACCACTAAAGATATGGCGGTCAATTCCCACTATCTAGATTTGCAGTATCAACTAGACTCTGTCACTAACAAATGTATCAACAATTTGAAAGGCTTTGTTAGAAGAAAACCCTACATCGACCTTCAAAAAATATTTCAAATAGCTCCACATCCAACTCAAGAAAATCATGAAAACTTTCAAACTAAAAATCTTAAAGCAAGAATTAAACCATTACAAAATGAAAATAAAACCCATTACAGGCAGTTGAAATATCAAACGATCAAAAAGCACCAGAAGAATTAACAAAGCACGCCAGTATAAATTTACATGTCAACAATGTTATCCACCTTACAAAATAAACAATAATAACTCACCAGGTTGGTGAAACAATTTACCTGTCTTCACTTCACCTTCAAAACCCCAACTTCAAACAAACCCTAAACAAAATAATATAATTACCCTAATAACTCCAAACAAATTATAAAGAAAAGTTCATTGAAAATTTGAAACACATCAGGCAAAATGGGACAAGAAAGGCTTCAATACCCGGAGACAGTCATGGCAAGAATTTGAGCAGACGATCTAACAGCAAATCAAACATAAACACATGAGTGCACAATGAAAAGAGATGAAGAAAGATCACACTGTAGCCTTCACAACAATACCTTCGACGTTTACGTCGGGAGTAGCAGTCAAGATGACTGAATTTGGCAGGCCTAAAAGACATTCGACTATGTGAAGAGTAAACATGTCAGAAAGAAGATGACGGAGCCTATGCAGTTGGTCATATTGGAACACTACTGGGAAAACCACGGTTATGAATAACCAGGCTTTTTCTCAACTAACGTTAGGAGTTTAAGAAAAGTGAACTTAAGTCATTGGTGGTGTTCAAAGACTTGGGAAGCCACTTTCAGACAGTAATCACAGAATAACCTTTAAAGTAAAAATTTAACTATTACAGTTAAGTTGAGACCCAATGAAACGGATACAGTTGGCTAGCATTCCTAAATGTAACTGGTCGCTACAAGTTACACCGGCTCAGTTACAGACTGGCTTCTTCCAATAAAAATATATGACAATATTTGCATCCAAAAATTTGTTTTGAAAGAGATTTTTAAATTAAAGATTACATTGATTGATATGCTAGATTAAAAAGAAATAGCCTGGGTACGTTAAACTTACCAGTCACCCCAGCCCTCGGTCAAAACTTCCTCAAAACATAGCTGTAAAATAAAACCCATGCTTGACAGGTCCACATTATTTAAATTTGCTGGCCTGGAAGAATCTGAACAAATGATTAATTGTTTTAACCATCTGTTGAAACATCCCACTATGCCCGGCCAAAATGTTTCAATCTTCTTGAACTACATAGTTGTCTATTTTGCGAATTTTTACAGTTGAATTTAAACCATACAACTATTAGTGGTATTACTGTGTGTGAAAATGCACAAAGGCAGGCTAAACGTATTTAAATAAGTAACTTGGTATTGCCGTTTTGTATTGGAAAAGCCAGTTTCACTTCAATTCAAACCGATGTTAGCTATTAAGTTAACAGGGCGAATTCCCACCAAATGACCGAAATGAGTACTCATCTACCTTAACCATACTTTCTACCATAAAATTAATAGAAGTTGAACTGGCAAAATGGCTAAAGTTCTTTTCAACCTTGGTGCTGAGCGACTAACGTTGATTAACTTCAATATCTTTCAAAACAATGCAACATATCCTAGACCAATCAATATATATTTTAAAATAATAGATATTATATTGTTCATAATAGAAATTGTGGTCTTGAAATGAATGATTTAAGGACAGAAAACCCCTTGCATTTATATTTGGCAGTGTACACAGCAGAGTAAATTTAAATTCAGCTTCGAATTTGAGATTCGAAGAGGCAAAATTCAAATCCGAATTCAATTTGATAAATTTTTAGATTTGACTCATCCCAAGTTAAGGAGTTGCCAAGTAAACAGTGTCTGCTCAAAGCTTGTGTCGGGCATTTATGTTTTGGGAGAACCGAAAGTACAGTATTGTTTTTTTCAAGTCGAAAGTGCGATACCTTAAGGAGAATGATATTAACTCTTAAAGGACTAGAGGCAGAGGAGACAACCAGGCATCATAAAAGGGTGATCCATGAGCGTTTGCCTTTGCAGGCAGGCAATCGTTAACAGATAACTAGAGGAAGATTTTAACCCTCTCCCGGACACATTGAAGCTTGCTGCCCCTGACGCTACTGGGCCCCTATTAATTTACAGCGGGCAGCCAGCTGCCGGTACGCATCCTGTCTTAAGTATTCCATAGCGTGTTAGTTTGAAAGTTCATAATAGTGGCGGGAGAGCAATTAAGTAAAAGGAAAGAACGGACTTTTCCAGCCACTTCGGAGAAAACTACTCCTAACGTTTGGTAGTTAGAAACTCCACCCGTCTTCAGAGGACTACACTAATCTAGGAACTACATTTAATTAATATCTTAACTTAAGCACTAACCTAGGACTATTCCAACCAATATTTTACAATAGCTACATCATGAAAATTGATGGCTTGTCAAAATTACAATTACAAATATGGACAAGTAAAACAAGGACCGTTATAGAGATAAAACTACATGTTAGCCTTAACATACAATCAAGCTGAAAAAAACAAATAGCTGAAAAACAGAGATGTGGTAAGTAGTTATTAATTGAAAGGATCTCACCCAGACTCGGACCACGAACCTGCGGGGGCCGCGCTAACTAACTAACATCCCGTAGGTCGGTGGTTGACAGTCGGTCTGAAAATGAGTGGAGGGCGGGTTGGGGAAGTTTGAGGCACACAGCCGGCGGGGGTTTGAGGTTTTCATGGGAGAAGCGGCACATTAAAACATATATCATGAAAACAAAAAATATAACATTGCTAAGGCCTAACTGTATTTAGTGTGGTCTCCATGCTTACGCTCACATGGTCAGTTCTGAGAGACATGTATTTAGTGTGGTCTCCATGCTTGGCTCACATGGGCGTTCATTCACGAGACTTGTATGTGTGTGTTAGTTCAGTCTATTTCTGAGGGTCATTGGGTGTGTTCTGGGTTTTATGTTATCTGTTATGACTTTTCTGGCTGAAATTGTTTACTGTTTTGAAAATGGGTTTTAATAGGTATCCCATAGGTATTCCATAGCAGTAGCTCCAATTGGCAATGAGTGGCAAGGTCCAAAATCATTTATAAATACACTATGTTCAACATACCGTATTCGTTATGACCATGGATGGAAAGAGGGAAGTGGGCAGGTGGAAACACGGGCACATGGCGCAGCGCCGTGTTCCACGTGGTGGCCCCAGTGTGTTGTGTCATGGTCATCCACCCATTTCTGTCATCAGATGAAACCTCACTCTGTTGATGAAACCAGCATCATCAAAAACACAATCCGCTTCAATATCACGAACCCCAGAAATTTATTTGTAAGAATCTACAGTAGAGCAAATTATTATTTTTCTACATGCAGAGTAATTGAAATAGTTTTAAAACATCCGCTAGAAGCGTAGCAGTTGTCAGAACAAATTGGTTATGCAGATCGTGGCGATCTATAGCTTGTGTCCAACAGTGGGTAGTAGGCAGCGATTCATGTGTACGGCGGAGAGAGTTAAATTAATTCAATAACCTTAAAATAGTTGGATAACGGATAAACAAAATAAATTGTGAATAAAAATACAACATGCAGGCAGTTAAGATCAGCTGGACAAGTGTCTAAACCTGTGGTGCTCCTCAAGGCCCTGTGGTACTGTACTAAGCGTGCAGGAGAACACTTTTGGGTGGTGTATCTAACGAGCAAACGTAGCGTTGGAGAAGCTTGCAGTTGTCTTTTTCTTCGGCCGCATCCATCCAATCACCTGGAAGAATGCGGTGTCAGTATGCAGGAGCCTTTAGTACCTTAATGTATTTTTGCTAGAGTGCAATAATTCTTATTTTTGTTTCAGGGAGAACTTGCTGACTCACCTTTCCAGTCTAAACGTCTCAGTAAAATTCAAACCACTATACAGTCTCTGTATCAATTCTTTTATATTTTGTTATACTATTGTAACGTACCAAAATTATTTAATAATTATACTCCAGATTGTAAATACGTTTTCTATACATGTGTTAGCTTTTTATTTATTTATAAATCGCGGAAGATGGGGAAAGAAAAGACATCCTCTTAACCTCTCGAAAAGAAGATATTTTGCAATAAATAATTGCTTTGAATTTGTTTAAAATGTTTATTTTCCTCCTTTACACCACCTCACAGTTGTTAGGAATTCTGTACTAGTTTTGTAGAGCAAAAGGGCCCAGGAACAGGGTGCACCAATGAGAACGATACAATTTAAAAATGCTATGAATAGAAAATCAGAGTGTCTAGTACTCATGAAAAGTCTGGAATCAGTATTGAATTTTGTCCAAAGGGCCTGAAAAGTCTGGAATTCATTGATCTGAAAGTCTAGATAAGGGCGTTAGGAAGTACCGTTTAATCTCTGTGTTGTCTATATGTGTTGACAGATGGTTGAATCAAAGTCATTCAATTCATTTTCATCACGGTACAACTTTTAATACGTGTTTGTAAACATACAAAATGGAGAAAAATCAATAAGCATACCAGTTGTGAATTGAGATTGTCAGAATACAAAAAATGCTTGAAGTGAAATATATATTATTCGAGAGTGGGGAAGCCCTAGAAGCTAGCAAACCTGCATAACATCTGCTCCTCAATTTTAGTGAATTTTAGTAGTTAATTGAAAGTGTTTCAGAAAGTTTTGTATATATAAGTGTCTGGTTTGTTTTTTTCTACAAAAGTGTTTTATTAGTTTTCAATTTTAATTATCTATTTGATTTTAATTTGAAGTTTTTCAAGAAAGTTGTTAGAGTTCAGGATTCTTTCTGCCGAGGTAGGCATAGCGATAAGAAGATCAGCTGATAACAGCGATAACAAGACCAGCTGATAACAGCGATAACAGTGCATCAAGCTGACCTTTGAGCTCCTCATTCAGACAAGATACTGTATAAACAATCTAATACTCATGGTGGTGAACTGAGTAGCTACCTCTGAGTTTAGATAACAAATATTTTACTGTCATCTATAAACACTGATCTTATTCTGAGATTGTGTAATGAATTGAGATTGTGCATAACAGTGATGAACTAAGTAGTTGCTGTTGGGTACTTAATTTTAGATAGAAATAGTTTTGAAAATACATTTTTATTTGTAATACTCAATGCAATTTAAACTTTTTATTAATTGTGTCAAGTGCAATGTCTAAGCCTAACTTTCAAGTAAACGATCTTGTGTTTGGAAAAGTGAAGGGGCATCCCCCCTGGCCAGCTAAAATAATTAAAATAGACAATGAAACTTATAGTAGTGTTATTAAATATCAGGTTTTGTTTTACACTACAAATGAAACGAATGAGCTTGGGAAACATGATCTATTTCCCTATAATGAGAATAAACACAAATACACTGTTGAATCTGTGGCTCAAAAACATAAAGATTATTATAGTAAAGCATTAATTGATATTGAGAAAGACTACAAACAGGTTAAATCGTTAAAAAACTGCAACATCTGTTTCAAAAATCAACTAAAACTCCACTTGGTAGAAGAGATTCAGCTTCTACAGATCTAGCAGCTGGGCCCACACCTCTCAGTGAAACCAGTCAAACACCACACAGACATAACCAACTATCTAATACCACTAAAGATATGGCGGTCAATACCCCTAATTATCTAGATTTGCAGTATCAACTAGACTCTGTCACTGACAAATGTATCACACTGGAAAAGGCTTTGTTAGAAAAAATCCCTTACATCGGACCTTCAAAAAAATATTTCAAATAGCCCACATCCAACTCAAGAAAATCATGAAAACTTTCAAACTAAAATCTTAAAGCAAGAATTAAACCATTACAAAAATGAAAATAAAAACCTATTACAGGCAGTTGAAATACTTCAAAATGATCAAAAAAGACTGCAAGAAGAACTTAACAAAGCAGCCAGTATAAATTTACATGTCAACAATGTTATCCACCTTTACAAAATAAACAAAATACTAACTCACCTTGAAGGTTGGTGAAACAATTTACCTGTCTTCACCACCAAACTAACTCAACAAACCTTAAACAACATAATTACCCAATAATAACTCAAACAAAATTATAAAAAGAAAAGTTCAATAGAAAATTTGAAGAAACATCAGGCAAAATGGGACAAGAAAAAATTTAGTAATACTTGCAGACAGTCATGGCAAAATTTGAGTAGATTGATCGAGACAACAAATAAACATATTACATGAGTGATGTAATGAAAGAGATGAAAAGATCACACTGTATACGGCTCATACAATATCTTCTGACAAAGCGTAATGGCAGGAGTAGCAGTCAAGTTTGGTTGAATTTGGCAGGCCTAAAGACACCGACTATGTGAAGAGTAAACTAACATGTCAGAAAGAAGATGACGGAGCCTATGTATTTAGCCTCGTTACCAAGGAACACTACTGGGGGAAACCTACGGTTAGTGATTACAACCAGGCTTTTTCTCAACTAACGCAGGAGTTTAAGAAAAGGGAACTTAAGTCATTGGTGTGCTCACCAATGGGTTGTGTGAGGGACCTAATCAATCCGGCACACTTCATTGAGAATATAGTTCAGTTCCAGAAAGAAACCAACGCAACTATCTACATAATTATTTACAAGCAGGAGTCAACCAGAGTGTTAAGAGGAGGCCTCTCTCACTCTGGTTTCATTACTCATTTGAAGGACCTGTTGGTTGAAACTATGGACTATTCCAAAGTGAACACATCAGCATCTCAGCCTCAGTATACCAGCACCCCTCCGCCCTTGGCACCTCCAGGAAGCACCAGCATGTCAGTACAACAGACTCTGTTCTCACCTACACCAATATCTGCAACACCCCAACGTCCATCAACATCTTGTGGCGAGTCAACCAACATCAGTGTTAAAAAGCAGAGTAATAGCAGTGAATGTGAAAGTGTTGATGGGGCTGCCCTTGTAAATATTAGTCGTAGTATAGATTTAGACAACTGCAAATCTGTAAATCACTCATATTTGGAAAAATCCTCAGAAAACTGTAATTTAAACTCTTTACTGACAGCCCACCCCCGCCCAATCTAAATTCTATATCGCTAAATCTTGCAAATAACTCAAAAATTCTACCAGCAAATTATCTTTCGATTTTTCACCAAAATATTCAAAATTTAGAATCTAGAAAAGAATCACTTGAAATAGTATTGGAACAAGTAAAACCAAACATTGTTGTTTTATCAGAGCATAATATGAAAAATTGGGAATTAGAACGGTTCAATTTAAACGGATTTGTCATTACATCTGAATATAGTCGCACCACAACATCAGGTGGGGGTGTGGCGATATTGTCAGAAAAGAATTTAAAAGGTAAACCACTTAAGCTGCAAAATATTGAACAAATAATTGAGGATAAACTTTTTGAATGCTGCCTAGCCAAGTTTAAAATAAACAATTTAGAGTTTGTTCTTGCTGGAATTTATCGGAAACCCCAATTTGAAAACTTAGAGTTTTTTAACCGATTGGACAAATTAATAGAAGTTTTGGTGGCTTTAAAAGATCATAAACATTTTTTTATCATAGGTGATTTCAATATTAATGTTTTAAGTAATACACCTGACGTCCAACATTTCAAAAACATTATTAAGAGCTACGGGTTTAGATATTTGGTGGATTTCCGCGAGAATTACTTCAACAACTTCAACAGCTATTGATAATGTTTTAACTAATGTGGAACCAAATTTGATTAAAATAACGGGAGTGGTAACTGCTCTTTCGGACCATGATGGGCAAATTTTAGAATTAACGTTTCCCGAGTCTCATAAATCCAGAAAAGAATTCCATTATATTGAATGTAGGGATTTTTCGAAAACAATATGAGTGTATTTAATAGTTTAGGAAAGCTGGTTGAATATTTTTATCCAATGTAGAAGATAAGTTTAATGTATTTAATAATATATTTTTGTACAATTTTAATTTAGTCTTTCCAAAAAAATTAGTTAAAAAATATTTAAACATAAAAGAAAATAATTGGATTAGTGAGGAATTGATTCTGGAGCAAAATGAAATTGTTGACTTGTTAAAACGCATAAAGCGTCACGGGTGATAATGGATTGTTAAACTATAGTAAAACAAGAAATATAGCATATAAAAATAAATTAACAACAGCTAAAAAATCATTTTTGATGAACAAATTAAGAAATCACAAAACATAAACAAAAAAACGTGGGAGATAATAAATAGAGAAACAGGCAATAATTCCAAATCATTTGGGAGATATATTCACACTTTAAATATTAATGACAATGTCATTTCAAATCCGCAGTGTATATCAAATAAATTCAACGATTATTTTGTAAATGTAATAGAGGAGATCGTCCAATCTTCACCAAAAAGTCTTCAACAACACGTAATAAATATTAATACTGTTTCAATATCAAAACCTTTTAGATGTGAGCCAGTAACAGAAAAAGAAATTGAAAATATTATTTTGTCATTAAAAAATAAATCATCAAGTGGGCATGATGAGGTTCCTCTGAAACTAATTAAATATGTAGGGAAGCCATTGTTAAAAGTTTTAACTCATTTAATAAACAGTTCTCTTATATCTGGTATATTTCCTGACAGTTTAAAAGTATCTAAGGTTGTTCCAATTTTTAAAAAAGGGGAAAGAACAGAAATTAATAATTACCGACCTGTATCAGTATTACCATCTTTATCAAAGATTTACGAACGAGTGATGTACAAGCGATTAGTTGATCACTTAATGAATAATAATTTGTTCGATGACCAGCAACATGGCTTTCGAAAAGGAAAGTCTATAACCACAGCTTTGTTGGATTTCTCAGAATCTATAATAAATTCAATCGATAGGGGGGAAAAGGTTGTTGGAATATTTATGGATCTGTCTAAAGCTTTTGACAGTATTTCCCACAAACTTCTTGTGGAAAAACTTAGGCTATTGGGAGTATCAGAGATTTCATTGAACTGGTTTAGGTCTTATTTGTCAAATAGAACTCAATACGTTGAGATTACTTCCACAATTGATAAAAACGTAATTAAACATAAATCTGATATTTCTACGGTTAGATATGGTGTTCCACAGGGTTCAATTCTTGGGCCACTGTTATTTCTCTGCTATATCCAGGGGATGCCCTCAATTTTGAACAACATTAATGGCTCAAAAAGTCAATTAGTTTTATATGCGGATGATTCAAATCTTGTTATGTCGGCTGCTAATTACCCCATCCTTGAAATGGCAAGTAATGAGCAATTAAAAAGTATTAACAATTATTTTATGCACAATAGCCTGTTCTTGAACACTAGCAAAACAAATTACATAGTTTTTTCAACAGCACAAAATAAAAATGTTCCCCAATTTGATATCAAAATAGATCAAAACTGTATTGAAAAAATTAATCACACAAAATTTTTAGGGCTGGAAATAGATAATAATTTAAGTTGGAATCTTCATGTGGAAAAGATAATTAGTAAAATGTCTTCTGGGTTGTACGTTCTAAGAAGAATGAAATTTTTATGTAGTTTTGAAACTTTAAGATCAATTTATTTTGCTCACGTGCACTCACACTTTGCCTATGGTTTAGCCATATACGGTGGCACTTCAAAAGAAACCTGGATAAAATTCTGGTAATGCAGAAGAAAGCATTAAGAATTTTGTTAAACCTGGGGATAGAGTCAGTTAAGAAAAACTTCTGTGAATTGAACATTCTTACGGTATATGATCAATATATTTTAGACTGTATTATTTGTATATCAGATCAGTTACACAAATTTAATCTTAGAGACTGTCACTTTCATAATACAAGAAATAGAAATTTAATAAACATTCCATCACCATTTGTCTTTTTACACTAAAAAGCATTTCATATGGGATCACAGTTTTTAATCTTTTGCCACAATTAATAAAAGTAATGTGGAGAAAAATGTTTTAGACATTTAGTTAAGAAATATCTGTTAAATAAAAGTCATTACTCACTAGACGAATACCTTGTTTCAAGTTAAAGTAAAAGTTAGTTTTAAATACTCTTAGTTTAAAATATTTAATATAGGATATGTTCTTCTATTGTTAACTTCTTTTGTTATTTATTTGTGTTTGTTACTAGTACATTAGACATGACACTATTTTTGTATGTATTGTACAATGTGAAATAAAGATGTTTGATTCTGATTCTGATTCTGATATACTTCGAAATAAAATCCGTGTATAGTGAAGTGATGGACTAGTCAACTGTACGCGTCGGTGCCGAAATTTCAATGAAGGGAGAGAAAATGTTCATGATGAGGAGCGAAGCGGCCAAGGAAATTATGTAGAAAAGTAGGTTTACGAGATAAATAAATGTAAAATACAAAGTTTCGTTAAAAAATTTTGGTTTTTCTTCTTTTTATTGGAAAAGCGAATTAGCGTTTATTTGGAAAACTTTCCGAACGACCCTCGTATATTAACGAAGACTACCGTTTGTTTCCAAAACCAGTGTCTGCTACAGCCTAGTTGAAGTGCCACTTAATTCTAATTGCTCTCTCCGTGTAGCCTGCTTTAAACATATTCCATTTACCAACCCGTGAGTAATTATTGATCTGTAACATGCCAAATAGCGCCGACACTTGACAAGCTACCAGCACTATGTAAGTATCCTTGCGTGAAGCAGATTTTCGATGACAAAACTGATCAGTCGAACACCAGCATGTGGCCATAGATTCTGATTTTTGGGTAAAACATTTTCTCTCTGGCTATGATAGAAGTTAAATGGGTTGTAAAAGTTTCTAAGCTAAGGTTTTTTTAGAAAGTCATGAATGTTATTCAGGGTGTTCGTAAAAGGGTGTCAAAAAATGTAGGACGGTTTATTGGGTCAAAATAAAGAATAATGGGTTTACACAAATCACTGTTAACCAGATATCTGCCATACACACATTATACTAATTATTTATCATCACCCACAACATGTATTGGCTTTGGCACAAACTTGATATAAATTTGTATCTAAGTAAGGCCATCTATGGAAAAAGTTGCCAGCATGATCTTGAAATTACAACTTCAAAATAGCTATTATATGGGTTTTTAGGGCACTGTTGGTATTACATCTGAATTAGTGAATAAACTGTAAGATTTACAATAAAGTTTAAAGGATAATTTTTTGTAGCAAATTTTATTACCTATCGATTGACACCAAAATCAAAAAGAAGGGTAGTACACGATTGGTTTAAAACCAATAAACTTCAAATGAATGAAGATAAAACTCAACGTCTGCTCTGCACCCTTAGCAATGTAGACGATATGGTAGCTCTGCGTGGGGAGGTCGTCAAGCTCTTGGGTTTCCACATAGATTCTAATCTTTGTTGGAAGAATCATACAACAACTCTCAAGAGTTCTGCATTTGCTGTTTAAGCTGCGACATATTGTCACCCCCAGTGGCCAGTACCTTGTTTCTGTGTATTATGCCCTTTTCATAGCCACCTAAAATTTGGTTTGGTGGGGACGCATTCACCGGCGCCAGGAGAATCCTGATTATTCATAAGAAGGCCGTTAGGCTCATCACTTCTTCTTGACATAGGGACCACTGCAGGCCTCTGTTCCGACTAACTGGCATTCCTACCATCTTTAGCCAATACTGTCTGAACTTCCTGCTAGCTCATTAACAAACTCCAAACGAGATGCAATATGCACAACCACAATACCAGACACTGTCGAGTTATTGACAACCCTAGATGCAGGCTCTGCAAAACAGTTTTCCAATTAGAGGAATCATACAACGCACTGCCAGCTAATCTCAGGATAAATAGCTCCAAAAAGATGGAAGTTGCTCTTAGGAAAATCTTCAGCGATAAACCTATTTACATGCTGAATGAGGTTGACAGCGACTACTTCCTCTAGTCCATTGCCATCTTGTAAATCAAAATAAGAGAGTTAAAATATCAGTTTTATTTTAATTGACGCAATCTATCTGGCATTAGCTGGGCATCGACAAAGATATCATGTATCTTATTAGACCGAAACGATCGTCAGCACCGCATCTAGCTTCTAAGTTCATTCACTATTCACTTATTCAGGATCTTCAGACTACAAAGAAGGTAATTTACTTCAAATAGGTCATGAAACCGGAAATCATAGTTTATGAAAAAGTATTGCCCCATCATTGGACATTGAGGGTGAAAAGGATCAAACACTGCTACATAGACAAATAAACGTTCTTGATTAGCACTGACAGTAAGTTCAAAAGATAAAGACAAGTTGTAAGCTGTACTGAAACGCTACAAGTAGTATTTTCTATTTTTCTTCTACAAATTTACTCCATTACTGTTTCCTTTCGTTATTTTATATAGCAACGTTCTTTAGTATACTCCTATTAGATAAATTAAGAAGGCCTTGAATTGGAGTGTGAACTGAAGTTTTTGCTTGAGTCGAGAGAAGTACTAAACTGTGAGCATAGGGAAGAATGGTTTTGCTTATTAGTATGTGATAAATTCAATAATATTCTTGAAAATTTAGAAGATTGAATCTTGGTAAGTTTGTTTCAAGATCAAATATTTTTTCTTAACTGAGCAGAGAGTTTTTGATTGTCAAATCTTGTGGAATTGATTGTGTAACTCAAACTAATGTTTCTACGTTGTAGGCTAACATTGTGACTTACTGCATTGAACAAAAAATACATACAGGTAAGATTTGACACCTTTTGATTGTTTACTTCAATTTACTAAAAATATTTTCGGTTTAAGTAATTCTTAATTTATTTAGATTCAAGTTTCACGCTACTCAGCCCTACAGGACAATTATATTTTGAAATAGTTCAATTTCTCTCCAGCCAATTCAGACCTCAAAAAACTATCCTAGACCAGTCCTATGCAACAGAAATAATTGCACCCTAATCCAAGGTGTGTAAATTAGTATAGGCTAGGCTAAGACATTGGGGAAAGTAGACCTTTTTTAGCTGCAGACCTCTCAGTCTAGGATCGTCTTTTGACAGCTCCAGACCTGCACTATGCTTGTTGGCTTAAAATTCTGTAAGTTAAATTCAGTCCTTACCGCTGTGGCCACTCATGCCTAGGGTGATAAATAGCGCATGGCAAAAATATAACTATCCGTGTCAATCTTGTGCCTTAACTGTTGTCCCCGATTCCCAGGAAGAGTTTGGGTTGAACAGCTATTGCACCAATCTCAACATTAAGTTTTTCATGCTCTCTGAAAATTAAATTTTCTTGGACATTTGAAATAGTTAGCCTAGCATATATTATGAGAATAAAGAATAACTCTTTATTCCGGTAAACATTTACAACACAAGGACACGTCTGTTTAATCAATTTTTTGCATACAAAAGCTTGAATTTGGAATACCCTTATAACCATTTACCTTAGAGAAAATAATAAAACAGAATAACTGTTATTAAATGGAGAAAAATGCACAACAAACAGAACAAAAACAAGTTCAACCTTTTTGTTTTGTTAAAATATATTTTCAATGTCGTCCTATGCGTAGGTGTTTGTGCAAGTTTAGGTATTCAAACCTAATTCTTTAACATTCCTTCCTAATTCCTTTGCCTTAACAAAACTTTGTGTCATAGATAAGTTTATTTTTTTAATTTTACAACTAAGTATCATAGTTATTTTTTGTTACAATCATGGTAGTGTGAAACAAATAATACTGGAAGAGCTGATAATTTTGGGAATTTTCAGTACCATAAGGATTTTGATGCTATGAAAAAGGTACACATGACCCTGTAGGTAGTAAGAGGTTTTGAAATTCATTGTTGATAGAGTGAAGACGTTGCACTGCATGTTCATTTAACTAGAGGTCACTAATCACAGCTGAAGTGGTACAGGGAATATGTAAATAAACCTGTATATAACTATGAAATCAAAAATATAGAAAGAAAATAAGAGTTTTACGTACTTACTTTCATGTAAACAGTTTTGCAAAACATGTGTTTGTGTAACTGTCAAGTGTTACCACAACAAACATCTGAGTAAATTTCCTCTAAAGACAATCATTATTTTACAAATAAAATTGTAACCAAAAAAGATTTGTTCTAAAATAACCTAGGAAATAACGTTAAAATTTGAAAAAATCCTTAAAAGTTAGCTTTTTTGCGGACATTATCAGCCACTCGGTCACACCTTTTCCCTTGTCTATCTCGTTGTTTTCTTCATTTTTCCAATTGTTGTGGTCAGTGACACTAAAAAGATAAAAACTATGAACACTTATGACTGTTAATGTGCTTGTAATTTCTGGGTTAGCTACCCTGGAGGCTGGCCCACTGACTTAAAAGAAGATGGTAAGAGAGTGATCAGATCACAGATTTTCAGGGCTGGGCACGCTAAATAATGCAGACAACCTTAAAAGATGTCACTCTTAAAAACTACAGTCTGTAGACATGATATTCGCCTATAATCTTTATAATGTTATGGTTAGTTCTTGCCACAAGTCATAGTTCGTCACGCCTTTGGGATATCTTGCGAGCTCAATGACGGCCTTAAAATGTTTGTTAATGATCAAGGAGGGTTAACAACAACTCAAGTCAATGTCAGGGAATATTTGAAGATAATCCTGCTAGTCCTAATAATTTAATAATCCGAAGAAAGCTTGGTCTTTTAATTAGCTCAGATTAGTAGGATTACCTTATTACCTTCTTCTTTGTCTGTGACTGAGCAGGGTCAGATTGACAGCGTCAAATGAAATTTAAAAAAACGATTTACATATATACAAACATCCAAGATGGCTGCACGACACGCTTTATCTCAGTGCTATGTGCTGGGCATTATCAAAAACTCCTGAGAGAGTAGAACGGGTTGGCCAATAGCCATTCTCTCACTTTAGCTTTGAAGGCGCTCACTTCCAGGTTCCAGATCGTCTCATGAAGGGCGTTGAAGAGGCTGATCCCTATTGCTGAAAAGCTGTCTCGCGTTCTTGACAGGCGATACCTGTTAGTGGTCAGTATTTACTTAATCAATTGTAAAATGGAACTATAAATTCAGTATTTGATTGTGGCTGTATGAAAATACCCCTATTTTCTCTAACACAAAAACCACTACTTTCATTATTCGTTTGTTTTTAATTTTAAAGGAGTGAAATTTTGGACTGAAGATAATCAAAATGCCATTGTTTGGAAAATCTACCAAGAGCCCAGGGGAAGTTGTAAAAGCTCTCAAGGAAGCAGTCAACGCACTTGAGAGAGGAGACAAGAAAGCAGAGAAGGTAGGTTCAAAAATCATGGTTTTTATTTTAATAGTACAAGGCTTATTTTTAGACAGTTTAAAAATTAGTGTGGGCACAGTGTGTTGCTTGTTAATACCTATATAATTCTCGCCCTTAATTCTCAATTAAGTTATTGACTTTTTTAAATTGTCCTTAACATTACTGCTGCTTAGTTAACACCACCGTCACTGCTTTCCATTTTGAGTTGCCGTCAAGATTTTACAAAGGTTTGACTTCTAAGATGAATTGGAATGGTCAATTTAAGAGTTTTAAAGTTTGGGCCTAACTCATATTAATTGAGCTTAACAGAAATTTTGAATAAGTTTGGCTATAAATGTATAAATATTATCTAGACAAGTATTTTCAAATACAATTTTACGCTATTTATTTAATTGGGAGACATCTATTGGCAGTAAGTTTACTTCACTTTAAAACGTATTCAAATTTTGCTTATATGCAAGTCCATTTCCAGCCGAAATACCATCACTTAAGTTAGTAATTTGCTGAAACAATGCAAAGCTTTTCACCAGCAAGGAAATACCCTGTCAGTCCAAAGTGCCTGGCTGTGGCTGGACTTTACAAAACTTAGGAAATTTAGACCCTCTTTTAAACCTGTAACTATAGTTTATTTGTTATATAATATAGTTTGTGCAAGTTTACAAATTCATTTTACTGTGCCATGCAGCTGATGATTTAGTCTTCAAATAATTAATTGTTATAAACATTATGTTTTGTGTTTACAAAAATGAAAATAAATTAAGTATTCCTAAGTTGCTAAATTTATACTTTTATTTCTAAAGTAATAAGGAGGCATTATATTAAGTTAAAAGTCAAAAGTTGTTTTATTAAACACCAACATTATTAACAACAAATTTTTCAAACACATTAGCGTTATAGTAATTTCTTTAGTCTTGTTACAACCCACTATGAAAGCAAAGAAGAAACGTCTTAATTTTCTTAAGAAATGTTGTCTTGATGTTGTGGTTACTTGTGTTCCCAGGCTCAGGAAGATGTGAGCAAGAATCTGGTGCTGATCAAGAACATGTTGTACGGCACAAACGACGCAGAGCCGCAAACTGACATCATCGTTGCGCAGCTGGCGCAGGAGCTGTACAACAGCAACCTGCTGCTCATGCTCATACAGAACCTGAGCAGGATCGACTTTGAGGTGCGTATTTGAGGATAGCTCTTTTCAATTAGTCATTTAACAGAACTGTAAACACCCAATCTAGATACAGCATTTTCATGGTTTTGGTTTTCTAAACTGCTTATTCCAGGCCGCTTACATCTGAATTAAGAGTGTGCAGTAGTGACCGTGACCTTGAATTTCGTCCCATAAGAGCAATGTAAAAACATGCATTTTCTTGGGACACTTCACATGTACAGTTTTCATCCGATTTTCATGAAATCAACTTTCATTTAACGTGCATTAATTGTTTTAATGGCTCCGCTGAGCGAAATTTCTATTTTATATTTTATAAGACTCTAAAGTAAATCCAAAAAATTGTAGAAACTTTGAATTGGAATTTCTTGTTTTTACTCGTAAACTAGTAAAATTTTCAAAAATGTGGTCAGCTGAGTCACTGTATTACATTCTCATCTTTCAAAATAACACTTATTTCAAAAAGATCTAATGGGAATTGTAGGCAAGAAAAGGCCTGTGTTTACATTGTTCTTAAGGGACAAAAAACAAAACGGCCGACAGGTTCTCTGGACTCTTAACCTATCATCCCAGAAAATAGGAAACTAAATATGAACCAGAGTAGATTTCCCCCTTGGCTGATTGATATTTTTTTATAAATTGCTACAAAAACACATAGGTTGGCCCAGATTTGTCATAATACCTCAAAGGGTTGAAAAATAGTTTAAAATAAACTATTCAAAATTGAACTGTATATATATTTGTTTGAATATACAAAATAATAAGTGCAAGAGAACAATAAAAACAAATAACTGAACAAGAAATCCCACTGTTTTGTTCTATTTATTCGTTTTTAATAACTAGTCCAAAAAATTCCTGTTTTCAGCTGAATTTGTCCATGATTTTCATGAATTTTAATTTTGACAACTCTGGATCCGTCCACCCGTAAAATAAATGTTAGTCATCTTAATGTATATTGCAAGCTTTAAGTTGTACAATAAAATCATAAAATGGTTATAAATTACAGGGGAAAAAAGACGTGGCCCAAGTCTACAATAACATCCTCCGTCGGCAAATCGGTACAAGGTCACCGACCGTTAGAGTACATCTGCGAAACCAGAAATCTTGTTCACACTCATGAATGGGTAATTATCTTATGTTTTAAGTTTAATAAGGATATTATATTGATTCCTAATCTTAATCTTCTTATTTTATGTGTAAATAATACAACATTTTATCATAAATCAAAAATGTCAATTTATTTTGTGGTAGAAGTGAACTTACCTTCAGGTTTGTTATGTCAAAGTTAGTAGAAAAACAGAAGAATCAGAACTTTCAGTTAGACTTTTTATTTCACATTAAAACAATTTGAAACGTCTTAACTAATAATAAAAACATTCCTTAATACCTTCTGCTGCATCAATGACCAGCACCGCTGGATAGACTGAGTCAATAACTGTTTACATTATATTGTACAAACTAGGTAAAATGGCAAGGCCTAAAATGTTGTGGTAAAGTACTCGGACTCCAAATACAGCGGATTTTTCAAGAGCCAAACCTTCAGAGATTTCTCAAGGCCACCGGTTCTAAGTTCTTAAATCTTGCTGGAAGAACATTGAACATCCTCATGGCCATAACTTGAACACCTTTTTTACCGTAAGCCTACAAAAGGGTATGTCCAGTTGATTTTTGTTCTTAAGGTTATATGAGTGGCAGTCTTCTCGTACCAGAAATATATGCAAGTTTTCTTACATACATGATATCCTTCTATTGGCATTAATAATATAAATAGCTATTTTTAGATATCCAAACCAACATGGTTAATGGCAGCTTTTCCATTAAAATATGGGAAATGTTTTCAGTTACGAACATCAGGAGATTGCGCTGAACTGTGGGACGATGCTCCGAGAATGTGCAAGATACGAAGCTTTGGCCAAAATCATGCTACATTCCGAGGACTTTTTTAACTTCTTTCGCTACGTGGAAGTGTCCACCTTCGATATTGCTTCAGATGCTTTCTCCACTTTTAAGGTGTAGTAGCTGATTCTTGTTTACATTTCATTCTCTCTTAGGGTGCAGGGCTTTTCTGTTTTATCTTACAGTAACTATGAGATTAATGAGGTTTGTAGGCTGAGAAGGAGCTTAGCTTGCTTTATTCAAGTTAGTCTAATAGTCAATCAAAATCAAATGTTTGACTAAGGTATGGAGATTTGTAGCTCAACACTGTTAACTATAGTTTATGTATTCAACTTCTTTAAGTTCAGCATCTATAAAAAAATATTTTCTGTAAAATGTTGGTGAAAAATATTCCAGTGTCAATTTTTGGTATTTATTCAGTGGCCCCAAGGTCAAATTCAAATGAAAACACTTCGTATGGACACCTACAGACATAGTTTTGAAAATGTGAAGAACTCAAGAGGAGTTTGGATATCCCAAATCATATTGTCGGTCTGAGCCAGTTCATCAAAGGTGCTCAATGTAATATAAGTCTGGCACAATAGTTTGAATTACGCTATATAGGAATTTCTTCTCTACATGCACAGTCTTTGTCTGTGTGGCGGTTATTCCAAAAATTGTCTTGTGCTAAATAATATCTCTTAATAATGGGTTATATTTGATAAATGTGATCTGCAGGAACTGCTAACTCGACACAAGCTTCTATGCGCTGAATTCCTGGAACTGAACTACGACAAAGTGTTCTCCCACTATCAACGGCTCCTCAACTCGGAAAACTACGTCACTCGGCGTCAGTCACTCAAGCTGCTCGGTGAACTGTTGCTCGACCGACACAATTTCACAGTAAGTAATAGATAGACCACGCAGTCAACTTCATGGTGAAAGGGAAGTAGTCTTATTGAGAAGGGTAGTGACGAAAGTCGTGATTTTTCCTGAACGCTAAGTCTAAAGATCAACACAAAAGGTAAAGAAACCCATGATTCCATCGCAGACTAGAGATCAACATTAATGGTACTGAGAGTCGTTATTTTGTCTCAGGCGCTAACTAAAGTTCAGGTTAGATTAGGTCTTTGCTCAGAAAGAATGCTCATTGTTGCTAATAAATAATACATTTTAAATACTGCTTATTTTTCAACAGTTTTGGGCATTTTATGATGTTTTGACTCTGGTTGTCGTTATTTGATGATTCAATTTACTTCTTTGTTTCTATTTTTTAGGTTATGACAAAATACATTTCGAATCCAGACAATTTGAAATTAATGATGAACATGCTAAAGGAGAAGTCAAGAAACATCCAGTTTGAAGCGTTTCATGTGTTTAAGGTGAGTGTTTTTTAGATTTTGTGAGTCTTTAATGAGTGCTAATGAAATTTTACCAGATTTAGCCTTGTGAATAATTGATGAAAGGCAGTGTCTCAAAGTTGAAGGAACTTTCCAAAATCATGTAAATATTATTGCCATGTTTAGTAAGGTACTATAAACCAGATTTTATACTTTAAATAAATAGTAAAATATAACCAATAGCGTACAATGGCTCACAAGTATTATGTTTATTTTTAGGTTTTCGTAGCCAACCCGAACAAACCAAAACCTATCCTCGACATTCTTCTGAGGAATCAAGACAAACTGGTGGAGTTCCTGACACGATTCCACACCGACCGCTCAGAAGACGAACAATTCAACGACGAGAAAGCATACTTGATAAAACAGATAAAAGAACTGAAGCCACTGCCTGAACACTAACAGAGGTTTGTATGCAGGCAGCCAATTTCAATGTGGACCATTAGAGCTGTTGTCATGGTGATTGGAGGAACAGAATATTTTATAAATAAAAAGTGTTTATTGTCCTAAATAATTGTACATTTATTGACAGTTTTAATTACAGCTTACAGCAAAGACTTATACAGTATACTAGCAAATAGACAAACAGGAAACAACTAAAAAGGTAAATAATCAGTGTTAATGAGTTACTTTGTTTTGAGAGCTACTACATTATGTCTTGTTGGTTAATAATATTTTGTAAACGCAAGTTGCATTTTTTCATTAAGCCAGGCTGGCACAATTCATGCTGTCCGAGTTTGCTTTCATTAGCTTTGACACGAGAAAGTACTTTGACAAGGTGTTCAGTCGACTGTGAAATTATTAGGTATTAGCCCTGAAACTAGCCAGACGTGAAAAACTGGCAATAAGCTGTAAATTAAGTCAACCCGGAAAGAGCTGTGAATTTCAGTATAAAATTGGGATAAAGGTTACCTTACGAAAGTCATAGTTATTTAGGCTTTTGACTTGTGACCCGACTAACAAAACGTTCATAAAATATTGAAGGGCGAAAATGGCTAGGAACGTATCGTGAAAAACGTGACTTTCATTTTAGGGTTCAGCCGACACTGTTTGGTTGAATTGTTTCAAATATGGCAGATTATGGCTTATTGCGATCTATGAAGAATTAATAAATAAGAGTTACAGAACTATTATATGTTTTAAAATTAATTTCCCTCCAAAAATGGATTTGTATGCTGTGTTCATGACTCGGGTTTGATGAAACTCAGTATAACAATGTACGGTACATTAGTCAACATGTGTACAAAAATCACATTTTGGGTATGGTGACATTCATCTTTTTTGGGAAAATCGCACAAAAGGGCACTTGCGGTGTTTATTATCCCCAGCTTACAGGAAATTCACAGTAGTGTATGGCTACACTCAACCATGTTTTACATCTAATACTTTTTATTTTGTTTCAGGTAGACCTTTGGGAAACTCCGTCTTGTACAGTATTGCACATAATAAACAGTTCTTTTAACAGGAATGTTTCTTCAGTTAGACCTCGTGAACGTACTCGTCTTGTATGAAGGAAGAACAATAGCTCCGCAAATCCTGCAACTTAACTATAGACTATACATACATATTGTTCAGCTGTGTGCAGCATACCTTCTTAGTTGTTAGGTACCTAATACTTCATTTACTAAGTGGTTCTGTATCCTACTTCAATACACCTCCCATCTCTATGGCCAAATTTCGTTGTATATAGTTATACTCGAGTCTGTATAGCTGTTTATAGAAAGTTTTAAGATTTTTGTTTATAGTAGAGGTTATTTAAGTATCACGTTGTTTGCTGTGTTAATTCCGACTCAGCACTGTACGCCTCGGTTCCAGTTTTAAGTTAGAACGTTCCTCAGATTTCATTGACTTATGTTATATTTTGTTTTAAGTGTAAATAAACAGTAGTGTCAGGAAAGTGGTAGAGAACAAAACATTTTTTGGTGCTGTTGAAATTCGTTTCGAAATAAAGAATGTAAATACTAATAAAATATTGTTTAAATCAGATTATTTTTCGTATTTTAAAATTATGAAGCAACTAGAGTCCTATTTTACATGAAATAAAATACAATGATCACAAACTGCTAGTATAGAATCAGTGTTTTTGAAATTTTTGTCAAGATTATAAAGAACTATTGTTTTGGTTGAAATGCTGTTGTGTTAAGTTTGCATCAAGGTTATATTATGTAATTATTGTTTAGTTGTTTTTAATCATTTTTTAGAGATATAAATAAAATTATACAAAGTATCCATAGTTCTTTTTATTTTAAAGTAATGGGTTGATACCAAGTTCTCATTCAGAAGAATTCTTCTTGGAGTTGTAAGTTAAATAAAAGATGATTTTACTCTGTACTGTATTTCAGTTTAAACTTAAGACATAAGGTTATCAACATTTTCTCAGGTAATTTTGGTCAAAAGTGAAAGATTTAATTAACCATGGTGAAATTGAATAAATCATTACAGATACAATAATTAACAATAATTATTAAAATCTTTTGAGTAATTGATTATAATTTATAATTTTTTTATTTGGAGATTTTGAAATCAACCCATTACTAAAACCAATCCACTTTTTTAAAAAAATTGAACCCCAAATACTCTTAGTAAAAAATATAGAAAACACTGGTTTTGTTACAGGTGTTTAATTTTATATGTTCTAGAATCTAGGCATGTTTACATTTACATATGTTTTTAATTTACCACATTTTATTTGTTTCTAGAGTTTTGCTTAGTACGGTTTATCTGACTAAAATCCTCAGTTTAAATATGCCATCTTTCTTAACTCTTAGGATTTTGCGGCGTGTCATCACTAAGATCTAAGACTTCCGGTTTACACCGCATCACAGTTGAAATAAAACTACTCAACAAGCTACTGAGGATGACTCTCCACAGCGAGGTCGAAATGTTTAGCAGTAATTATATTTCAACTGTAACGCGGTGTAAACCGGAAGCCTTATATCTTTTGCCATCTTTATTGCAAATTATCCAGTTTTAAATAACAAATGTGAGTGGTAGGCAGAAGAGGTCTTCCTCTAGGGTGACTTCTAATCAATAAAAGACCATGGATTTTAATGAGCCAGGAAACTGTAAACCCTAATGATTTTGGTCAAAGACAATGAGGGAATAAATTTTAGCACTTAAAAATAATAATACTTTTTTTTGTCTTAGAAAACAACAATTTTCTTGAGTTATTTGATTGTATTGAAGAAATTCTCAATTAAGTAATCGATTCTAAAATTACAGTATGATCAGATGTAAAGTGCTATTGGACAATAAGGATAATTTGCATTGCTCCAGGTGTCCTGCTATAAAAGAAAATCTTTACTACAAATGACAAAAAAGGTAAAAGTTGACAAATTTAAAGTTTGAACAGTATTTGGCACCCTGGGCAGTTTTTCTTGATTCAGATAAGCCATTGAGACTTGCCAAGTTAAAAGGTTGTCACTAACGGCTATAAAGTGCATCGAAAGTGTAAAGATTCATGAGCCTCAGAGAAGATTCAGCTCCGTGAAATTTGCGGGTATGGAGTTTGGGATAACAGGCTTATGGTGATAATATATTTAAAAATTGGTGGTTCAGTCTTTTTAAAAGAAAATTTCAGAGGTGACGAGGAAGACCGAGCTAGTTGAAAAGACTACATAAGAGGTGGATTACCTCGTCTAAAACTCTAACTTCACCTTTTGTACAACTTTTCTTTAGCAATAAAGTCCTTTGTTATAAGATGTGCAGAGTTTCCACATTTAATGTCTTTCAGTATTTTGGCCCCGAAGTATTTGTCAAAAAGCCAGTGGCGTAAATAGCACCCTAGTTAGGGGCGAGATTCGGGGGTCGCCGGGAAAATAGCGAACATTCTGACCTCAAGGGGAGCAACTTGTTAACACGATAGATGATATTAATAATTTGCTCTGTTTCCACGTTAACTAAGTGTTGTAGGCTACATGTTTCATTTATGATTTAAAATGGAAAATAGCGTGCAAGCAGCCTACCGAGTCACTGAATTCCTACTGCCTCTAAGTACTGTATAGAGTGAGAACGGGCACGTTCTCCTAATTTACAAGCTTGCAATTAACTTTATTGAACTAAAGAAAAGTCACGTAGCTATTTTATAACTGTAAAGGCTAGCTGCGTAACCTATAGCGGTTAGTACTGTATAGTAGAAGTAAGATAGCGCATACAGAAGGGGGTTGAGGATGTATCTAGTGGGCCCCAGTTGAGGTGTTAGGAGGGGGCGGAGGGGCCTTTCACTTAGGAGGCCGGAGGGCCAAAGTTATGGTCTGTGGCGTGGGAGGGGTGGTGGTGGGGGCACCGTGGAACATACGTAGGTCAATCTCTCACAGCTATAGTGTAGTCTTCCAGGCTGCCGGAAACGTTGACTCATCACTGCGTCTAAAATATGGTAATTGTCGTTGGTTTTCTGATTCGAATGATTTGAGTTCAGCTAGTTCAACTACAGGGTGGTTGAAAAGTATAAGAATACTTAATGCAAGACGAATACTGTAATTGTAATAACTCCTACAATAATTATCTAAATTCATTCAAATACCGTACACATAGGCTAAACTACTTAAGAAAATGAAAAATAATTTCAAATTTTGCACCGGTGTTGTTCGCCAAATCCTACAAACAGCTGGGGGATACAATCAACACTTTTCTGAAGGAAGTCAATTTGAATAGGTACTGGTAATTATCTTCTTAAATGCAATTTTCCAATATTTCCACAGTTCAGGCTTGTACTTGTACTCTTATTCCTTACAGAATCCCTATATAATATAAAAGGAAAAAAATCACACGATGTTACACCTGGGCTTCCTGCAGGCCATGCGTGGCGTCCACGCCGTCCCGGCCAACGTACAGGAAACATTCCGTCCAACCACTCACGAACAGTTTTTAGCAAACAACGTACGAGTATAACAATGAACCAATATTAATAATCAAAGGAAACCTTATTGAATACTCAACAATATGACACTATTGCCAACATGAAATTCTTAATGTTGCAGAATGTATAACATGATTATTGACTTTAAATATACATTTAAAATCAATGAATGACATGATACTATTATCACCTTGTTACTTTTCAATCACCCGGTAGTTCGGAAAATAAATTAGTAACAAACAATGAAAACAAGTGTATTCATGAACCCGCCATTGTAGCTCGAAAATTGTACGTCGTATTCTTCACATATATAGTTGTTCATATTTGTATAACCAATGTAGTTAATAATAAAAATAAGCTAATAAGATATATGTAACAAAAACAACAACGCTTTATGTACTATTAACGTCGAGGATAGAGCGGCCGCAGGTCCAACTCAGAGTACCGCTTATAACATGGAATAAAAACTGCAAACTACGTTTTAGGCAAGTTAATTTACTTATATGTGAAAATGTTCTCTCGAAAAGCATAGATCTATTGATGCTGCTTCATATAAACACTAAAACTTATACTTTCGTCATCAAATTAATTCTGTACTTCTGAATTATAAACTGGAATTTTTCCATAAGAACATAGCACTTAAAATTCAGTAATTAAAATTGTATTTTATAACAGAACTCATTTTTGTTTATTTTATATGCAGCAGCACTAATGACTCTAGTTAGTTCATTAACCTCACGTAAGACACAGTTTGTAAATTTTCCCAGCATGTTAAATTCCCTATCCCATTTGAACTCCGTTCGGGCTCTATCCAGCCCCCTCTTAAAGTTTTCTGTTTGGTAGAATTATTTGTTCCAATCTTGGTAGTGTGCGTTTATGGTATTACTTTTTAAAGTTTCAGTCAGTTTTTTATGTAAAAAGGTATAGACACTATAAGATGAAAAGTGGAAGTTAGTATCTTTTGCAATGTCGGCTTTACAGCAAAAACTTTACAGCAAAAAAAAAACCTTCGACAAGTAAGGCGAATTGTTGGGTTTGAGAAAATCTGCGTCCCCGAGACACAGATTGTTAAAACGTGTAGCAAGATTTCTACAGAAAGAGTAAATTTATTGGTCACAATACAATTCTCTCCTTTGTCTTGTGATTTTGTAGTTGAAAGGATAAATGTATTACTAATTATACATAAACATTCATTTTCCGTTTGTATACGGACGGATATTCTACTAACAGTAAAGCGAATTCAGGGCCTTGTTTTTTTATACGGTACTACTGATGGTACCGTACTTCTAAATTTTAAAAGTAACCAACTTAAATTTAAAAACCAATTTGTAATATTAAAATTATTCATTATGGCCCCAAGACAGACTATTCAACAAAATATGGTATTTACCTCCGTCGATCTGTCTTTTGATTGTTAGTTTCTTATGTTTCTTACGTAAGAAGAAGTTGGATTACGCGTTTCGGGTTGACTAACCCATTGTCAAATCCTCTTCATTTCAATTTGTAATAGTTTTAAATAGATGTTTTGTAAAAATATAACAGGTTTCATTTGTTCTCTTCTCAGTTATACATATTTTGTCTTCAGACAAAGCACAGGTAGCTTTGATGCCTTGGCTAGAGATATTAGATTTCCAGGGTTCATTCAAATTAAATTTAACAATAACTATTAAACATTCTATTTCCATAGTTACTATAACATTAAAAACGCAACGTATAATTTCTATGGCAACTCAAGACAGAATGATTGCGTAAACAAATAAGGTAGCACTCCTCGTCCGGCTGAGAGCTAATCTCCACCAATAATACCTGATTAGGTCCTTTGGTCACTGGAGGTTGGGCCGTGGTCACCCGTCTTGCTTCGCACACGGGTCTGCGTTCACTCTTGAGTATGAAAGAGTGAAAATCGAGTCACTCTGATGAGAGTACTCCGTTTTCCCTCTTTCAAATTTAGAGTGCTGATAATACCCTATTAGGTCCCTTGGTCGGTGGAAACGGGTAACAAGCAGGTCGGGTTTGCACAGAGGATTGCTACCGGGCTTCGCGCCCCCGCCGCGGAGATGTGGGTTTTCAGCACGGTTTTACACATCTATAAAATAAACAAAAACCGAATCGTTAACTCCTCTAAGCCGGTGGCAACCGGGACTCGTCAACGAGGAGGAGGAGTCGGAGGAGTATCAACCTCGATAAAAAAAACCGGAGGTCATCTGGCCCGGATGACATTTTCTCTGTAAGGGCCCCTTGCCAGGGTGACGGCAAAGCTCTCAACAGTGGAGCAGGTGGACCAATCATCTTCGGGGAGCTGCGACACTTGAACTTGTGGTGGGGAATGGTGGCCAGAGATCTGCAACGAATGATGTGGCATGGGAGACTAGTCTCAGTGACTAGAGATAAAAGAAGACCTGACAAGGAGGACGGTAAAGCCGTAAAGACCATCGAAGATAACTAGTATCAATTAATGGGCCGAGGGATAGTGGGATATGTGTACTTATCAGAATATACCTAATGAATTAATAAAATAAGTTCAACGGAAATCAAATTGTATTTATTCAATTGAATGTTCACAAAATGGTTTACAAAATTACACAAATACATAGAACTAAAACATGTGATTATAAACACAGTTTTGTGTTCACCACACTACCCCCAAACAAATTAAGGGCTAAAATTATATCGGCGAAAAACACGAAATTTAGCAAGGATTAAAATCATTGACCATACAACTGACCATGGACTTTGCTTGGATATTTTTTTACTGTAATTAATATAATTTGTGTAGTTCTCTACCTCGTTGAATAACCAAAATAGTGCATATAAGTCTGGCTGATGTTAACTGTGAATGTGGAATAAGTGGAAAATCATGCACGAGTGAGTGCATTGACTTTAAATATATATTTAAAATCAATGGTGAGTGTGAATGTTTTTCGTTACACAATATTTTATTGCCTTAGGCAAAGTCACAGCTCAGTGGTACAGTGCGTGCTTCGCACCAAATCAGCCCGGGTTCGATTCGCAGTTATAACTAACTATTCACAATGGCCATTCCCCGTGGTTGGAAAATCACGTTAAGCGGAAAAGCAGGCTGTTTTCGGATATCTGCACCAAACTACGGATCCTGTGATACACCTGCCCTTGTACCGTCTTTTAAAAGTGGACACAGAGGTTCCTATTATTACCTCTTTTGCTCTAAAATATGTCGGGCATCGGGACCACAGAGTATTTATTGATCGGGACCACAGAGTTTTGATCGGGACATACCAACGTATTCCGAGACCCCGGAGTATGTGGTGCCGTAGGGGAAATCGACGGCGAGATATAATAGCGCTATCTGTACTTTGGCTGCCGAACTATGTTGATTTAGCTGCCTCAACCAAGTGGCATGCACAAACTACGTACTTACCGTAATATTATCTTTGCTAAAAGTTAGGTAGATGCTGGATGCATCTATTAATGGACTGGCATACACCATTATTACACTACACTAAACCCAATTTAGAAGTACCCAAAAGAAGTACAAAAAATATAGTGCCATCTAAGTCGGGGTGGGTTGGAAGAAACGGACCTCTCACACATCTTTTTCGTCTGTCTCTTTTCAGCTCTTACTGTATTTTTGTTACCATATCTTGTAAAAAGGCATATATGCCGTATATAAATAAATAAATAAATTTAATGATGTACTGGCACATACAGTCATACTAATATAAAAACCATTATTACGTTTTTTGTAGGTTACAATGTTTTGATTGGCTTGGATTGGTGTTCCAATCCTTTCCAATCTGATGCTCTGATGATTGGCCGGGCCTATTCCAGTTATTCCGCCTGTTTTACTCTGCGTTTAGCGGTCTAGCCTACAAATTTTGTAATTCGTAAACCTATAATTAAATTGCAGTACATTGTGTGCGTTGTGTTTGAGTGATTTTGAGAAGACATTATTAGAAATTATACTGAAATTTAAAACAGTGTTCATGTTACCTTTAACTAGATTATTTTTAATATGACTTTCCTCTTTGGTAGTGTTGTCAATTTGTTCAATAACTTTAGAACAAAATTTTGGCCCAAAGAAGATTTGAAACGACGCAGGTGTGTAAAATATATTTACTGAGCCATTTCAAAACTTAATTCTCTGTCAAATTTCTTTTTGTTATTGAGGGATAATTTAGAACTAGAAAATAGGCTGAGCCTAGGAACATAGGAAAATTTAGATGGATTTTAGAGTTTGTAATCAATATGGCATTAGCTTGGCAATGTTACCTATTTATAATAATCGAAACACTTGCCGTGGTAAATAGAACAAGAAGTAGGGCTTTACGTATCACAGGGAAACACACTGAAGGCAAGCTCCATCCTTTTGACTGGTACCATCCACATTAATACATGGAAACTTGCATTAGTTTGTGTAATGTTTACAACTACCAATTTAGATTAGTCTACAACAACTAGTGATGGTTCGGATCCAGAACCTTGTCGTACTGATATTGATTTGGGTTTGTGCATAATCGGTTTGTGTTTTAAAGTTGGTACTGGCCAGAAAACCGACTTTGGAACTGTCACCGAGAACCGACTTTCGTACAAGCCAGTTTTGGTATCAAAAAATTGGTATAAAGAATCTGAGATTCTGAAGAGAAAACTGACTCTTGAATACTGACTTTACTTGTTTTTTTTTGCACCAACATTGTTTTACTGGTAAGGTACCGAAGATATTACATGACCACCCACTTTAACTTTGGTACAAATGGGTAAGCCTGAATAAAAAAAAAACAAAATAGCCAGTGATTACTATAATTACTTCCAGCTTACTTACTTAAGTTAGAATACACTTTTCCGACAAATAGCTTTATTCCCATAAGACTACAAAAGTAGTGAACAAGTAGGCTGTTTAAAAGTGTGGTTTGCTCATGGCTCAAAGGGCTGTCTGCTTAACTCCTGTCGGTATCTCATGTTTTCCTTATAACGGATAGTACATGCAAGCCAGAGGCTGTATATTCAATTCAATTTAAAATATCTTTATTCATTTTGTGTACATTTTACAATTGAATAGTATCATACAAAGGTTTACATTAGATTGTTTCTATGTTTACTAGAATAAAAAAGGATATTGTTTCTATGTGTTATCATAAAAATATACATAATATATGTAATCAACAAAAACATATGCCAAAAGTTCAAAATCTAGCATACAAATTGTTTTAAAATACAAAACCTAATTTAAATTGCAAAACATCATTAATATCATACAAATAGCTTAGAATTACAACTATAAAATAAGTAAATAAAAATACTAAATCTACCATCATGCCCCTATTATAAACTGCAACTCGATTGCTGTCTGGTTTCGTCAATGATATCTAATGGAGCCTATTATCGAGTGCAATTCGGTTTCTTTGCTTGCAACTGAGTCAGAGCAGTTGCATCGTAAGAAACTGTCAAGCAATCGATTGGATGTTTTTGCAACTGGCAGGGCATTGGGTTATATGACGCTCATTATACGCTGCAACTCAGTTGCATGAAATTGCATGAACAAAGTTACTGCGTATAATAGAGGCCTTAGGAACTGGAGAGGAGAAACTCTTCTAAAGAGTAAACAGCTAAGTTAAAAACATAATCTTTTAAAATGGTTTTATATTTTGAACTGTCACTTACTTTTTTAATATGTTTTGGTATACATTTTAAACATATATATAAATCAGGTATTTTATAAATATTATAATCAGGATGGACAGGTAAGTCTACTGTATTTAAAAATTAACAAGACCTTTTTGGTGAACACTTATTTTATAATAATGGCTAGAGCCTTAATAGAACAAATTGGATGTGTTTCAGAGACAGCATAGAAGATGAGGATGATGACTCATATCTCGGCTGTGAGGGGATGAGCAAACGTCCCAAGTGGATGACAAGTGCAACCTACCCTTCTCGACACAATATGGCTGCGTCAGGTGTGCTTTTCATACATTTTATACATTATATGCAGCATATTCTAAGCACTGTTTGATTCAATCATAAATCAACTACGATGTAACTTTCTAGGCTTCTTGTTCAGCTCATAAATCTCATAAGATTTGAGGTCTGGTTTCTCCATTGTTGTTTATTCTCAAAAGATCGAGGTTTAAGCCACTGATAACCAGCTGAGTTTCAAGTAAAGAAAACCCTTGATTTTTTTTCTGAGGCATTTCTTAAACCAGCCTCCGATGCTGGTTACTCCTCGTCTCGTAAAGCAGCCTCTCCCAGGATAAAAGCTAACCTTAAATTCATAATATATCTTAATAAACTAATTGGTTTCTTACTTCCTACAGAATCTGAGATGAATTTGGACACATTTTGTGAAACATACTTAATTTATCATCTACTGTATTTTCTAAATGTCTGATTCAATGGATGGTCTACTTTAGTTTCCTAAAAGTAATAACACACTTTTCCTTATTTACAAATTTTATCTTTTGCTAAATTTGTTCAAACTGACACAGTAAAATCTCTCTTAACGGAAACCCTTTTATTCAAAACAATGCTGAACCAAACCTACCAAAAGTTCAATCTTTAGCTAAAACTTTTGTTATTTCACTTCACGGTAAATTATTTGGTAGAGGTATTGTTATGTGGCAGCTCGGAGAGACAAACGGGGGGAGAAAGTTACGTAATTAACTTAGTGTATCGCGTGAGAGTTGGGTCAATGATCGAGCCTGGTTAGCTGCCTGTTCCATTGTAAAACACTGAGAGTTGCATTGCACAAAGGTGGTAAATACACTTTTAAACTGAGAACTACGACTAAAACTAAAAGTGCATAAATGTTACACCAATTAAGTGCTTCTTTTAATACTTCTAGATATTATAAAAGGAATTACTTTTTCATCTAGTCTAACAACTTAAAGTCTTTGAGGTCTGGACCTTTACTTAGAGTTGTTTTTACTTCAGTCTCTCTAGCAAGATTACGCTGCAGGAATCTAACCCGTAACTTACCTCTGACCTGCATTGCCACAATCAGGTTTACTAACCCGCTACGGAGTCGCTAATGTTGTTCCTAGTGATATTCATATTTTTTCAAAGAAGGTTGCTCAGCTATTTTATGTTAACTTTAGCTCAAATTAAACTTACATAAATTATTGATATGTTTTAGGAAATAAACAATCTTCTAAAACTTGGAGCACAGTTCTCAGTAAAAGTTCTCAACCAAATGCTTTGGTAAGTACATTTTTGTTAGTTATTATATTAATTAAAATATTAATGGTTTGTATTAAATAAAAAATTGGGTCCTCTCCAAACCTTATTCTATAGAGGACTTCATCCAATCTGTGAGCCAAGACAGCCGCCATCTATGCCATTATCTATTGTAAGTTGTAACCATTGACGCAATCAATCCAGCAGAGCTGGACAAAGATGAAGAAGGAGGTAATTATCAAGTTAATAAAGTTAGTCAGTTTAGTAGCTTTTGAAAAGTTCAGTTACTTGCAATTATACGTAATAAATAATACTTTTACCTTACAGGGTAGTAGAAGTTTCCCCTCACGCCTTAATGGTACAGAGCAAAAGAAAAATCAGGAGGATGTCATTGAAGTCATTGACGTCGTGTTGGTAAGTTACATTTTCCATCTTAGGTATGATTGTAGGCTATTGTATTTAGTTACCTTTTACGCTATTGTGTACATTAGAAAAAAAAATGTCATTGAAAAACACATTATTGTTCATATGTAGGCCCAGCCAGACCACGCAAAGAACGTTAACACTGTCTTGAAAAGTGGGCTTTTCTTTGTGTCCAAACTGTCCTTCATTCTTTTGAAATAAGCTCTTTTTCTTTCATCAATCCAGGCTATTCCTCTTCTTTTAATAACTTAACCCTAACCAACTTTCCAATAAAGTATTTGTTTCAAAATTTGTGTCTATCCTAAATACCTGGCGCTTTTAAATCTTTTTAACTGCCTGGAAACATTTAATTGTTACTACTGTCGCCTTGCTTCGAGTTATATAACATTCTAAAATTTGATTTGTTGATCTAGAAAGTTGCATTTTTTTAATATGGTTGAGCAATTTCAATCTTAGTTTTGTATGTACGCAAGTGTATTCTCTTTTAGGGGAATTCAACATTCTGCTTATATCTTTCTCAACAAACATGTAAAAAATTAAGATATAACTTTTTCTAACTTGAATAATAACCCTAACGAAAAAAACTTAAAAACTATGAGTTTAAATAGTGAGTATTTTGGCCTTAAACTCCAAAGTGTTGAGTGCCTACATGTGTGAATTGTTGTGACAGGATGAAACCAAACTGGAGTCAAGAGCGCCGCTGAGTGATCTGAAAGTGCTGGCCAGAGGGAAGCCAGAGTTGAACAGCAACGGAGGAGCCATTAGCCGCAACTCCAACCGAAATCACACCCACGGTTAGTCTCCTGAGAGTTAAATAAGACAAGAAAGGAAATGAAATCAGTCTTTATTATGTGGCGAAGTTAGGACTATCAAGTCAGACTCTCTTCCACTTAACCACAAGACAAGACCATGGTGCAGGACACTTTCAAACGTTCTTTGTTGCATGTATTAATGGAGTAAATTGACGTTCTTTATGATTATCAACAGTTTCACTCTTCATCTCTGTCCAGTTTTTGTTGATAGAAAACCAAATGTCGAGTGCTATGTCAAAGCTCCAATTTTGCAAGGAATAAATTAATAATAATGCAAACAAATTTTGATACATTTAAATTTAAAGAGCTGACAACCATTTCTAGCCAATAAAATTAATACACATGTTTGCAGCCTAATATGCATAAAGTGTGCTTATCATGGTGTGGAGCTTTTTTGCTCAGCATCATCAAATTTTTAAGGAAAGCCTTTCACTGTGTTGTGTTTTAGTATTTGTTAAACTTATGAGTCAAACAATTTGTCATCTAAAAATAGTCATATTTTCTTATTTAAAACAAGTTTTACACTCTGTTAAATTAGAATAGTTTAAACAGAGTGTAATGTTGAAATGAAAACCATTCTCATCCGTTTTTCTACAAGTAGAGGTTGCAAATCTACCCGGAAACAATCTGTATTAATTTTTCAACACCAACACTTATTTATTCTGTTGAAGCTACTAAAGAGTAGAGCTCTAATCTTTTAATTGCAATAAAATATTAAAATTCAATCATAATTTTCTTGTGTCAAAGATCTCTACTTTTTAAAAACCAGTTTATCTTTTTACTAACAACAATAAATACTTACATTTTTGTCATGTATTTCATTGTGAGCTTTTTTCTACTTTAAATGTAAATATTTATTTGTGCAATGTTAATATTCAGTCTGATTGTTTTACAGAAAGAAAACAAAATGGCCTGCACTCGGACATATTTCACTCTTTCACCAACGGCTCTTTGCGGCTTTCCAAGTCTTGCTCTGTGCCTAAACTCACAGCGGTTTGCGAGGTGTGTAGTTTTTGCTAATAAGTAATAATTCTTGCGAGTCAGTAGCCTATAAATGATCTTATTTTAACTGGGTCATAATCGATAGATAAAACATGAGCCGCTATCGTAATCTTTTTAAAACAGAATACCATACTGATTGCAGTGAATATTTTTAACTAGCAAAAAATAATTAACTGAACATATCCTAGAAATTTAAAACATCTAACTGTCTAATAAAGAAAAATTAATGTTTTTGTCTATTTGATGTTTTAAATTTCTAAATCATCTAATAAGATCCAGCTCTTCAAGATATGTGAACATATTCTACTGTAAAATGACTTTAAAATATTGGAAAGCAAATAAGAAACAACTATAATAGTGTGGTCAGTATTCAAAACAGAAAGAATTCAGTGTTAAAAAAACAGTTCCATAATTTCTTGAACAAGACATCTCTCAAACTCTGAAATTATTTCATCAGCACCGATTAGCATCAAACATAGAGAACATATATTTTAATGGTTTTTAATGTTAACATTATTTCTTGGTTTAATTTATAGATTAAACAATTTTAGTTAGCAGTATAATATCTGATCGTGTAGTTTAAATGTCTTGTAAGCCTGTTTTGCAAGCTTGATTTTTTTTACTTCAGATTTATTGCGTTCTGCAAGAAAACTTTATTCATAAAGTATATTCTATTACATACCTCATCTAGTTGTTGATTTGTTCATTGTACATTACTTACTTAATCTAGTTTTTGGTTTGTTCTAGTCTTTTCAAATGGATGACAGACACACATACTCTCAGCTGTTAGAAGATTATCTGAAAACCAACTGCAGAGAACAGAAATCCATAGCGAAAGATAACACCTCGCAAGATTGGACTTTGGTGTAAGTTTTTGATAGCTAAATATTCAGAATGGCATAACCACCCATAGTTGATATAAAGGATGCAAAAAGAGATGAATAAGCAAAAAGAGATGATTACCAAAGATGATTTTCTAAACTTTTCTGGCGTCTTTGAATAATTTATCTTTATAATGCCAGTATTAATTAGACCTTTTGGTTTCCTGTGTTTTTTTATCATTGTACAGCTAATATTAGACCACTTTAGTAAATTGTTTGGTTTTTTCTTCTCTTATTTGCCCAACATTCCTTCATTTGCTTGGACCGTGCTTTTCTTTCTTTTGCTGAAATCAGTAGACTGTACTTTAGTAAATTTGTTTCTAAATGAGATATTGATTCTATCAGCTTGGTAAGACTTATACTAGAAATGAGCACCAATCCTGACCCCGGAACATGTTTTGAGCAATTTTTCAATACTTTATAATTATGCATATGTATTAAACAAAAGTGTTAAAATTATGATTTGCTACAATCACCCGAAGATGAGCTCAGCTCGAAACCAATCAAGAAACAATAAAATTTTAAAAGTACTATGTGTTTTAATTGTTGTACTTTTGTTTAATGTAACAGTATCCTTAAATCGTGGTTCAAATTATAAACCGCATACATTTGTATATATATGTGTACTCTCTACAAGTCGCATTAGACAATAGACAATATTCTTTATTCACATATTCATGGAGAACAGTACATCCGTCAAAATGATTTTAAGAAAAAATATGTTATACAATGCAATATATGCATGTTTAACAATGCAATGTATTCGTCATTAGTTGCTGTTCTGGAGTGGTAGAGTTCTGTTGGTCAGGAAGTCTTTCTCTGAGTAGAAGGGTCTCTCCTGGAGCCACAAAGTCAGCTGTCTCTTGAGATGTTATGGGTCTTGGAATTTTAAGTATTCAGGAAGGTGGTTGAAGAAGAGAGCTCCTTTGTAAGATGGTTTCATTTTGAAGAGGCTCAGGTGATGAGGTGGCAAGTAGAAGTCTGTAGCGTGTATAGTGTTGTGTTGGTGTTGGTTGTGGTGTCTTGGTTGCTGGGTGCTGGCTGCGTGCATGATGGTTTCACGGATATACAGCGAGATAACTGTGAGAATTTTGAAGTGTTTGAAGTGTTCTTGGCAGTGTTGTTTGGTTCAGTTTAGTTTTAGGGTTGTGCTGTTTTCTAGTGTGTCTGGGTTTCTGTCTGAAAGTGTAATGACTGTATCCCATGCGATCCCACTGAAGCTGGACCCTGAGGCTGGACCCCAGCCCTCGACCCTGGGGCTGGACCCCAGGCCTCGACCCAGGGGCTGGACCCTGAGGCTGGGCCCTGCCTCGACCCTGGGGCTGGACCCCAGGCCTCGACCCAGGGGCTGGACCCTGAGGCTGGGCCCCTGCCCTACCCTGGGGCTGGACCCCAGGCCTCGACCCGGGGCTGGACCCTGAGGCTGGACCCCAGGCCTCGACCCGGGGCTGGACCCCAGGCCTCCCTGGAGCTGGACCCTGGGGCTGGACCCTGAGGCTGGACCCCAGGCCTCGACCCTGGGGCTGGACCCCAGGCCTCGACCCGGGGCTGGACCCTGAGGCTGGACCCCAGGCCTCGACCCTGGGGCTGGACCCCAGCCCTCGACCCTAGGGCTGGACCCCAGGCCTCGACCCTGGGGCTGGAGCCCAGGCCTCGACCCAGGGGCTGGACCCTGAGGCTGGACCCCAGCCCTCGACCCTAGGGCTAGATCCCAGTGCTCCCCAAGTAATCCCTCCCATGCGATCCCAGGGCTAGATTGTCTGCATACATTACTGTGTGGCATGTGTCTTGCAGCTAGCTTAGTAGGTCGTTTGTAAGAAGAAGGAAGAGCACTGGCCGATGCAGACCTTGTACTCCCCTCCTTATACAAGCTACCTCAGAGCATATTTTCTGTTTGATACTGTCTTCAGAATGGTTTATTTCCACAAGCTGTATCCTTTCATTTAAGTAGCTCCGAAACCATTTTGCTTCTTGATCATCAATGTCTAGGTGTCCAAGTTTTTGTAGTAGCTGGTCATGATTGAGGCAGTCAAATGCTTTGCTAAAGTCTAAAAACAGACTGTTCACGATGCATCCATCTTCCAGCATCCATGGTCTATTATGTGTTCCATAAGTTGTATTATGGCAGTGGTTGTAGATCTTCTTTTCAGAAAACCATGCTGCTGGTATGTGAGGAGGCTATGGTTTTCCAGGTGGGTTGTGAGCCTATGGAGGACAATTTTTTCAAATATTTTGGAAAAGGAGGAGATTAGTTAAATGGGACTGTAGCTGCTTGTTTGTGTGTTCGGTTCTTTTTTGTATTTTGGGTAGACTTTTATTGATCAAAATTGTGATGGGGATTGCTATTTCTGCTTTGCATTTCTTTATGAGTTTGGCACAGATTTCGTCATTCTTTGTCCAATTTTCATAAAATCTGGTACAAATGTTCTGTTTGTAAATAATTCGGTCAAGTTTGTTAGCCAGAAAATGGGACTTCTGGAACCCTTCTTTTAAGGAGGAATTTTCACCAGAAAAGGCCTCGTAACGCTCAACATCGTACAGCAGGTGAAGCTTAGGCTAAAGGCTGAAGCGAGGCTGTAAGCGTAGGAAACAGCCTTATAAGTCCTATGGTAATAAAGAAATCCGCTTTACTCACCCCAGCGGCTCTTTAGCACTTAGCTGCAGGTCAGCCTGGTTACTTTTTGTTATTTTCTTGTATATTATTTGTCCACACAACATATGTTTAGTTTCTGGCAGTACAAATGTGTATGTTAATACAGGAGCAGTGTGCGCAGGAAGAGCAAGTGTCAAGGTAAAACCTCGCCGGAGTGTATTGACCTGACCAACGAAACGAAAGCGACCCCGAAAGCAACCGCCCCTTGAACGTGAAGCCGTGGTGTTCGTCCAATCTCTTTCAAGCGGATACCAGTGAGAGGATTCAAGTCTTCTGTGAGAGGTCAGGGAGACACAAGAACAATGCAAGTTTGGACCTGACTGAAGAAAATAAGGTACATTAGTTAGGTGATAATTTCTGAAGAGAGTCTGGGTTGTCTCTCTTTTGCTAACTTTCCATGTTACTGTCCTTCTTCCAAGGAGGAAAAATAAATCCAAATGGGTGCAATATTTGGTAAAAATGTTCCTTTAGTGCATTATTTGACAGAGACAGAAAATTATCAAGATTGGGTCACTGAAAGTGCCCTTTACCCCCAAAAGCCTTTTCCTTAAAAATGGGTTTTATAATGTAGAAAATACTGTATTTTTATACGGTAATCTGATTTTGAGGTAATTTGGTATCATGTAAAAATTATGTCACCGTAACCAAATGTTTACTAAAAGTCAACAAAATCTGTCTAACCAGATCCAGTGTGGGTCATTCCACATTCAATCATCCAGAACAAAAGAAAAAAAACATCCAAGTTTGCAAAAGAACTGGCTTATATGTTTTGCGCCTGTCATTAGAAGCTGAACTGATCCGTTCAACGTATCAATTTGTTAACACGTTAGGCTTGGCTTATGTTGTTAAACATCAATATATTTAAACAAATTTTCAACCAAAGGCAAATTGAAGTAGACCGTTAACTATACAACAATGTGCGACGGAATGTCATAAAATACAGGGCTGCACTAAAAGTATCGGAATCGGTCGATGGCGAGGTGGGGAGCATAGTTCACATTATGGCGATAGGGGCTGAAAGCCCAACTCTTCCTGAGTTCAGTGCACTCGGTGTAGCCAGTATGAGAGGCTGTGAAGAGTAGCTGTGTGCGTTTTCTGAAAGTAGTTTTGTTATGCCTCGTTTTGTTTTGATGGTTTAATTAAATAAACCAAGTTCAGCAGTGAGATTTTTGCTTTTTGGTAAAATCGCGAAGAAACGGTTGCAATTATCAAAAGCTTACAAAGACGATGTTTTGAGCAAAACCAGAGTGTAACGAGTATTTTTTTCAAATTCAAGATGGCGCCATGTCGATTGAAGACAAGCCTCCTCCTGGTAGACCTTCAAATTCTCGGACTGGTGAAATTGTTCAGAAAAACCCGTCAATATCGCAAAAGACCGCCGAGGACCATTGGAGGACTTCTTTGCTGTCTGGAGTGTGTTAAAATTCAATTTAGCAATTTCAACAAACTCCAGACCTAAATTTGGCGATATGGAGATTGGTTCTTTCATCGTGACAATGTGCCTGCCCACGTAGCCATCTCAGTGCGCTAGTTTTTGGCCAATACCAGCATGACCACCCTTCCCCACGACCCATACTCGCCAAATCTTGTCCCACGCGACTTTTTTATGTTCCCCATAATGAAAAATCACATCAAAAATCACCGTTATGGCGAAAATGAAGGAGTGAAAAGGCAAACGAGGATGGAGCGGCAGGCATTCAGACTAAGGGTATGAGGGTGCTTAAAACCATAGGAGCATCGAATGAACAAATGCATTACACTAAATGGGAGTATACTGAAGGTATACATGTAAATTAGTTTAAAAAATAATAAAATATGGTTTTTATAATGAAATTCCCGTTATTTTTGGGTACCGTAATAACACAAATTCAGTGAAACTTTTTTACTTTTGTTTGTTATTTATATATTTATTTAGTAAGACACGAAGACTCAGGGTTGCTAGAATTGTAGAGAACAAATAAGTAAACATAGCACCCTGGTTAAAAAAAAAAGGAAAATATAAAGTTTTCTAATCAGGGTGCTATGTTTACTTATTTGTTCTACTGTATATTATATATTTATATCTAATGATAATTTAGATATTTTAAGTAAATTATAAAAGAATTAATATAAAGCATTTTAAACACTAAATTGTTTTTAAATATATGTGCATATTACCAAACTTACTTAAAGTCCTGTCAATTGAAAACCAATTGAGATAAAAAGTAAGCTTTGGTAAAGTTTCATATCAATATAGGAAGAAAAATGATATCAAAGTTTAACGAACTCTGAGTTGGTGGGGGTTGCCGTGTCCTGGATGACGGTCATGGAGTATCCTATATTTTGTTTATTCTTTTAATCAAGAAAACGTTCTTTATTTACAAACAAACGTCCAGGAAAACACTTCAAACAAAAAACATCGGCCATAAAGCTTCAACCTCCGTACCAGGAGTAGAATAAATTTGTCTCAATAAATCCCAAGGAATAATAATTTTAACTAATACCATGTGGTATTTTCAACCTTCCCCCATACATTATGTTGCATGTATGGGCTGTGTTTGCGCAGGAGCTGAAGCAGTATGCACGTTCACGTTTGAACATAAAGCCTCGGAGCCCACCAGTGGTAGAGCAAGATCTGGATAGTATAGAGTTCCTCTGTGATCGGCCCATCAAGCGTGTCAACTCCTTGGAGAAACTGCTTGCACAGAACTCTGTCGTCAACCCACAGTGGATCTCAGATATGTAAGTACAGATCAGTCGTACGCAACCCGTGTCTGATGGCTTTGTCGGTGAGGAGTGAGACTGCTGAAGTTGGCTAGTAGCTTGAGCTAACGGTTGTTGGTTCATCCCTGCACAGAAGTTGGCTAGTAGCTTGAGCTAACGGTTGTTGGTTCATCCCTGCACAGAAGTTGGCTAGTAGCTTGAGCTAACGGTTGTTGGTTCATCCCTGCACAGAAGTTGGCTAGTAGCTTGAGCTAACGGTTGTTGGTTCATCCCTGCACAGAAGTTGGCTAGTAGCTTGACTAACGGTTGTTGGTTCATCCCTGCACAGAAGTTGGCTAGTAGCTTGAGCTAACGGTTGTTGGTTCATCCCTGCACAGAAGTTGGCTAGTAGCTTGAGCTAACGGTTGTTGGTTCATCCCTGCACAGAAGTTGGCTAGTAGCTTGAGCTAACGGTTGTTGGTTCATCCCTGCACAGAAGTTGGCTAGTAGCTTGAGCTAACGGTTGTTGGTTCATCCCTGCACAGAAGTTGGCTAGTAGCTTGAGCTAACGGTTGTTGGTTCATCCCTGCACAGAAGTTGGCTAGTAGCTTGAGCTAACGGTTGTTGGTTCATCCCTGCACAGAAGTTGGCTAGTAGCTTGAGCTAACGGTTGTTGGTTCATCCCTGCACAGAAGTTGGCTAGTAGCTTGAGCTAACGGTTGTTGGTTCATCCCTGCACAGAAGTTGGCTAGTAGCTTGAGCTAACGGTTGGTTCATCCCTGCACAGAAGTTGGCTAGTAGCTTGAGCTAACGGTTGTTGGTTCATCCCTGCACAGAAGTTGGCTAGTAGCTTGAGCTAACGGTTGTTGGTTCATCCCTGCACAGAAGTTGGCTAGTAGCTTGAGCTAACGGTTGTTGGTTCATCCCTGCACAGAAGTTGGCTAGTAGCTTGAGCTAACGGTTGTTGGTTCATCCCTGCACAGAAGTTGGCTAGTAGCTTGAGCTAACGGTTGTTCCTTCCAATTGTTGACCTTAGCTAGTAGCTTGAGCTAAGGGTTGTTGGTTCATCCCTGCACAGATTAATAACTAAACAAAAATAATACAAAAAGAAAAGAAAATACAAATGAATGACTTAGGGTTTCTGAAATTGAAAAGAGTTTTTACATGAAAAAATCTACTTTTAGAGTACTTTTAATAGCAATAAAAACTAGGAAAAAAAAAAATAATGTAGGCTTTTTCTAACAAATATTTTTACTTCCAGGCAATAATTTGACAAGGGTACCAAATTAATGTTTCAAATTTTTTAAGATTTTAGTAGTTTAACATTACACCACAATCCGTTAATCCAAACCCTGGTAATCCGGATTTTCCGGTTAACCCAAATTAGCAATTAGGAAAAAATTTGAATTTTTCTAGAAATGATTAAGACATTCTTCGGTGTCACAAGGAAGAAACAAAACAAAATACTAACTATTAGAACACATTTTAATGAAACCGTTCGAAAACAAAAACAGTACTGGTAGTTAACACGTTAAATTGTCAATGAAGCATTGCAACACCAAACTGGCTGTCTTTATGAGAAAGCAGTAAGCGACACAGACGCAACTATGACGCCGTACCGCGGCAGTGCTGCGTACTGTAATCGGCACCTGACCTTGAACCCCATTCAGTCGCGACAGTGACAGGTCGCTGTGCATGCAGCTAACCTTACACTAAAGTATTGCAGCCCTTCTCGATGCAATGAACATTTATACAGAACTGATAAATAAAATATAATGTACGTTGTTGTTCTTTTAATTAGACGTTATTTTGCATACAAAATGTTAATTTTTGGTTGTTGTTCTTTTTTAATTAGACGTTATTTTGCATACAAAATGTTAATTTTTGTTCAAACTTGTCATTTAGAGTATTTTTCAGGTTAATTCGAACTTTCGCTAATCTGAACTGGGTCCCATTCCAATTAGTTCGGATTAACGGGACTTTGGTGTATATTTGAATATATTTGCACTATTTCATTAATAGTTTTAAGGAGAAAACCCATTCACTATGTCTTGTTAGTAACTATTTTTAAAACCAACCCAGTATAAACAATTTTATGTGCCTGATTAAATAAGCTTTTTTGAAGTCCTACCAAATTGAAATTTTAAATTTTGCTTTTTAGCAACAAAATTGTTATTATTTATTAGTGAATTAAAATTTGTAAAACACAAAATATGACAGCAAAACAATATGTCACCTGACAAATGGCACTGTAAAAACAAACAAAAAAACAAAAAAGTAGTCAACATGTGATGTTAAATTTACTAACCAAATTGTTGAAAACAACAACACAAAATTCCACAACAAACCTAAAATTTACAATTTACAGACTCAAACCAAAATTTTCTGTTATACTCCCCCCCCCCGCCCCCCACAACATAAAAATACACAGTTTGATTGCATTACGAGTATAACTACTAACAATCAGCTATATATTTGACAAAGAAATGTGGTTTATTTGTGGATTATATAACCAATTGAACGCTAATACAAACTTCAACTTCCCTTCAATTGATTTTAACACTTTACCAACACATGTTTTGGCAAGTACTGACTCCAGTTATGTTTTTAATGAATGGATATGCAGGTAGGTGCTGTCTGTAGTATTTGATTTACATATTGAGTTTGCCAGTTAAAGATATCACTGGGTAGACATGTGTCAAAAATACTGAACTGTACATTTTTGTATGCTAGCAAATCAAGTTTAAAGGGTGATTTTAGTGTAAATTGAATGATATAGGAAACAATGTTTCTGGCCTGATCCTGTCCGAAAAAAGAATCCAATCCCGTCCACTCCTAGTTTAAGCCTACTAGCCAAATGAAATAGGGGGTTTTTATCCAAACTTAGTTGCTAAAAGAAATTTATATTTAGGATAAAATGAGTTACTTGGGTCACTCACTCTGAAAGAAATCTTTACAACTCCTGTTTCTTGAATAGTGATTTTGGCACTGAAGCAAACGATTCAAAATTATGTTGGATTCTCGCCTGGTTGAGGAGTTCAAATTTTGAAGTGTTTTATGTTTGCGCTTTCCTTGTTTGTCCTGTAGCAGTTTGCAAACAGTTTTTAGCATGAAAAAACATCATTAACATTTTTTTGCATTGAAGGACAATTTTTAGCAATGGCCGAGAATACTTTCCAATTACTTAAATGCAGTAAAACTTTTCCTATGCACATACCGTTCTGAAATTATTTACAGTGGAACCTCAATATAACGAATGTCTAGGGGATTTGTAAAAATTCGTTATATCAAGGATTTTGTTAAATCAAGGGTCGTTATATTGAGGTGAAACCAGACACATTTCGTTATATAGAGGTTTTGCAAACTTTGGGGTTCAACCTGAACATAACGAAATCTATAACAAATACCTCAATATAACGTTCACTATCAATGCTGACTACATCGTTAGATGTACGTAGTTGACCTACAGGAAAATTTTTTTTGCAAGAAGATTATAATTAATAAAGCCATGTATTTTTACATAGAGTACATATTTAATAAATTGATACTGTAGAAAGTCTCAGTATACAAAGGAAAATTATATTTTTGCTTTTGTGAGTTCTGTGATTGGTTTCAATCGTCTTTGTGGAAGAAATTAAAAATTGTAGTTTGTTTACCTGTGATTTGGACTAAATCTAGAGTGCCTTGCTTATTGATTTGCAGCACTACACTTTCAGAGGGAAATTCGTTATATTGAGGTTCGGAATGTGGGAATTCGTTATATAGAGGTGGACTACGTTATGTAGAGGTTAAGAGTTCCTGAATTTCGTTATATTGAGGTACTGCTTGTGGCTTTTGGGGGACCAAAATTCGTTATATCTAGGGTCTTTAAAGTGTTTCTTTCTATATAGACTATAGAGGTGTAATTTGCATTGAGTGTTATGGAGAATTGAAGGGGATTTGAAAAAATTTGTTATATCAAGGATTTTGTTGTATCGAGGTTTGTCATATCAAGGTTCCACTGTAATTAAATAATTAAAACTCCTGCTACGGTTTGCAGCCAGAAGAGGTACAATGAGAAGGAGCGGGAGGTGCAGAGACAGTTGGAGGAGACGAGGATAAAGAAGGACTTGTACAGCAAGCACAACCATAAGAAGCTGACTGATGCGTTGGAGGACAGGATTCTGAGACATCTCTCTCTCACCGACGTCGTGTTGGACGAGACCGAGGACGATCCGCCTCTGCCGGAGCTTACCGAGGAGATGATGGTGAGTTTGGTCACAACACTGAAATACAGTAGAATCTCGATTATCCGAGGTAATTGGGACCAAGACCAACTCGGATACGAAAAAACTCGGATAATACGGAGGTTAAGTGCTACTACCAGGAAAAGTGATAAAAGTACAAAAAAATGTATTTTTAACCATGTGGAAAGTAAAACGAACAATTTAAACACATTTTCATACTGTTATGAGTACTGTACCTAAAAGAGAAACAACAACTATTTTTCGTTTCCCAGACATTCCAGCACGGACACACAATCTGGTACAAGTAGGTCAAAATCACATGTGCACCTGGGTATACAAACAACCAAGCAACACAGTACAAAACCTCAGTCTGACGAAACCGAACAAAAAGAGTTTTACACAAACTTATGAGTGATGTTGGCTCGACGTAGCGGCCAGCGATAGATAGAGAGACAATACTCGCTAGATGCAGGTGGCAAGTGCTTACAGTAGCCTATGAGTCGTGTATATGTAGCTTGATTTGGTCAATTTAGTTGCTGTCAGATAGCATTGCAATCACTTGTGCAGGTACAGCAATGACAGGTATCTTCATACCGTATAACTCATAAATTAATATTACAGGGTGGTCACAGAAGTAGCTTGGTAAAATTCACGCATATTACCCGGGTTTTTCCCGGCAATATACACATTTTCCCAATTCACTTCTACTGTTCCAGAGGACCGTTTTATGCCCACTGTCAGTGCCAATCCTTGTTTAAAGTCCGCGACCCTTCCCGATCGTTGTTTTACGCCCGCGGTACGTTCCGAGAGTCATTTTAGACCCGGTTTGTCCCGATCGGCCTTTGACGCCCGCGATACATATCGATCGCCTTTTTACGCCTGCGGTACGTTCCATCGTCTCTTTAAACCTCACAATACTTTCCGAGAGCCGTTTATTACCCGCTACACTTTCCGATCACCTTTTGACGCCCGCGATACGTCCCGAGAGATGTTTCGGACCCGCGGTACGTTACAACCACCATATTACGCCCGCAATACGTTTTGACGGTCGTTTCATACCCGTGGTAGGCTCCGAGGACCTAACTACGCCCGCGACACGATATAAGGTGCGTTACACCCAGAATTGACGCATATTTCCCGGTTTTCCCGGTCTGTGGCCACCCTGTAGTATCTATTCTTTTCTAACTACTAGCTCGGTTAACCCGGAGGCTCGGTTGACCGAGACTCGGATAATCGAGATTCTACTGTACGATGTCAAGACGTTCGTGCTATTTACTGAAATAGCGTTGGAAGATTAGTTTTTTCTATATCACTTATGGGTCCTAAAAGGTTTGTGAAAATGTATGGATAGACGCTCCTTAACAATTTCTGAATTGTATGAAGACGTCAGATTGATGATCAACTAGCAAGGGACTAGAGTGAAAGATATAGAGTAAAGCAGAAAATGTGTAACATTGCATCATGTGATGGTTGGCCATATGACAGATTTTATCTTTCCTACTTAATGCAAAGATGTTTTTGAATGTAAGAACAGTAAAACACTGAAAATAATACAAAATAAAAGTAAATGTTTCTTTGAATTTTGAAGTTTGATACTATTGTCCTTCAAAATTAAGGTAAAAAACTGTTCTTGTTTGATATGTTTTAATTGTTATTGTTTTCAGGCTAAAATCAAGTTCGCCTTGAAACCAGGACCACCAAGTCAAATCATAGTCGAGGGTTTCAACCTACAAATCAAGCGGATGGACCTGAGAACCCTGGACAAGCTGAACTGGCTGAATGACGAAGTAAGAAACCTTTCTGAACTCAGTGCACATTTATACAGTCTAACCTCTCTTATCCAAACCTTGCTGATCCGTCATTATTTTCAGCCTAACATTTAAGATTTAAAAAAACTTTAAATTGCTGAAATGTAGGTGGTTTAAAATGATTGTTTAAGAAACGTGCTAAATGTTTTGTACAATATAAAGAGAAAAATGTGTATAATTTAAAAAATCTTTGAGGGGTTTCCTCATAATGACTGGATTAATTAGACCTACTCTAGTCTAAATAAATGAGATATCACTGTGTGTGCATATGCTTACAAGGCCTTTGAGTTAAGCAAGCCATGTCATCATATAGTTTATTACTTATTCAGTAAATATTGAAAACAGTTTTTCCTGATATCTTGAAAGGATGGAACAAGACAAAATAAGCCCGCTATAATATTATAGAGATAGTTTATTGAGCCTACAACAGGTTCCATTGCTTACTATTATCTCATGATAGTCATAGTTACTCTCGGCAGATTATCATCTGCAATTTTGGCGTTTGCAATTGTTAATAAGAATGTTAAAATATGTTATTTGGGGTTCATGATAATTTATAAATTTTTGCATTACCGGGTTCTGCCTTTTATTTAGAGCTGTACGGGATCCCGGATTTTCGGTACCGGGACGGGATTGCGGTCATTTCCCGATCCCTGGCCCTAGTACCGAAATTCCGGGACGGGAAGTAAAAACTACTGGTGTTTTTTGTTGTGAGTGTGTACTGTACCTCTGGTGAAGATAAGATAAGGAACTAGTAGCCGAGCAGTTCTAAGTAAACAACCCCTCTCTCCCCTACTTCCGTGCTGAGTGCATTTTCAATGGAGGCCGGCAGCCATTGTCAGGATGGCTGATAACGATCTCAGACAGAACCAAACATCCATTTTGTACTTGATCCAATTCTAGCTTGCAATATCTATTTTTATTGTACTAAAACCTTTGCATTTTACTGTAATTCAAACCTAGTATAAAACATTATTTGGGAAATGAAATTAATCATTGAGTAAATGGAGATGAGATAAGGAAATAAGTAATAACAAACACACACTACCCTCTCCTGGCACAAAAACCGGGCACCTGTTTTCCCCCTCCTGCTCACACACTGCAGCTGTTGTCTTCCCCTCTCTGATCTCCTTCTCTTCCCTTGTCCTTTTCACCTGTCATCTCTTTCTTTGCCTTCATCCTCATCTTTGTGCGCTGGACAGTCTGATCCCTTCTCTCTCACTCCTTACCACTCTCTCCAACTGTTTTTGCAATGTTTGGGCTAAGTATAGTCAGTGTTATTCATTGTAAATGGGAGAGGATGAGTGGGTTCTGTGATATTTATGATGTACTTTGAGATTTTTTATTTTAAAACAGCATGGTGTTGTATGAATGAAGCCATGTATCATAAACAAAATAAATGGATTGAAAAAACTCAATTTTATTTAATATTTCTTTAATATATCTATTTGCCAACTTTTCCCGTTCCCGAATCCCGGATTTTTTGCAAAATCCCTCCCGTTCCCGTCTGGACCCAAAATTCTATTCCCGCACAGCTCTACTTTTATTGATTGTTGTTAAACCTTATTGTATCTAATTTTTGGTATTTTCAAACATTGACAAGAGTAACTGTGACTTTCTTGAGGTAACAAAATATTTTTCTGTTCCGAAATAAGATTTTCATGCCTTCCTGGAAATATATTCTGGAAATGTTTGGACTTGTTTAGAAGAAACAGGAGACATAAACAGAGAAATAGTCAGATGTCAAGTAAGACAACATTATAAGTCTTTGTTGATGATGATTTTACAGGTGATAAACTTCTATATGTGCTTATTGATTGAGCGGGGCGAACAAGAAAAGTACATGCCAGTGTATGCATTCAACACATTCTTCTATCCGAAACTCATCGGCTCCGGATACAGTTCCTTGCGCAGATGGACCAAGAAGGTTTTTACAATGAATATTTAAACATTAAAAACATAATTATATTAGGTGTAGGTTAATGTTTCTTACAAGGAATTTGACAAACAATTACATAAGGGGGGTTAAATAAATGACAGTTGTGGCATAGTTCCATAATGTAATTGGTAAGAGTTGTCTTATTTTACATGAAGAGATTACACCTGATGTTGACACACTAGATGTTAGGACATAATACCGTTCCAGTAAAATTGGGCTTTAAGTAAAAAATCAAAACTTCGGATTCATCCGAAAAAAATTAAGACTTCGCCCTGGATTTTTCATTTTGGGACCCTGATGTTGCGTTGGATTCTATGACAGCTGCAGTTCTTTGTGGTAAGCTTTGCATATCGATGAAGCCGTGTCAAAGCTTGTAACTGTTGTCTTATCTCACTCTGGGTGCTCTCGTTGGAAAGAGACATTAGTACAAGGAAACAACGCTGTACCACAAGTAGCGCTTTACGATTTTCACAAGGAAAGTCCAAGCTTAATGTCACAATAACTATTTTGTCTTCCCATTTGAAACATTCCAGAAGCGTGTCATCTTTGGAGTTAAAATGAATTTATATGGTTTTTGCTTTAAACCAAATAGACATTAATGACGGCATTGTTCAAAAAATTGAACCGATTCTGTCTTGTTCTTATTATTGTGTATTGTTTTGTTCAGGTGGATATCTTCAGCCATCAGATGGTTTTCGTTCCCATACATTTAGGCATGCATTGGTGTATGGCAACAATTGACTTTCGGGATAAGACCATCCGATATTACGACAGCATGGGCTCTGGGAACAACCGCTGTCTGATTGTAAGTAGTGCATTCTTACTTGGGGTAGATATTTAGATTTTGTAAAGTGACCGGACATTGTTTCATCCTTGAATGAACATCATCAAAGAAGAATGCTTACTACTTGCTTATGATAGACATAGTTACTCCAGGCAGATCACTGTTTGTATTTGTTATAAATGTGTGCACACGGGTCAATTGGTATTTGTGATCGTTAAGCGTGTTAACTGTTATCCGAGGCCGTGATCGTTAATAAGTTTGTGCACGACTGAGTCTTACGGTTTGCAATAAGTATTAAGCGTTGGGTGAGAGTAACTAGATGACTGGCGTTGAGGTGGTGAAACAAAATTTCCCGTCCTGAAAATGATCAAAATGAATTTTCCTGCCCACTTTACCAAAAAATAAAATTTCTGAACACCTCTGGTGAGTCCACTTTTAATTGATTTACATTTTTTAAAGATGATTGGTGGTCCTAACATCAATTGATTAGATTGGAGGTTGCCTGTTATTACTGGAACTGACCTCTTTAGTCACAAAAGTAAAAGTGCCTAACTTGACGGGAACAACTACGTTTTAAATTAGCCAACTTGGAAATTAAGAGTTTTGCCTTTGGCTAACTTTACTTGGGTTGCGTGGAGTACTTCAATATCTAACTACAAACACTTGATCATTGAGCTATTAGTACAGGCCTACTAAACATGTTTCGATTTGATACCTTTTTATAAAGTCTGCTTGGAGGAGTGTTCTCTTTTCAACCATAGTTTATATCTAACCAGCCTTTCCGTTTATAGGCTCTGAAGCAGTATTTGGAGGAAGAGAGTCTCGATAAGAAAAAGACACCATACGACACATCCGACTGGAAATTAGAGAACGTGAAGGTAATGAAAGTGTTACTGACATAATTGCAGTAATGCCCTACGAGCATTCAACCCAAAATTAGCAATATAGCTTTTAACCAAATAAAAGTGAAACATTCACAATCTAATGCTATTTGAGATAAAGAAACAATTTTTTATTTTTGTTCTTAGTAGCATCAGACTTGAGAGTAACGATTGCTGTACATTTTGCTGTAACTTTGTAACTTAATCGTTACATTTGAAACGTAGTATCGAGTAACGGTAATCATTACAATTTAACCATAACAATTACATGTAACGAGTTACTTTTACGTGTTAACAATAACCAAAAATGGATCATTCAAGTGTTTGAGAAAAAACTGTAAATAAAAAAAAACTAATTAAACTATAAATGAGAACTAACTATAGCTTATAGTATTTAAGTTGTTTATAATTCAAGCTATGAGTTTCTGACTACAACTAAGAAAAACCATTTATACTTCAAACTCCCGTTGCATATCCCTCTTTATATTAACATAGTTTAATTATATATAAATGAAAACATATATCAGTGGCTTATTAACCTTTAAGTGTGTTAAAAATGAAAATATTTGTTGTTTATAGTGTCTAGTATGTAGGATATAAAAAAGTAAAATGGGGCATTTTTTTCTGTTTATTTGTGGAGCAGCATAGAGATAATAAAGGCACGTGAGTTGAACAGACGCACATATTTGGAAAATACTGTCAACTGCCAAGGCTGTAGAATTGTAGCAGTAATACGCTAGGATTCTTTATAGAGGAAAACATCATGTTAAGCAAGTCTGCTGGACGGGTAGCCTCGGAACTTTAAATAAACTCTTGTCACGTACAATTCCACTAATTCTGTCTATCCCTGTTTCAGAACATTCCTCAGCAGATGAACGGCAGTGACTGCGGCATGTTCTCCTGCATGTTTGCTGAGTACCTGAGCCGTAACGCGAAGCTGACATTCTCACAGAACGACATGCCCTACTTCCGACTCAAGATGGTGTACGAGATTATCTCCAAACAACTCCTCATGTAAGGTGGCGGATGGGTCCTCTGCGACGTCTGTACATTTGTAAAAATATTTTTAGGCTGTAAATTAAAATTGTGTACAACATTTTTATGTTTTTAAGTGAAGTAGTTCTAGTGGACATTTAAAAAAATCAATATGTCAAGCTGAGTGTTATAGCTTTAAGATGTATGTTTTGGTGTAAAGAGTTAAACTTGACAGACACTGAGAAATTCATGTTGATTTAGTTCCTTTATTATAAAAGGTAAACAGATTTTATTTCTCTTTAAATTTGTAGTATTTATCATTCCAAAACAAATTAGACTTCGGTCTGTAATACGTTGGAAACCAGCTTTAAACCATGAATTTTCTGATAAAATGTAAATAACTTAAGGTGTCTGATCGGAAGACTGTACAAGAGCGGGCTATTTTCAAGGCCCTAAGTTCTAAATGTATTAGTTTTTGTATGATAGGATTTCCTACAAAAAAGTGTAGGAGCTTTTTTTAAGTTTAAAAATTATAAAGACCTCAAGCCAACATGAAGTAGACTTGTTCACAATTCTTGGTTCACGATTCACTGCAAAACCATGTGACTAATCCATCTAGAATTTCCTAATTAAGTATTTTCTACACTTAGGATAACTCGCAGGCATTTTTGCAATTTCAAAACTCCAACTCTAGTAGGTGGAAAATATATTTAATTCCGGCATATTACTAGGTTGCTTATTTGACAGTTCAAAAGTGTTTGACAAGAAGCCTTTAGGTGAAGCATGTACCAAGCGAGTGTGGAGCTGGGGGCACTCACACAGGCAAAGGCGCACTGGCAGGTCAGTCTGTCTTACTCACCCACAGAGCAGTGGTGAAGCAAGGCTTAGTAATAGGAGGGCCTTTTGAGTGTGTTAGTGAGCAGAAAAGTGGTGCGTTTGAGGAAAATATCTTTTATAAATGGTAAACTCAGAAAGTTAAAAATTTCTTCACCCTTTAATTGAAATATAGTTTGAGCTAATGCTATAAAAAAGGAATAGATAGGAGAACAGGCTTACCTGAAGTAGAGGAGAACACAGACTGTGATATGTGCAAGCGCACAATACATGTGGGAACTTAATTATACTCCTACTGAAGAGCAAACTTTACTTTTCTTACATTCACATCAGAGTACTCAGCAAAGTGCAAACCAAGGCAGATTTATTACCTGCTGCGTGAAATTCTGCTGAGGGCATGTAGCTCGTTCTTTTTTATGTTTAACTGGTTTGAGTTAGTAAGGCGCTAGTAACAAATACAAGGGTTGATTAAAAACTTGATTTTAGAAGTTAATAGAATTGTAAATTTGAAGGACCGGAAAAATGCAATGCAAAAAATGGCCTGTAAATATTTCAAATTTCAAGCATAACACCAGACTCAGAATTCACTAGGCTCCCCATCGACATTCACGGTAATTTGCACCTATCAATTCTCTTAAGAATGAACTTGCCATCTGTACAGTTCTTGTTTACAAGTAATTAAACAGACATATTCTAATTATTCTTGTTGATATATTTTTCTTTTTTGCAGTTGTTGAAATTTTGGCGATTAACTTTTGATTACCTAAAAGTAGTGATTAATTATTAATTTTAAAAACTAGTCCTGATAATTTTAACTATGTAGTAAAATATGGATAAATCTGCGCTTGTTTTAAGTTTTAAAATGTATTGTAACTATAAGTTTTAAGTACAGAAGAGTCATGTTGGTCTGAGCCCCAGTAATCCAAAGGGCAACACAAATTGCATAGTACTGTATATTGTTGATGTACAGTTAAGTAGTTTGTGTTGGAAGTAAAGTGGATCACCTGAATTTCCTCAGTGGCATGCTGGATACAAGTTAACTGGGTGTCAAGGTCAACGGCTTTTTCTTGTAACTGGTTCATTCTCCAATTTTTATTTTTGTAAGGTACTTTATTGTGTTTATGTAATATCTTTTCAAGTTTTAGTGATTTTTGAGTTGATTTAATGGAAATGAGCTGAAATGCAAAGAAAAAGTTAGTTTCTATTAGAGAATTAAACACTTGATCCTTTTTTTTTGGGCACCATCAGCACTGATCAGTTCAGATTATTGAGACTTATTGTATTATTTGAAGTGTGTTAACACCACAATAAATAAAAGCTAACTGTCCAAAGAAACAGTAAAATTATTAGTTCCCTTAAAGATAACACAATTTCAACATAGTATATTATTTTTCATACAACTATTTACCTTAAGATTATGTACATATTTTTTCAAAATTATGTACATAAATACTCTATTAGAGCTACTGTGTAAATCAGATTTTTTTTCAATATCAAATATAAATTTTTTAATATGCTGTATTATTCTTTACTCCTGATCCAATGGTTTACTCTGGACTACAATCTGCAAAATCAGTGACACAATGAAACAAGCTTGCAGATAAACACTAAAAGCGATGCTGTTATTCAATACTCAGTAGTTATTCATGGAGACCAAGTTTGCATACATTGTAATGTATTTAATATAAAATTAAAATACTGAATAAGCTAAAATTTGCAAAAAATATATGTGTTTCATATAAAGGTAATTGTTGAGTGACCATTGTCAAGCGTAACTCTTACTGAATTCAACTTGTGCAACAAGATTCCTATGATAACGTGGAGAGTAGTTCTTCCACCATGACAATGCGCCTGCCCACGTACCCACCTCAGTGCACCAGTCAATACTAAAATGAACAATATTTTTGCAACTACGCATAATAAATAACAATAAAGTAAAATATGGATGAAACATGTTGTGTATTACCAAATTTATTTGCATACTGTATTCAATATTTTAAATTATATATTGCCCTACTCAGTAGTTTTTGCAAGTGTAAAAATATGGTCAGCTTCAGGATAAAAGCATTTTAGTAGCCCAAAACTTGGTATTAAATATTAATATTAAAGCAGTGTTATTCAAAGGGCTCTATTCAGTACTTTGGAGGTTTGCAACTAAAGATGCGTTTTCCTAGGTGCGAGCCAAATCGTCGCTTGCATCTAATACCCACGCGTGAGACGCCAAGAGCGTGTCTCAAACCAGAGCCACATTGTCCTGCAGTGGTGTTTTCCAACGCAGTATCTATCCCGACCGACAGAAGCAGTGTGTTGTCAAGATGGATGAATCCACTGGTTCAGTGCAAGATTCTTTTTTGTCAATTTGTTGCTAGAAGAAGATGAAGATGACGAGATTGTTCAAAATTGGTTCCAGGAATGTAGGAAAAGAAAAAGATTGTACAATATAAGATGCAAAAAAGGTTGTTTTACAATTTTTAAAATTAAGTTTCACGAGTTTTTCCGGCTAAACGTTGAGCAGTTCAACCACGTTCTACAACTTATAGAAAGTGACATTACTCGGGAATCCTGCAACCGTGTCAAGAAGCCAATTTGTCCAGCTGAAAAATTAGCCTTAACTTTAAGGAAAGTTAACTTACCTTTTGTAGCCTGAAGATCCTGAATGAACTTAGAAGCTAGATGCAACAAGTTCCTATGTTCATTCAGGATCTTCAGGCTACAAAGAAGGTAATTTACTTCAGATAGGTCCTAAAACCGGAAATCATAGTTTATTGAAAGTTAATTAACTATAAAGTAAATCACAATAAAGGTAAAGTTTGTCTTGTTTAACGAGGCAAAGTTAGGACTACAAAGTCCTCTCTACCACTTAACCTCGACCTTTACCTAGCGTCACCGTATAGTCACATTACAAATTGTAATTGGTGACTGCGGGATGAACCCACACCACCGGAGTGATGAGCTACGGAGTCGTGTGCGATACCAATCTGCCACGGATCCGTTAATATTATGACGCTCCTTAACAAACTATGTGTTTTGTGCTAATAAACTCACAGATGTACTTAAATACACGGATTTGATTTAAATGTTATACATTTGATTCAGAAATAAAACTCTAATAAGCAACAAATTTAGAAAAAATTCAAACTTTGTTTGAAAAATTCCATTTTCAGGTGATTAAAATAATTGTCATTCGGACGTCGGCTGCATCTGACTGCTCACTGCACTAGTGCTGTGGCCTGCACGCAGACCAAACCCGATCTGCGCATGCGACCTCCAAGTGTCCAAAAATCATGCAACTTTAGAAATCAATCAAACAATAATTATTTTACTAAGAAACATTTTAAAGTTGTCATATTAAACAGCTGGCAAAACAAGCAACACATTAAAATTTTTCCTCCCACAATTTTTTTCAATATTACAGTGAAAAAACCTTTGATTTTTGATATCTGAAAGCTGTACTAGATCCTCGAGGGAGCCCATTACCCGCCGAGGCTTCCTGTACCAGATTCTGAAGGGTGTCTATAAACCTTCTTGGACCAGACCTTCTCTACATGATCCCCCACCCTGCCCTGGTGTACCCTCCGTACCAGATCCTCAAGGGAGTCATCACCTTGGACCAAGCCTCCTATTCCAGATCTTTGAGGGAGTCCATTACCTGCCTTCGACCAGGCTTTCTCCTCTTTAGCTTCACTGCTGCAACATTCTTAAAAATAAACTGAAATGTAAGGTATCAATAAATTAACAATAAAAGAAGTCTTTTGGCTGGATTTATTTCTCTGAAAATTATCACTTAACATTACAATGGTATTGAATCAGTTACACGGCTTGTACAAAGTAATTGAATCAGTTATAACTAGAATCAAATGACTAGAAATGGTAAAAGAGAAGAATAATTGCCAGGCGCTTCTTTTCACTTCACAGCTGAATACGGAAAACACTGAAACAGATAATGGCATCTAATAATAATTATTGTTTTGAGCTCAAGCACTTGCACAGAATCACAAGCTTGACATTTCAAAGTTAAATTTGCTTTTAAAGTTTCCTAGCTCTTAGGGGTCAAACATGGCATAGTTTACAAAAGATTTCCTCAATTATAGTCGATCACCATGTAGCAAAATAACAATAACAAATTAAAAATGAACTTGTGTCGACAATTCTACAAAAAGCTTAAATAAAAAGGCTTAAGCCTATAGTACAGTTATTAGAATGTACTTAGAATTCTTGTAGTAAAAACCAATTGTTCCTAATTATACCTGACAAACCCAGTTAGGGTGGGTCTATTAACTATTGTTAAGATAATTTTATATTCTTTATAGACAGCTATGTCACTTAGTAGTAATGTAGTTGTAATAGAACAATAACACTTTTATTTTCTGCCAGGTAAATAACTATAAATATTGATAGATCTTAATTTGTATAAACGCTAAAGAGCTAATTTATTGAAAAATAGTTAAAACTTGTTCTGTTTGAACTATCATGCAAACTACATTTTGGTAAAATAAATAAAAATTTAAAATAAAATGAATAAGGCTTGAGGAGCTAAAGTTTGATCTTTTGCACACTCTGTGCGCGTACGTACTTCCACAACCGTACTTTACTTGGCAAAGTCAGGAGACTTGTCAACAATGTGTTCGAACTCAGCAAAGGACAGAGCTCCATCATCGTCTAGATCCGCTTCGTCCAGTATGTTCTGAATGAGATGTTGCATGTCCAGCTCCGACAATCGCTGAGGCCCTGTGAGCCGATCTATCACATGCCTCAGATCCCCCACTCCCAGCATATCGTCTCCGTCAAAATCTGCACAGGACAGAATTGATCGCAATATTATTTTGTATTGTCTACAATAATTTTAACCTAGTAATTTTAAATTTTATTATGTTAATTTTATGATGACCTGTTGTTTTAAAACATTTACACTAAATAGTTCTGTAATTAACTATTCGCAATAATAGCTTAGTGAATACTGCAGTACTTTTTAAGTAAATTTTGTTTGCTGTGCTGTCAGTACTATTGAATTAGGATAATTTGATAGTAGCCTATTCTTTTTTCGTTTCATGCTATTACGTGAATAGCATGGAGAGCACCTTGGTACCTAGGGGAGACAGTAGGCCCCTGCATTGAGTTTGTCTTGTCTTAATTTATTTTTTTTGTTAATGTTTGATAACAGGTCTGTCTGTGTTGTTCGGAAAGCTTCACAAGACTCTTTCAGAAAGTATGGTTTACGCATCCCTGCCAGTGCATATCTCTTACCAACAGATAAGTTGCTAAGTTGATGTTGTACAAACATGCATCATAGTTCTGTAATGTTTTAGAATAGCAGCGCCAAATTCTATCCTTACTACTTTCCTACTTCTATCCTTACCATTATTATCCTTATTCAGTTCTTATAATACACACATGGATTTTTTATGGAGTTTGAGACACAAATAATAATTTTTTTATGATGGCATTTAAAATCACCACAAAATAAGCTCTTTCTCCTTTAATATCACTTATTTTGTTAGCTAAGGCCATTTATAACACGAAATCACTTTGAAAATGATGAAAACCTTAAAAGGCAGTGAAAATCTGTCCCCTAAACTCTAAAGCCGAAATATTAATTCTCTATTGATTTTTTCAATGTTTCCAAAGTGATTTTCTGTTAGAAGTGTCTTTAGCTTAAGGATCAAATAATGATTGCAATGAAATCATTAAAAAAAGAAAAGTCCATAGAATTTTAGATGTAAATTCGACTGTGTATCCAAAATTTACTTTCAAAATTACCTCCGTTTTATAAACTCTAATTATTGACCTAATTTAAAAAAAGTCATCCTGTTTATTCTTAAGTGTATTTCAAGGGCATAATTAACTTTTTGGTATCTCCCTTCCTTAAGCCATTTAAACACAAAATTTAGAAACAAATTATTTTCATAAGTTTACTTTCAATCTGGTACATCCAGCAAAGAGAAACCATTTTCCTTCTCACCAAATATTCTAAAGGCATGCTCTGCCTTGACCGCTTTCGGGGCAGCATCGCTGAAGACAGACATCATGTCGAGGAAATCTTCGAAGGTGCAGTCGCCGTCATGGCTGGAGCTAAACACTCGACAGATTCGATCTCCGAACGGATTTACCCTCAACTCTGGATACTGCAGGACTTTAGCCATCGGCAACTTGGCATTGCGATTATGTCCTACTTTCTCGGGAGCGAGTGCTTTGAACTTTTGGTGAGCGCTAGACATGAAAGAAACATTCAAAATGTCAAACAATTGTTTTTATTAAATTGAAAATATTTCAATGTCTATAACTTGTGTGGATGAGCAACAAATTGTGGGATGACTCATGGGTGAGCTCAGGTATCCATAATTTCAGTTTTCAAGGAATGACTGTGAAATTTAATGCTAGTTAAGTTGTAATGCAATGATGATGTATGTCTCAACTATTGTAAATTTCTTGGACTTAAAATTACAACGGAGACAAACCAGAGGTGAAACAGTCAGCTAGTTGTGTTTACAAGTAATTAGAAAATATTCTGGGTTTACTTACTATAAGACTTCTTTTTTTGTGAAATAGGTCAAATCCTGAAAAAGAACCAGTACATTAGCAAACTAATGGCTACGATATCAAAGATATGACTTAATCCGCACCAGTTTTCGTAATGTGCTGTAAAGTACTTCCATAACAAACATTGTTTTTAGATGGCTTGAAAAGCCTTCAACTAGGGCCCAATCTAAGGAAATTTTGTATAAAATATTGCTTTCAACTTGTAAAGAGGACTGTGAAGAGAAACCAACATTCTGTGTCTCCTGATTTGAGACAAATTTCTCCCTTCTTTAGTTGGCCATGAGTTGAAATGTCTATTCTTTCACGTTTTGAAAACAAGAGGTTCGGAAGTCACGTTAAGATTTTGGTCCATTCCATTGGTCGTTGGACTATTAATTAATGACCCAATTTGGGGAACAGTCGGCCCTAGTTGACTACACCTCATCATCCATCAAAAACACTCAACACACTCACCGTTCTCCCCATATTTACCTTAAAATACCCTCTAGGAGTGGTCGGTGTCTCAAATCATAGAGACAAATTCTTTCACATAATTCGGCAATACAAATGTCTTTCTTCATCCTCTCACAGCTAGGCCTACGTCTCGCCACAAATAATTTTGTTGTGAAATGGTAAATAGTAGGCTAATTAAATTAAGGGTAGTCTAGATTCGAATCTTACCTGATAGTCTTGTAGCTCCTCTTCAGTGAATTGACTTAAACTTTGGCCCATTGATAAAAATATAAATATAGCCCAGGTCTCGGAAACTTTTCCTTGGTTAGATCAATTTTGACGTTGACCTACCTAGTCGTGGGGAATACTTTAATATTACTCTTACCATCAACAAGACATTATGCAGAGACAAATTGCTGATCAAGAGTAGTAAACCTACATCTAAAATGGTTGAACAGTGATTTTAAGTCATCAAGACAATCTGGCCAGGATCAATGACTTTACCAAAAGTCAAAACAAACAATTTGACTGAACCAATAAAGAAACAAAAAAGATAACGAAAACATTGCTTGCCATAGACAGTAGAATAGCTTACAGTGAGCTATATACAATACATGCCAGGTCTACAAGACGGCCATGCGCGCGCATGGTTTAAATTAAACCAGCTAGGCAACTATTAAAACCAAAAATAAATATTATACATATTTAAACCAAAAGGCATACTTGTTGCTAAGCTTGCGTCTTGTAGAGCTGAAAAGAGACTGGAATCCCAAAACTATGAATTGTTAAATCATGGAGAGAGAATCATCTGTGAGCTGTCACTAGTCACCAAGTCAACAAACGAAAAAAGAGCTTATTTACTACTGTCATCACCAATATCAGTCATAATTACTCGTCAGGAAATAGTTTAAATTATCTATTACTATAACTATATCTATAACTATTTAAATAATCAAGTTGGAGTTTTAAGTTGTAATACAGGTAAGAGTATATTTGTCTTAAGGTTTGACTAATTAGCTTAATCCAGGTATCAATCAAGGATTAAAGTTTAGGCCTAGGCTAGACCTGGATCATGCCTTGAGATTCTGAAATAATTTGTGCTCATCGTGTAATGTGCTCAAAGATTTTAAGGAATCCAACCTATTTTTTACTCTGTTTTATGTCTCAAGTTGAAAAACACATCCTTGCATCTGGTCTGTTTCTCTAAGTGGGTGTTTCTCACCTGGTGAATAGTGAAAAGCAATGTTGGTAGTAGTACACTAAAATTACCTCACTACTTTTCATGTACTTTAGGAGGTAGCGGTGCTATTTCTTAAAACTTTTAGCTTTGGTGTGTTACAGTGGGAGCTATTATCCAGCTTGAATCATTCTAGTTTCTTCTACTCAAAAATAAAACAGAAGTGGGATATGCCAAACATACGTTAAGGGATAATGAGCGATAACCTAAGGCCGGCTTAAAATTTAAAACACCATTGGGCGCTCACGGAGGTTTCCTCCAGGTGTGAAAAACATATTTTTTCTTTGAAAACCAAGTTTATTGATATCAAACTTTAATAAGAATACATATTAGAAGTTATTTATCCTTTTACTACAAAATTTAGTTTAAAAATGTAAATTAAGTTGAAGAGCCCTACAAAAACAACATACCGTTAGCAAATATTACAAAGTAAAAATTAAATAGTTAATCAATACAAGGTTGCAACATTCAATTAATGGGTTTGAATAATTATTTTTTAAGGTAATTGTAAGACAAATTCAACGATATCAATATGGAACTAACTCATCAGGAAACAACGCATGCACTAACTCTTCTCTCGGTCTATTCACAATTTCGTACTGTTCCTCTCGCTCCACAAAGTCCAAAAGTCTTGAAATACGATATTCTTCCCTCTCCATCTTATAGAACTAAAAATTAAGCACTATAACGAAACCACAAGTTGATTTTCAAACTAGCATAAACCATCACTCAGAAGGGCGCACACAGAGGTTTCATCCAACAACTGTCGTCTGTGTTTCGTGTAACACGAAACGTCCGTGTACGCTACTAATTCACTTCTCACATTGACCCCTTTTGTTAAAACTAAGAAAATGGCGTATCTGAGGGTTCCTAGGAAGAGGCGCGTGAGGTACACCCGACCTTAGACTGCCAATACACAAAAAACCTGAATTTTAATACAAAAGAAGAAAGACACGGAGGAAACCTCCGTGGAGCGCCCGACGCAGGGTTAAAGGCAATGAAATATGGAGTGTTTTAGGTGACTCAAGTTCAAAAAGCTAGTTTTGGTTTTAGACGGCATCAAGGCCGTCAATAAATAAATAAGTAGTTTCAGTTAGCAAGTTTTAAAAATTAGTTTACGATACAATAATAACAAATCAATATTTAATAATGATTCTATTCATGTAGTATCAAACTTAATTACAAAAATGTCTATGAATAATGAAACAACTGAATGTAGAACATCTGGTCGAGAGCCAAGACCTACCAAAGAGCCTGAAGTTGGAGCTCGGTCGGAAATTTCTTCCGCTAGCTCTCGCTCACCTAGCAACTTGCCAGAGGCAATTGGAAAAACTTCCACTTCCTCTGCCGGAACCGAAACACGGTTGTGTTGCTTTGGCGCAGGTGCGGTCGTAGTTGTTAGGTGAGCGTCACCCCATTTGATTCAATAGTTTGAATTCAAGAGCTCCAAACTTCCACACACCGCGGTCGCAGCTGCCACGGCGTGGTCTTAGTTGCTAGGTGAGCGCTGGCCTTAACAGTACTTTTTCTGATTGTTCATTTCAAACAAATTCAAATTGATTCTCCCTATCTATATTATTGACTGGGACTTGTAGCGTGGTCCTGTAATCCAGCTTCATGGAGGTCAGGCTTTGAGAATGATATAGGTCTAAAGCGGCTCAGATAGTCTCAGTGATCATCTGATGATACCCGCATCAACTCCCACCATCTTTTAGACATATCAGACCATCACCTGCATGGTTCGGAAGTCAGGTTAAGCCGTTGGTCCTTGTATTTCCATTGGTCATTGGGCTATTAATTAATGACCCATTCTAAGGAAGAGTCGGCCTTAGTTTGTAACAAGACTACACCTCATAACTTATTACTACCACTCATCACACTCATCCTTCACCACATATTTGCCTTAAAATACCCTCATGCGAGTGGTCGGCATCTCAAATAGTGATATATGGATTGAAATATCGGGGTATGGCTGTTATGATCAGAGATGTTCCATCTGGGAACGAGAATTTGCTGTGCAGCAATATTGTATTTTGCCGAGGGTAGCAACTATTAACACATTTTTTCAACTTAAGATTTTTGATAATACTTCAACACCTTGATCTTACTTTACCATTTTACGACACTAAAAATTTGGATTGATCTCTAAAATATTGACTTTCTCAAAAATTCATGCTGTTAGAGAGAGGGGAGGGCCCTCCTCTGTTCACCCTTAATCCGTTCCTGCGCACTGTTTCCTACAGATTGTTTCATTCAATTTTAATTAGTTTATGCCTTTTCAGGAAGTACATTTTGACAAAGCTGTATTTTTAGTATTTATTAAAAAAATCTACGGCTGAGCCCAATGACTGAAACAGGTGAAGATATCGTAGCACTGCTGAATTTTGAAATTTCAAATACCCGAACAGTTGATGATGCAAAAAAATATGTGGTAAGTTTTTAACCTCACAAGTAAGTAGTTGTTTAAATATGTCTTTATAATTATAATTATAACGGCATAAGAACGACAGTTGGCTGTGCCTTTTTTTACAAAAAAGGCACTAAATATACTTGTCGCTTTTAAGCATTTTAAACGCTTTTGTAATTTATCTAAAAGTCGAACGACAGATTTTATGTTTTAATAATTATAAAGTAAGAAATACCTTTTAACAAACCTTTGATGGGTTGGTAACGGGTGACACTCTGGAGCTCAACTCTCTTGCAGTGACATCCGTTCAATTTCCACAATAATCACTGACAATTTTGATCAAGTGACTGTGGTAATGCTAGGTAATGGTCGAGATTAAGTGGTAGTGGTAGGATATTCTAGTCCTTAACAAGACAAACACTTTTACCCTACCCTCTAATTTTTCCCTACCAGCAGTTTTAAATAAGATTGAAAAGGCATCCAAAGTAAAAATATCTGTATTACAATTTCTTCAAGAAATGTATTGGTGTCAAATTTGTACAGACTCAAACAGAAATTTGAACTTTAACTCTGTTTTATTGGAAATAACAAACACGTACTATGGCCAATATATTGTAATTTTGTTATATATGCTAGAATATCGCAATTTAAATCTCTCAAACGCACCTAGAAGCTTTGATTAATTCTTGTTGAACTTCTTGGGACTCCTTTTCTCTCTCTCTATGCTTTTAGCTATTTAACGTTCCCAAGGCTCACCCACTAAAACCTCTTGTGCTTCATCCATTGGAACTTGATTTACTAAAGAATCTATTACATTTGTCTAGTAGCTTCTTAGCTACTAAATTTCCTTTAAAAGTGCTGTTTTCAGGAAAATAACCTTATTTTGAAATTTTAATCAAAGGTCAAAATTGTATAATCTGTAGACTTGGATTTATAACATGAAGTTAAACAAAGTTTGACTGTAAGTTAAATGTTGTATCTCTTGATTTTTTCGAATGATTGATGGTAAAATGATAATTTTGATTAGCCATTCTAAAGCCAGACCACCAGTGCTTGACGTGGAGTATTATTTCTACTGTCCTTTCACTCAAAGTGACTTTCAACAGATATTTCAAGATTCTACCGTCATGAGATACTGTATCTTTTAGATTATTCTAAGATATAGAGTGTAGTGCAAATACGAGGGTCATCCAGAAAGTAAAGAACGATTAAGATCACGCCACAAGACACCCCTCACCACCACAGCAGTTAGCTACATTCTTCCTCTTCAGTTTGAGTGTAGGTTCGTTGCTGTGTGATTACGCACCTCGTGTCCACAGTGTTTAATAATGGCATCGACAATTGAAAACCCCGCCAAATGTAAAGTGTGAAATTTAAACACTAGAAAAGTCATGGCAACTGTTTTTTGGGATCGAAAGGGCTTAATCCATGTCGAATTTATGCCAAGAAAAGAAACGACTAAAGCCCTGACTTGGTGCTGAGTGATTATCACTTATTCCCGAAGCTTAAGGATTTTTTGGGAAAAAACAGTTTACTAACGATACGGAATTCAAAGAAGCTAAGAAATCCTGGCTCATGTTTTTGGCGGCAAATGAGTAGAACATGGGTATGGAAAAACTGGCCCCACGTTAAAACCAGTGTCTTGAAATCCATGGCGACTGCGTAGAAATGTAGAGGAAAGTTCTATGCACTTGTAAATAAAGTTTTGTGTTGATATCTTTATTTTTTATTTGACCATGCCAAAACGTTCTTTACTTTCTGGATGACCCTTGTACTAGTGTATCTGATGTTATGTCCACTAACTGACTAATTTTTTGAGGTACAGCCTTTTTACTTTTACGTTTGTTGTAGCTACAGGGCTAAATTAAAACCAAAAATGTTCGGCTTAGTCAGTAACTTTGTGTCTTACATTGTCAATAGTTTACATACACAAAGTTTGGTCATCCCCTAGGTTATTTTTTGATAAATATTGTGTTTTTCAGGAATACGAAATCAAAGTGTGGAAAGATGCTACAAAATCAGATGACAAACCGGGCATAGTAGAGAGGCGATATACCGAGTTCCTCGACGTGTACACAAGCTTGATGAAAGAGTTTCCGGACGTAGTTTCGTCTTTCGCTTTCCCAAAAAAAGCACTCATTGGCAATTTCTCTCCAGAAATGATTTCAACAAGAAGTGCAAGCTTTGAATCATTTTTAAAACTGATAGCAAGTCACGAGAAAATTAGAGAATCTTCTGCTCTTCTCGACTTTTTGGAGAAAAAGGAACTCGATGAAGCATGTAGACTGATACGGTTGAAAGAATATTTTAAGGTAGGTTTCAGACTCTAGAAATTAACTCTGTACTCTGACAGGTACACCACTTTTTCTACTTAAAAAAAGACTTGGATGAAACGTCATGGGTGTGAATTACCCAATGCAGGGTTCATATTTCCAGGTGCTAGAAGCTTGTTATAGAATTGGCAGTGGCACCCTTATAAAAAATGAATAACAAGGTTTTAAACGCATACCAACGCAATCAAATTTGTAAAAGTGGTAAATAAAGTGATTTTTTAACCATCTTGGTATGATTACGCTTCGTTTTTCGGTTAGTCATAAGTTTGCTTCGCTCTTAAACATTTTTACCCCTAAAATGATTTGATACATTTGCTAACATAGAAAAATATCAACATTAACTTTATAGAATTGTGAGAAAATAGCCGTTTAGTTAGAAATGGATTTTTCTACACACATTCATTTACAACCTTACAATTTTTTTATATTTTTTTACCAATTTAAAACATATTATAATTGAAAAAAGTTGACCAAATAAAAGTTGATATTGTTTATATGAAGTTTTTTAAAATTTATTATGAACATTCCAATATTGAACCTGATATTCCTCGATTATATTAAAATAAGTTGAATTAATTCAATTTAAGTAATTAATTTTTAAAAAGAGGTTGGAGATCCAGCCAGAAGTACTGTAGTGTGAATTCTGTTTTAAATTGCCCAGACTTTTTTAGCAACAATGTCTTATGAACTGGTAAATTTAGCCATGGCTCCACTCCAAGGGCCCATGACCCCTAGGTTTGACGTGACAGTGGAGTACATTACAACCCACCCGTCACAAATTGCAGGCAATAAACCTGCTGGAAAACTCGTTCCAAGTGTTGAACAAGCTGCTGACATATCGACACCCGCGACTGCTACGACTACTGTGCCTGATGGTGGGGTGTTGTGACGCTGGGACATGCGTGCGCCGCAGTACGCACACGTGGCAGTGAGGCGCTACGAGGCAGTCAGTGACACAGACTTGCTGCGCTACTATGTGCCGCTGCTGCAGCTCAGTGTACGCTTCCTGCGTGACTCCAAGGACAGCCAGGTGTGTGTTTGTAAATAAATGGGTTGGCCATTTTGAAAGTCTTAATAATTTTTAGACAAAGGAAATAATTATATCAGGTGTGCTTTACCTTTGATTTTTCTATCTACTCAGTTACTCTTTATTTTGCAAGTTAACATAATAATGGGTTGTAAAAACGAGACAAAAGTTGGATATTCCAAAGTAGCAGTGACAGTAAAGGCCTGATAGATTTATTTATATGAACAACTCTGTTTCATGGCAATAAATTATATTTGAAAACTATATGCTTTTTTATGTTGGTGCCTACTGTCACTCTTGTTAACTATGTTATTACCCTGTTTCCTGTAAAAAGTGAAAGATATAGTAGTTTACGAGAAAGACTTGTAACACTTAAGGACACTCATATGGCTTTTAGTAAAATAAGTATTTGATTTAATTTGCCACTGTAACATCACCTTCAAGTTTTTTTCATTGATTGGAACCAATGACTTTAAAACAAGCCTTCCAAATCTTATTTGATATGTGTTGTTGACAAATGGTCACGGTTATGGTCAATGAGTGATACCGGAGACCTTTAAGGTATAGAAGACGTGGATTTGCCGGCCACGCTTCACTGAGGATCATCTCAAATCTGCTGCACTATTATACCTGCATAGATATAGAGGGCCATAGATACTCCACAGCAACACTAAACTATAATTGGATATTCAACAAAATTGCCTGTATGCGCTTAAATACACCTCCCACCTTAGAGAGAGAGAGAGAGAGAGAGATATGCTTTATTACATCAGCGTAGAGCTTAGAAATAGTGTCAACAATGAAAACATTTAAATAACTAATAACAAGAATTTAAATAAATAAATGTCTTATGATAAAGTGTATAACATGTTTATGCTGTGTTGCCAAGGTGCCTTCTTCTGCATCGGATAATGAACTCCTCCATGTTGTAGATAGGTTCCTCAGCCTCCTCAGCTGAACAAAGCAGCTCCGGCATACGATGGCTTCTTGGAGAATCTTGCCGTCTTGTGGACTGGAAGGTTATAGTCAGCGCCACCCCTTGTGTTGTGTCCATGAACATCAGCATTTTTCAGCAGTCTCTGGCCAGAAGAGAAGATGATGACTTCACAAATGTAGATAGCTGGTACTGGTAAGATTTTGAAGGTTTTGAAAACTTCTCTGCAGCTGTCTTGTTGTTGTAGGCCTCCCAAAATCCTCACTGCGCGCTTCTGAAGAACAAAGACTCGCTGGATGTTTTCTTTGGTGGAGTTCCCCCAAAGGGTTATCCCATATCTGATGTGTGATTCTACAAGTGCACGATATGCTGCTAGCGTGCTTATTCCCCAATATTTTTGTGATGTGTTAATTCTACTGTGTGAAAACACAATATTGCTGGCGTTGGGTTAACTCATGCGTCGGTGTGCTTGGTATGGTAGTGTAAAGAGTTAACAATGTGTATTGTGAATGTGATGCAGGTGCTGCAAGAGCGGCTGGTGTGTATGAAGCGGCGCGGGATGAAAGTAGACGGTCCTTCACTTCTCGACTCTGTCTTGTCGGACGTCGCTCCTCAGACTGAGTCTTCGTGAAGCAAAGTTTAGTTGATTGCTTTAGAGAAGGGTCAAGTGAAGATTTTTTCAGTCGTGAGGTTTAGTTTTTGTCAAAGTAATAGAATGGGCGTTGGAAATTTAAATCTTCCCAAAAACGCTGAAACTGACTATGCAGGATTAAATTACTGTAAAAGTATTGGTAATCTGAAAGAAAAAGTACACTCTCAAATGTTAGTTGCAATGACGTACCCAAAAACATTTTTTTAAGGGGGGAATGTATTTATTTTATTTATTGGAGGTCTGCTATTTGTACATGGAACATGTGGACATTTTCAAGTATAAATTGGCCTTTTTGAAGCAGTTTTGGTGAACAATCATGCATTAGTAATATTTTCTAAAATTTTTAAGGGTTTTGGGTGTAACCTCACATAGTTATTAATTTATTGTAACTCATGTAACAAATTGTATTTACCTTTTATTTGTTGCAATGTTTTGGGATTACTTCAATGTGTTTAATGTGTACTACCACCTGAAGATGGGACCGTTGTCCCGAAACATGTAGTGGAACTCCACTCATTCGAAACTGTTTGACGAGGTAATTTACCACTTATATAACATGTTAAGTATTAGTTAGACTTTTTAACTGAAATACATAATTCTCTATGTAAAGAAATTTGACCAGATATTATTTGTTTGAGATGTAGCTTAAAATTGGCCTGATTTTAAAGAAACTACCCCATGATTGTTAAAGAAACAGTTTCACTGATAAATTACCCCTAACTTCAGGATCTTGACCGTTGTTTAATGTAGTGTGTGACATTTAATTGAGCTCAATATTGTGTCTTGTATTCACACGTTTTGAGCTAGCCAGGAGGTTGATGTAATTTTTAAGTGTTTTAAAGTTTATTCTATATGATATTTAGAAACTAAGTATAAATACTTCCTTTCCAACTATTCCGACTAATAAACTAGCTGTTAAATATTAGATCAGAAGTGAAAACTCCATTTTCAATTATTATAGAAACAAATAGAGCTAGAAATGTAGTCCTAATTTGTAAACAGCTCTTCGTAAATTTAAGGGTTTCAACTAGTTTTATCACTGACCAATGACTTCAAAGACATGTGTAAAGATTGAAATTTCTTTTACATTGGTGCTTAGGTTAACACATTTTAATTTTTATTTATTTGACTTGTATCCAGCAAACGTTCCTCTTTGTTGCCAAAGGAATTCAAAGACTGTTTCCCCTTAACCAGATCTGATAGTTATTCCTTAACTCCTTAGTTTGTATTAAGTTTTAACTCATCCTTTAAGTTTTTTTTTTCTTGTTTGAATTAACGTTTGTATATTTATTTTTAGAAATATTATCTATAACAATATCTTGGTAGATTACAAACTGCTTACTGAAGACTCTCATATTAAACATATTTGTTTGAAGAACAGAATAATGCATACAACACCAGAAATCAGTCAATTCGGCCAACCTACTACAGACTTCAAATGTGTGATAAGCTTCCTATGGAAGCTGGTAGGCAATTATATAATAAATTACCAATCCACGTAAAAGATATAGATTTAAATAAATTAAAAAAAATTAATAATTATTTGCTTCTAAATTTGTTTTACAAGGTACAGGATTTTACTGGCAGCTAAATTAAGCATCCTTATTCTTTAAGCTTAATTTCTATCACAGTCTTACCAGTGGTAATAGGTTTTATTTTATATTTACAGTTATTATAGTTTAAATGTCAAAAAACAATTTTGCATTGTAAAAATATTGACATTAAATTATATTACATTATTATATTAAACATTTCTTGGCCAGTTTTAATAATTAAGTAAAGAAATATTTACAACAATAGAAGATTGAATTTTTTGTACATAAACGGCAAGTAATTTTTACAGTTTGATTTGTTTTTGTTAGTTATATTGTACTAGGAAAATTTACTCCTAGCGATTATCAAAACAATGTCTCAGTTTGTAACATAAATTATTTGACTTCAAAAGACTAGTTTTTATACTAAATTTGTCATAACACAAGTATAGAACTGTTCAAAGCATGATATCCTAAATAATTGATGTTCTAAGGCTATCAAAAAGGAATAGACAAGAGAGCAAGCTCAGCTGGATAGACTAGAAACACATAGAAGAACACAGACTGTCAAGTTTTCAGCCCTACTAGGGCATGGGTTTTATTGTTTAGCTTACCTACTCTTTTAAGTTATCTCTTTTTGTCTTGAAAAGGCATTAGTAGAGCTGAAAATTCGACTGTATGTGTTACTCTATCCAGGTAAGCCTGCTATCCTTTCTATTCCTTTTTGATCGCATATCCTGGCCTAGTGCCCTATTTTCTTATTGGTATTATTATTTTCTTTGGTATTATTGTTATTCAATATAAGTTAAGTATTGCCAGCATATAAAATAGTGAACTCAGGTTTTATAAACTTGCCTATATTATTTTTACGTAAATCAGAAAAAGTAACAGTCTAAATATTGATCCTTGAGGCACACCAAATCTCAAAAAGACTAAGCTCTAAACACAAAGACTAAACACTATCAACTTTAACTTCAGAGTTTAAACTGTTATTGCGGACATTTTCCATCGTTAGTGAGCAAGATGATCATCTAACTCTCTAATTCTCCCATCGTCAACAACACACTTTTAACAAATAACTTTAACTTGCTGCGTTCTATTGTACAAGTATGATTTTATCAAATTGTAAGAGATCCCATACATAAGAGATGCATACAGTTTTCAAGTATTATATCATGATTGACACAATCAAAAGCTTTGATCAAATCAATGAAAATACATGTAAAACAACATTACAGCCTGTTATGTTGACTAAAAAATAATATTATTATAAGCAATGTCTACCAAATGGAGATCAAATGTATGGTGCCATGTCTTTTTAAGGGTTTGTCTATCTATTCCCACAAAGCCTTGCCAGTAACAGATTTACCACCACTACCATATGTATACTTTACTCTATTGTTAAATTATTACTAGTTTATAGTTATATATGTTTCTTCACACTTGTAATTCAACTAGCTAGTTCGCTCTGACACTAGGAGTACAGTATTTAATTTGTCTCTAGAAATTATTCTGTATTGATGATCCCAACGGTTGTTATATATGAATATCTAATCCAATATATAATTGGTAAATCAACTAACCACCTATTAAATGTATTTTTAAAAGGGTTTTCAACCTATTGTACATTTTGAAAAATGGTAAACCAGTCTGGTTTTGGGTCTTGGTTTATGTAAGGATTTCCACATATTGATGATACAGAAGGTTAGAACTAATAGTAATAGCTATAAAAAATATTATAAATTCAAAACACTATTCATTATTTTATAAGTTTCATATGAAATGAATAGTGTTTTGAACCCTAAAAGGTTCTATAAAGAATTTAACAAAGAAAATAATGTAAATATTTGTTATTAAAACATGTTAATACAAAGTTATTGATATCTTAAATTTCTAATTTTATATATTGTACAATGTTAATTCCTAAAGTGTCAAAATTGTTAGTAAGAAATCTTCTTTTTGAAAATATGTGTAATTGTGTATCATGTTATCACACATTTTGTATCATATCATAAACTGCCAAAACCTTTTTCTATCTATTTACATGTGAGATAATTTGTAAATGTCATCCCATGATTTGTAAATGGTTGAGAGCCCTTGCTGCAATGTTGTATTTCTCTCAGAACTTATATAGGGTTCGTATGTTTTTGACTGGATATTATAGATGCTATGGTTGTTAAGTGTTAGTTTTAAGATAATTTTAATGAATTACTTTATCATCTATCCTCCTATAACTCAACGGCAACTAATACCATTACGTCATTTTATTAAATTGAAACTAAAAATACTATATGTATTTATTTGTTAGTTTCATCAGCAGTAGATGTCATGCTATCTTGCATGTAATAATATGTTTATTTAATGATGTTTTTAGAAAACAAAGCAAAACTCATTTCATTAGAACATGTACTATACATATTATTTGGATTGATCTCCAAAACCTGTTTAATTTCTATTATTTGGTTGCTATCATATCACTCTACCAAAAAGTTGAATGCTAACTTACGTGTGCAATTATTATCTATAAACAATATATTTATTTTTATAAATTTGTGTTTTAATATTTCACCATTTTCCTTTAAGTACGAAGAGCTCATGGAATTATTATTGATGTGCAAAATTTCAAAGTTCAAGGTAAAATAGGGTCGTTTTACAGTGTTTGATGGGTAGATTGATATAAAATACTGTAGATAAAAGATACTGATAGATTTTTATCAAAACTTTCATTTATTACTTTAAAGATTTAAACTGAACAAACATGATAGATACAGGAATGAATCTTTTTTTTTTTTTTTTAAAGATTTTATTCTGGATCAATATGTACAATATTATACACAGAAATTATAACAATTGGAACATTTAACAATATAATAACATAGTGGGTTCATCGCTTGATACACCCGGTAACTAAAACATAATATATATAAAATATTTACATCTTACTAAAAATCTTCAAAGTTAAATAAAATCTTGAAAAAGTCTGGGTTTTAAACGTCTGTTTTCTGTTGCTTGGCCGATTTGGAAAAATACTGCACCAGGAACATGTTGAACAGAGGATTTGAATTTAGTAGCTGATTTTTGGATAAATTGACTAATAAGGTTTACACCGAGTTCACTGTGAATTTGACTGTTTCTAACAAACCAGGGAGCACTTGTGGCAATTCTTAAAACTTTGTTTTGAAAAATTTGAATTTTGTTTAATTTTGATGAAGATATACTCATGCCCCAAATAGGACAGCCATACATAATTAAAGGTCTCAGGATTGATTTGTATATTAAAATTCCACATGATATTTTCAGAGTTGATCTTCTGTTCAAAAGGGGAAATAGAAGTGAAAGTCTGTTGTAAGCTTGTGATAATTTTGAGTTCACATGGAAATTCCAGTTTAATTTTGAGTCCAAATGAATTCCTAAATATTTCACTGCTTGATCTTGACGATTCCAATTTATTTCTGAATTGTTGATTTTTATTTTTGGAGGATAAGTTGGTCTTCTCAGGGTAAATATTTTTGTCTCACATTTTGAAGGATTAAGGAATAGTCTCCATTTATTGAACCACTGGGTAATTTCATCACATGAATTTTGAAGTCGTTGACAAGCCAATGTAATATTAACATTTTGGGTTAGAATAGCGGTGTCATCAGCGTAAAGAGCTAACTCTGTCTCCTCGGGGATAGGTATATCTGACATGAAAATATTGAAGAGCAGAGGCCCTAGAATGGAACCTTGCGGTACACCTGATCGGATATTTCTTGTCCTTGAAAAGGAAGAATTTATTCTTACAGAAAACACTCTGTTGGTGAGAAATGATTGAAGAATTTGTTTTACATATGAAGGAAGACCTAACGTGTGTAGTTTGTACATAAGACCTTCATGCCACACTTTATCAAAGGCCTGACCCACGTCAAGGAAAGCAGCTGCAGTATGTTTCTTCTGTTCAAATCCGTTGGTAACTATTTCTACTATACGTTGAATTTGGTGTGATGTTGAATGTTTAGCACGAAAGCCAAATTGATGGGGAGGAATAGCACCAAACAAATTTATAAAATACAAAAGCCTTCTCTGAATAACCTTTTCTAAAATTTTTGATAACGTTGAAAGTAAACTGATTGGTCTGTAGCTTGAAGGAAGATTTTTGGGCTTGTTAGGTTTATGGATTACGATTACTTCCGCTTTTTTCCAGCTTGTAGGGAAATAACCAAGTGAAAAGCATGAATTTATTATGGAGGTAAGAAAAGCTAAGGCTTTGCGTGTTAGGTTTTTGAGTAAAACGTTTGGTATAAGATCTGGACCTGGCGATTTTTTGAGAGGAAGTCTTTTGATAATTTCTAGAAGTTCCGAAGGGGTGGCGTATTTAATGGGAAACTCAACTGTGTAAATTTCACAGTTTGCAGACTCTTTAACCATGTTAGCTGTAGCAGGATCAATTATGTCATTCGGGGTGAAAGCTTTCTCAAAGAAATCTGCAAAAACTTCACTCTTCTCAGCATCACTTTGGTAATGGGTGTTATTTTGAAATAAAGGTGAGATAACTGTAGGACTTGACAGAACTCTCTTTGTAGCTTGCCATAAGCTACAGTCATTTGGATTAACTTCACTTAGATATGCTTTATATGATGCAATTTTGTAAGTGTCAAGTTCATACTTGACTTGGCGAATCTTGTCATTTAATTTTCTTTTTACTAAAGGGTGTCTAAACCTTTGCCACTGTCGCCTCAGTCGGTGCTTTTCTTGTATTAATAAAAGAATTCTCAAAGGGGGATGTAGAAAGTTATTACTTTTCTTCCTAAATGGTTTGTACGTTGAATCCTCAACAGCACATTTTATGGCGTTTGTTAGACGAGAAACTGCTAAATCTACTTCCTCAACTGTCCCAAGTTTGTGCGATACAATTAAATGTTCATCAAGCTTTAAAGAAAAACATTCCCAATCAATGTGACCCTTAATAAGACAATCTCTTTGTAAGGCGGATTGTGGTTGAAGTAGAAAAGAAATTATCACAGGTAAGTGATCCGAATCGAGCTCAGGGACTACTTTTGAAATACTGGGGCTGTGAAGTTTTGTGAAGAACAATATCTAATATGTCTGGATTAAAGTTAGTTTGCCATGGATGAAAAGTTGGTTCTTCTGGCACCGAAATGTCAATTTCGGATTCTGCTAATAGTTTAAGTAGGATATTTCCGTTTGGGTTTGATGTTCTAGTTCCCCAGGACACGTGTTTACAATTTAGATCTCCCAGTAATAGCGTTGGACAATTGTTGGAAAATAAACTGTGTACGTCATTTGCCAGTAGCCTTTTATTTGGCGACTTGTAAGCTGATATAATGTTCAAAACATTACCATCCGTTAAATGTAGTTTGATAGCAACTGCTTCAATGTTTACAAGGTTTGGAAGATATATGCTGTGGTGCTTGATTGATCTTTTATCAAAATTAGTACTCCTCCAGAAGCAAAAGGAGCATTCCTGTCAGTTCTATACACATTGTAGCCACTTATCTTAAACTTTTCACTTTCTGAAAGGTGTGTCTCACTTATGCAAGCTATGTCAATATTGTGTCTTACTAAAAAGCAGAAAAGGTGTGTTTTGCGATTTTAAACCATTTGCATTCCAATTAAGGATTGTTAAGTTTTGAAATATGGATGTATTAAATTGATCCATTATTAAAGATTGACATGATAGCTTTGGATAAAATTGTTTCAACATGGGTATTACTGATTTAACCAAATCCATAATGAGGGTTTCAAAATCAATTAAGGTAGAACCATCCTTACCAGAAGTATCGTGCAAAGAATCAGATTCGTTTGATTTCGAAGAAGAAGTAGCAGTGTTTGTTGCAGGTTTGGCTACACGTTGTTTGGTTACTTCAGCAAAAGATCCCCTTTAAGAGTATTTTCAAGTTGCCTGTTTGAGTTGTTTGGTGTTTCGCTGCTGGTAGGAAAAATGTCAGTGGGATCATTTGGTACTGAATTAGTCGGGTTTGGTTTCTGTTTCTTTTCTTGCTCTTTCTGCACTTTGGATTTTAAGTTCTGATAGTGTTTGCATCCTCTAAAATTAGCTGTATGATTTTCTCCACAATTGACACAAACTGGGCTAACATCTTTGGACAAGGGGCACTGAGAGTACATGTGCTGGCCAGTGCACCGAACGCATCTAGGGTCTAAATGGCAAAATTTCTTGTATGGCCAAAGCGTTGGCACTTGAGACATTGTGGGATTTCTCTACTTTTACGTTTTGGCTCGACAGTGACAACTGCATGGAAAAGGGTTTTTAACTTGAAAATGTCATGACCATCCTCATTATTTACAAGGTCGACAACACAAAGTGGGAGGAACTGTTTATCTTTGTTCATTAGCCTGATAACTTTTGAAACAGGATAGCCTAGGTCTGAAAGTTCTTGTTTTATCTCATCTTCGCATAAGGAAAGAGGGACATTTCTAATTACAACTTCTAACTTTTTCTCTGACGGGTCTTGAAATGTGTGAAATTTAAGCTGAGAATTTTCATAGAATTTTGTAAGATTTCTGAAATCAGTTATATCGGTTAGATTGATTTTTAATGAGTTACCTTTCAGTCCAGTAGAAAAATCGTGTTTGACTATTTTTTTCAGGTCTTTGATTATTTCTTGGTGGTGGTTGGCTTCAAATAAAAATATTGGTGGAACTTTAGATTTAGCTTGAGGGGGACTGTCATCCCTATCTATTTCTATAGAATTGGGGTCTCGATTGTAGGTATGGTCAGACAAATGGTTAAATTTGTTTTGTTTTAACAAGCTGGAGGAGTCGAGGACATAACGCTTACTTGGTGCTGAATTGTCATTTGTGTTGGTGGTTGGACTAGCAGGCTTAAAGGTATACTTCCCTCTTTTAGGAGTTATGAATCCCTGTTCGTATTGGTTGTTCATTTCTGTAGTTTCCGTGGCTTCAGAGTCATCCATATCATTCTGTGTATTTTTAACCATGACATTAGGGTATAAGTCACGTATAGATTGTTGTAGAACTTGATTTGGCATTGTTGACATGCTTTGGCCTTTTAGGCTAAAAGCTGCCTTGTGTTTGAACAAAGGATTATTTTTAGTTACTTTGGTAATATTTATATAGTTAAACAATATTCCCGGATTTAAGAAAATAAATAAGTATTGATATTACACGTAATTACAACTTATAAACACTAAAAACTATGAAAAACTTAGGAGCAAATTAAAGTGGTGTTTGTTTACATACACAAAATCCTCACTTCTTAGGAATGAATCTTGATGTCAACAACACAAAAATAATGTTTACATTCATTTGCACAAAAAACAGCTGATTAAAAAAATAAGCTGTGCAATATTATTAAGAAAAAACATAGATGCATATTTTGTTTAACAAAATACAAAATTACATATTAACTTTTAACATACAGCAGTATTTAGTTGTCTCAAAGTGAAGTACGTGCGTTGTTACCATAGAAAATATTCTTACTCAGGAACAGGAGAAAGTTGTTGATGAGTTTTCAGCAATTATTACGTCAACAACAAACTCTGTTCCTTCTCTTCATATCAAAAGTTGACAGTGATTAAACTTTCAGTAATTGTTCTTGGAACTGTATTTTAGTGGTTTTTCCTGGACAAAATATAATAAAATTCCTCTGGAAATCCCTTAAATACAAAATGTTGAAATATTTTAATCTGAAATTAAAAAGAAAATTAAATTTCCTGGAAAATGTTAACTCAATACACAAATGATGAAAAAGATAGTTATAAAATATTCTACTAAAATTTGAATGGTGCAGTAAAAGAAATAACACAATTCATATTCAATGACCTTCCGAATGTCTTTTTGTATAGATAACCTGGGAAGTGTAGTTAGAGTGGATTTTATGAAAATGTGAGTGCTTTCATGAATTTCCAACTAGCCATTGTGTTATCTTGAGTCGTAAAAGTGAAGAAAATTGTTTTCTGAAATGAATAAAAGATTTTCTGCTGTCTAGGTTAGGTTATGAGGTTAGAAAACTGAAAAATATTTAAAATGGCAATTTACTGTAGAAGTTAAAACATGATATGCTGAGATGGGTTAAAATGCTGTTGTATTTATGTAACAAAGGACAATGACAACACCGTTCGAGAAAACTAATATCCCTCCTCAGTCTTTTACATGAAATATATTCAGTTTTCGAGGAAAGCAGAAATATTAATATCGCTTGAAAGGTTTTCAGCTCAGTGGGTGTAAGATGTTATTGAGAAGTATATTGTTCAATGGAGGATCTATTTTGATAGGTGAAATTTGCAAAGAATTTCACACAGACACACATATACAGTTTTTTCCATTTTAAGACTACTGGCAAATTTTAATTACCCAATGCTGGGTGGTGCCAAATGTTTACTTGACATGGTTTTCAAACCCTGCTTTGGAGAGAATGTTATTAAAAATGAGGTTTGATTACATTGTTAGCGTTTAACATTTACTATTAAACTTTTAATACAACTCCCAAACTTTTTAAAACTTTGCTAAATATTTTTGCTTCATCTTTTTTGCAAAATAATTAAATTCATCCATATTCACCATTAATGGAGATATAATATATTCGAAATACTCTTTTACCAGATGATGATACAATTTAAAACAGCTACGCAAGAGTAGGGGAGCTGGAAGCAATTTTGTATGTGGAAGTGTTTACCAGTGTGTGTAATATTTACGCAGAGCAAAGCACAAGCCTGCGGCTGCCTAAGCTGTAAATTGAACTTGCGCCTGATTACACTAAAATATTCCTACTCTGTGGTCTGGGGGTGTGTGTATGTGTGTGTGCGTTAATCATAATTATGTGAGATGCGACGTAATCAAGGGTTTAACCCAACCAAACAAGAAGTTTGAATATTTACTTACAGTAAAGATTTGTTTTATTAGCAAGTTTTCTTTTCTTTGAAAATAACGGGTGAGTCCTTGACGGATTATAAAATGTTATAAAATGAAAACTAATGATGTCAGATATTTGCACTATTTCTTACATGATAAAGTGATCACAGATATCGCTGCAAAGATAGCAAAAATGTCCCTCCGTACGTGGGATATCGGTTACAAAATAGTATAACTAGCCTATTCCTTTGATTCGACTAGATAAACAGTTTTCCAAGAGTAGGTATTTCAGCCCAAGTAAGTTTCAGCCCACATCAGTTGATTAGTTAACCAAGTATAGTGTAGTGTGTGTCACATATCAAGGTGGCTTAATGCAAGATCCCAAACTTGTCAATACCACAATACTCGTATGTATTCAAATGAGACGAGCCATATACATCTCGCCAATCCCTTGAGATATTTCAGCCCAAGTAAGTTTCAGCCCACATCAGTTGATTAGTTAACCAAGTATAGTGTAGTGTGTGTCACATATCAAGGTGGCCTAATGCAAGATCCCAAACTTGTCAATACCCCAATACTCGTATGTATTCAAATGAGACGAGCCACATACATCTCGCCAATCCATTGAGATATTTCAGCCCAAGTAAGTTTCAGCCCACATCAGTTGGCTCTGTTAGTTCCTCATTGACTAGTTTTATGATAATGATAATATTTTGACCGAGGCATCAGATATTACAATCACAGAGGTCTAACGTGAAGGATTTCCAAAAGTTGTAAATATTTTCTCAAACGAGCATTTTAAAAAATTAGAAAATAGACAATTAGACGGGTGAGAAGTTGTCTTAAAGCTTGTAAATGTTGCATTATTAAGTTTTATGGAAATAACATTGAGATAAAACACATTTAGAATAAGACATAATCCGCGATAACGGACTGTTCTTATAATGCTACAATACACCTTACCCTAATTAACTTACTACACTAAATTATGAAAACAAAATAAATTTAACACTTTGAAGAAATAATGATACAAATTCAAGAAAAATGATATCAGTGTTTCGGAAAATTGTTATTTGATTCTATAACTTTAAGTGTATTAAAGGAAACTTTGTTTTTAATGTGGAAAGTAAAAACTACTCACTTTTGCATGGTCCTATGGATAAACAAAACTCCTTCAGTGTTGCAAATAAAATCGATGGTAGTGATAGGACACAAAGAGTCTGTAGATTCATTCCAAGTTTGTTCTATTTACAGTATTTATGTGTTATTACGCTACGTTGAGTTTATAGGTTAGGTTGGTCAGACTGGAAGATAGCCGGGTCAACGCCTTCTTGAGTTTTTTTATCTCTGACTAAACCAACAAACATTATGTTCATTTTGGTGGTTGACAAAATTAATAATAACATTTTATTTTCAGAAAAACGCGTTCGTACATGTCATGTTTACTGCATACTACTCGTATTTATTCATGGGAAAATATGGCAAATGAGAATGAAAGACAATGTGGTTTGTCAAATGACTCATTAGCAGTGACTATGTCTATCAATAATGATTATGCGCTATCATTGACAACTAAGACAGACTGAACTGTTAGACACTGGGGATTGTTTATGACCTGCAATCTTTTTCTGATCGCTCGTATCTAATATAACTCTATCAAATCAAATTGGAACTGTTTGAAGTTTCAAATTATCGAAGTTTATTGCATAATATTCACACTGAAGTAAAATCAGGCAATTACTTCTTAGAGACTTCGGAATCATTCATGTCTTGGATTGTTACGATGATGAGTCATTTAGCTCAACCTTTCGTACATTTGAAACAATAAACATGGAGTTTTTCCAACAAACAGCTGTTTTAAAAATAATTATAATCAAACTATAGGTATAATAACTCAATTCAAGAACGACCATCAAATGATTGTTTTTTCAACGAAAACGCAACGGACGCTTGAAGATGCAAACTTACTTTGTTTCCTGACGTGGAATATCAAGCTGGATTCCGAGCTACTCATGAACAAGCTACTCATGTACAGTCTTTGTCCATATTTTCGATGGAATAAATAAACTCGTACTCACTCGGTTTTCTGATGTTGGAACTGAGGTTTAAATCCATCCAGCAGTCTCCAGATCCTTCACCATCATTAGTCTCATTTGTTGTAGTGTTGGTTTGGAACATGTGCCGAGCCAAAACACGAGTCTTCCTTACACCACTCACAGCAGTTTAACATAGACAACGGGAGTGACAAAATTAATGTACATGACATTCGACACAGTAACAAAATACGCTACAGAAATATTATCAAAGAACAAGAAACATAATTATGCGACGCGTAGCACAAGCGCTACTATGATTCCTAGCAATTTTCCTGAAACTATGGTAAAGGGGTGCGGGGTAGAGTTTACCCAAAAAGTGATATTTTCGTAAAAGCTGATTTGACGCCATCTAAGTCTGGCGGACCAGATTTCGTTGATTGTGTTTCCATAACTTTAAATGTGTATCCTACATTTCATAGAAATCGGGTACGAACACAGTTTGATTACATTGAAACACTTGATGGGCCGCATCTTTAGAGAGGACGATTCTGTCAGCCAGGTCCTGCAGGTTAACGAAATTAACCTGGGAATGTCCAAAAATAGACTAATTGTACCAAATTTCGTAAAATTGTTAAACCAGACAGTGGTAATTTGTAAAGCTTCAAAAATTTATATAAGAGTAAATATAAATTTTTTGAAGCTTTACAAATTACTTAACTCGTAATGTGTAGGGAAGCTCAATGGTGCTTTTCGTTTTTTATGACGTTTCATTTTATGTAACGGTAGAAGTGAGAAATATTTATCTTTAATAATCAGTCACTATTCACTAATAATCAGAGAAAGAGCCTCAGTGCTGCCATCCGTTGAGCAAACAGGCAACTATTATCACATTGAGTTTGTTCACAACCAAACTACTTGTAAGATTACTCTTGTTAGATAAATTACAATTAAATATTTGTCAGGTACTTCGAGCTTAACGTAAAAGTTCAACTGTTAGTACGACAGACGAGTATATTGTCGCCTCTATCATAGGTGGTTTCTGTAAATAAGAACAGAAATTATATCATATCTAGTTCTCGATGTATTTTGTGACGCTGTACATCTTTATAAATGAGACTACGTGAAACGAACTTTAATCAAAAGCATCTTCTTCATGTCTTAGCTCGCTGCCAGTACGGGTCTCCCCTGTACATGGTGTGGGTTGTAACAATCAATAGAACATTGTTAAACCAAATCTCAGTGAACAGTGCAGCCCATTCACTATAATATAATTTAAGCTGCGGGTTGAATCACTTGACCAATTTTATAATTTGGCACAAAAAGTTAAATTTGTTTGTTAGCCTGTGAATCCTACGTAAATGGAGAGACTTTACGAAAGTATTTGCACATTACAGGGTGAATATCTTCTATATGTATTTATATAAAACGCTATGTACATCGAGGCAGCCTTCTTGGTGTCAATAAATAAGTAATATAATTGTATAAGACATATTGTTAGGGCACAGCTCTCAGTTTTCCAGAACTCCTATACTTTACATTTCAACAGAACTTCACAACTAACAACTAAACCAACTCCTGGCAGACCAACAGTGTCTTGTTACTATTGAGCGAATATATTCAGATGTGGTTTACTTCAGCTTATCATCAAAATTATACTTTGATTAACACGTAAAAGGTACCCCACTTCCTATCTATATAATTAAACCTCTATATAATTATACCCAAACCTCTACAACAAATTTGAATTATCTTTTGACATTGAATCTTTGTATACTAATATTCCACCTGGCTGACCCCTGCAAACATGATAGTGACTTTTCCATACTTATTTGTATTACTTTGTTTTTTGTCATACAATATCCTTTTGCAAATTATTACAGTTGTAATTTCCTAAACCTTTGTCCACCAAACTCCCAATTATACACATGACTGTATCGAATCCAACGTCAAAACAGAAATGGACTCAATACATCGTTACACACTGTATATCTATACTGTATACTGCCTCTGTATCATTGCCATCTCATAAAGCCGGGGGCGGGATATATTTCGTAAGAGAGATTCCCAGCTGATGGAAGTCTAGTTTATACAAACCTGAATCTGAACCAAGTAAATGACACCCGTACTGGAAATTTACATGTTCACTTACTTATACCTACTCATATCAGTCCTCTCAGAACTAAATGGATATGTACCGCCTTGGTAGCTGTCAATACATACAAGAACAGTAACATATCTGGTTCTCCATGAGGTTTTTGCCCTTAAATGAATAATTAAAAGTTTGTTTAGCTCTTACTCCATTAGATTTTATATTCCCAATAACTGACTTACCCAGCGCAGACGGTATGCCGGTGAAACCCTGTTGGTATCAGGAACAAGACATATTAGTTTAGCACTAGAAAACTTCACAATAAACTATGAATGAATTTGTCGCTTAGTAACGGATTTAAGTTAATTTCAAGATTTTATTACTCAAACACCTGGGCTTTTTGTTTACATCTAGCTCACCTCATGCCAGTTTATTTTTTTCCAAAACCTGTACAATGTATTTGGTGTTTAAGAATAAAAGAACCAATTGACCCTTTTTTGCAGAGAAGAGACTAATACTTGTTTATTTTTTCAAATATTTGCTAACAATTTCTAATTTTGTTTTACAATTAAATTGTTTTGATACTAGCTTTACTTCTTATGAACTTTAAATACTTCCTCAAACTCTTTAATAAAATGTATTTTTAACCTAAACATTTTTAAAATTGATACTGATTCTGTCACAACTTACCTTAGCATACTTTGACAGGTTATTTAGCAGTCAGGACTTTTCTAACAACAATTTTACAACTATTAAAACCATTGGGTTTGACCTCTGCATACAATCTTGCAAGGAGCTCAACTGCCATAAATAATTTTGAAATGTGACTTCGTGACTTGGAAACTGGGAAGACTTGGTGAACACAGAACACGGACTGATGGAGGTTTAATATAATGTTACGATACTTTCAACTTTTAATACCTGTTTTACGACCTTTCGTATAAGTTAACACACCAGAAGTAAGCCTAGAAGTAAACAAATTATATGTATACACAAGAATTTTAAGTGAACAATTTAGCTTATTGATTTTTGACTTAAAGAAAGAGGTTCTGCACTTAACATAACTTTTTCAGACAAAAAAGTCATACGAGCTTAATTTAGAAAGAAACACGTTATCCGTCTTATATGTGTTAAAATCTGAAATCTGAAGAATTGTAAACATTGTAATCTGTTTGGTAAGAGGAACGTTCCTTAGCTGACTTACACTTTCTAACACTAAAAATATTCATCGAATATTGTTTTAGAGGTGCCCGGATACAGCTTGAGCGGCGTTTTGACAGGATAGAGATTATTACTTGGGAAAGTTTTGCCAGCGATGTTTTGAGTAGGTTAATCTACTAAAATGGGAAAGGTTTTCTCTGGAAGCATGAAGCATATATAAGCAAATACCTAACTTGCAAAACCTCCTTGCAAAATAAAATATTAGATGAATGGCATGGCAAAAACTTACGAGCACGTTTACCAGGGATTTGTGAGTTTAACAAAAAATAAATGACTTCTATATTTTAAGAACCAAACCTGTACCGAATATATTATTTTAGTTTATTTGAAATTATTGGATTTCATAAACAAAAGCGTCTGTACTCTATACGAATAGTCACCTAGCATAAGACACATTTTTAATTACTTTACAAGACATGGATCAGTATTATTTCATCACTTCAAGACGTAAAGGACATGCCTACTGTATATAAACATGACAGGTGAGTTGGGCTGAGGGAATTGTGGAACTGAATGCTGGAACGAATGTCAATATGTTATTCATAACTGTGCCTAATGCACTGGAAAGTATCCGAGGGATAAAGTTCCTCTCAATTAGGCCACACTTTAGACGAGTTCAGAGTCGAAACTTTGCGTAACACTCAATAAATGTACATACTGTAGTATTATACTGTATATAAACATGACAGGTGAGTTGGACTGAAGGAATTGTGGAACTGAATGCTAGAACGAATGTCAATATGTTATTCATAACTGTGCCTAATGCACTGGAAAGTATCCGGGATAAAGTTCTCAATTAGACCACACTTTGGACGAGTTCAGAGTCGAAACTTTGCGTAACACTCAATAAATGTATATACTGTAGTATTATACTGTATATAAACATGACAGGTGAGTTGGACTGAAGGAATTGTGGAACTGAATGCTAGAACGAATGTGAATATGTTATTCATAACTTTGCCTAATGCACTGGAAAGTATCCGAGGGATAAAGTTCCTCTCAATTAGGCCACACTTTAGACGAGTTCAGAGTCGAAACTTTGCGTAACACTCAATACATGTTCGTAAGCTTTTATACTAATTTTGGAATTGAATATGTTTCCGTTTAAAAGCAATGTTATTTGACGAACTAAATATTTAGATTTAGTTAGACTAATCGATTAGTTTTATGTTGCAAAACTACAACCAAAATCTCTTGGAACATAGTTTTATGTTCCAAAAAGGCAAAGAGTATCTCAAGGTTCCTTGTTAGGATCGTTAATGGTTTTGATTCTGATAAATGATTTGTAGCCTACTACAGACTTGAGGACAATGTCTTAATGTTTGCTGACGACACTAGCTTGTTCTCATGCCAAAGTAACTATCAGCTGGCAAAGTCTGCTGTTGATGATCTCTCTTCTACCGTCTCTCATTGGCTTGTTGAGAACAAGTTGTGTTTAAACGAGGCAAAAACTTAAGAAATAGCCTTTAGCTTATGCATTGATGCACCAAACAGTAATCCAGTAAAGCTATTGCGCATCAGTCTAGAGGGTAGTCTGTGTAGGGATTCCCACATTGAGGATATGTACACTAGGTTAAGTAGAGTAGGAGGCTTGCAGTAGATTTTCCCAGTTACTTTGTCAGACAAGCATATTTTGTTTTTTTTCCATAGTTATTTAGCTTATGACAAAAGGATATGGGGTAGCTCACACAAAGTCGAAAGGTTCCTTATTACCCGAAAGAAAACAGCGGGAGATCACCTTGCATTTTTGGATCACCTCGATGTAGCAAAACAGCTAACAGTTTCCCTGTTGCATGTATCAAGCACTTTAACCTGCTGCCATTATGAGCAAGGTTCCTGACCATGTCCAGGTTTGCAAGTTTGTTTAGGGGGTGAAAACCCCAATGTATGGGTTCAATGAGTTCCGTATGCCAATTTTAGCAATATAAAATTGTAATTTCTTTTGTCTTTCTTATTTTATTAAGTCTGCTGACTATGCCATCTACCAGAGGTTTTTATTATATTTCTTTTCAAATGAGGCAGTATGGTCTGTGCATGTTATCTAGTCATATGACGAGCAAATTATATATACTGTATAATGTATATTTAAAGGCAAATAAATCGTTGTATAATTGTTCATATAAATGTTTTTCTTACTATCGGTAGCAGAACCTTTCTTTGCCACAGTAGAATGTCGATAGCCTTGTTGAATCTTCGCAAACAAACTTAATGGGGCGTTACTAATACCTACCTTGTCAGTTTAAAAGTATTTTCTTGCACACCCTAAAGTGGCCTTTCCTTTCTAAGAAACTACCTAGTTTAGTAGATGATTTTCCTATAATTACATTTGTAAATAAATTACCAGACGTTATTAGCACTTAATTTACCCAAAACATAACATGGCTGAAACTTTGGAATATTTTATTTGCCAGTTACATATTTTAATAAAAGTACAATAATACATACTTAAACAAACAATGTTAATTAAACAAACCATTAAAAGCATAACCTATGCCCAATCACAAGAGCGATAAAGCTAGCGAATTGCCTGTAAAGGAAAATCCAATACTGGATTTTATGATACAAAATACGTGCTTTGTAAATCTCCAAGCCAAGTTCGCTAACCAGCAAATCGGTCCACTGAAAGTGCCCTTTTGTAGCGAGGCACTTTCCCAAAGTATTTGTATGCTATAAACATTATTTCTTTTTATTTCAATTTAATATAACCTGCCATACGCTTTGATATAACCATACTCAAATATGTACCAAAAATAAGCAAAATCTGGTAAGCTACATCAAAATGGCAGTGGTAAATAGTTTTGCAGCTACCTGGGTCTGGCTGGTTGCATTTTCTTTATTATCAGACACAATCATCTGCCAAGAACAGTTAATTTGACTTCAAATCTGAATATTTTAATAAACTAGACGTTTAGACGATTTTCTCTTATACACTTATTAATGGGCTGACCTCTGAGCCTAGTCATGTGACTGTACAATTTAATTCCAGGTAAACCAATTTGATCTTTTTTGTTATTGTAGATACACAAAAATGCCAAACAAACAGCGTCCCAAAAGTGCTAAGGTTATGAGCAAATTTCCTTTTGAAATAAAATCTAAATTGGTATAAATGCTCAAAAACTAATATATTACCAAGCAAATGTAAAAAACTGGTGGACTGAACCAAGACCGGGATTAGAATGTAGCATTTATAAATACTTCCAAATTTGAAGACATAACTGTGTGTGTGGGACGGTGTAAAGTTCAGCATACTTGCCCGTGCATATTTTGTTTTACCGTTTATATGCCGAAAGTTTCACGTATATGGCAAGTGGCAGTGTGACTGACCTATAACAATGATTAATAATCTACTCAATTAGTAATCATTGCCTGTAAACTACAGTGTAGAAGAAAGATGTCAGTTGCTTTGATCTTATGGACTCATCTATTAGATCCGGTTCAAACTGGATTGTGGGTTTGGAGCAGTCTGAGAGCTTTGGATTTGGTTCTTGATGTTATCAAGACATCACCACAAAATCTGACCTTCTTGCAGACGCTCTATAGTGTTAGTATAATAAACGTAATGCAGAATACACTGTGTTAAAAAAAAACAACTGAGGAACTTTGTTGCAGTGTAAACAATTTATTAACAGGCGTATACAACATTTAATACATGTAAAATAACACACATATTTTTAAGTTTTTCTACACATATGTTTCATAAGAAAATTCCTACATGGCCTCCGTGGTTAGCAAAAGGATAGTCAATGCGGGTATCTAGCTCTGACCACACTCTATGCCGCATTTCATCAGTGATGTTTCTGAAGGTTTTATTAATTCTCAATCCTTAGTTTTGAAAATTGCTGGAGACTTTTGTCCAACAAATCTGGTCCTTAATAAAGCCCAGACGAAAAATTACATGGTGTCCGGGAGAGTGAAGGCCAGCCTGTTATGTAAAGGTGTATTTTAAATACTACTTCATATAAACTTATACAATTATGTCTTGAACACTCCGATTTAACAAGTTTTGCAAAGCACTCGTGGATTTACTTTGTCACAAAAGCACTTGCAGAAGCTTTTCCCTACAATTGATACTTGTAACTTTCCCCCTTTAGAATTGCTGGTTTGAGTAAAGTTAGTTTTATTATAAAGAGTGAATTCAGTTAGCTTTCTTAATGACACTGGCTGGATTGTATATAAAATTTTCTTTGTTAATGCATTGAAGTCGTCATACACATACTGACAAAAAGTTTTTAATGGCTACTTAAGAGTAACCAGAAATAATTTAAGTTGTATCTAACACATTTCAAAGTCAACACCTGAGTGTAAACTATCTGCTTCAGGTAACGAAAAGCTCACATTTACATGGGAGCCTCTGTCAAAAGATTGTCACGTAAATACAAGTATGTTTAGTAGCAAGCATCAAAATGTGACATGAAAGGAGAAGTAAGGTTTATATACAGTTTGATTATGTATACGAGTATTGTTGAGTTATGGTCGGTCAGCCAAACAATTAACTTGTGGCGAGGTTTTGCCACTAGCCCTCACCGAGTATAGGATTCAGTCTAACTAGTATTTCTGTGTTTAATACATTTCTTACATTTACTTATATGAGTCGTAACTTCTTTACGTTTTTAAGTAATATCTTCAAAAAGTGGGATTATAACCTTAACGAACTGTTTAAAATCAGTCAAGATAATGTCAGCCACAATCGGTCAAATTGAAACTAATTAGCTATATGCAAGCTCACAATATGGCATGTCTAGGCAACACATACACAGGAAATGATATACCAAATGCTTTTGCAAGGTATTTTTCCTCGGTGTTTGATTCAAGTACAACTAGTAATTACAATTGTCCCCAAGCATATGATAAGTGTCCTTCAGAGAATATTGATCTTGTATATTTTAGTCCTCATGATGTATTAGGTGCAATAAAAAGAATGAAATCAAAGAGGTCGTCTGGCCCAGACAGTATTCCAGCATATATTGTTAAAGGCTGTGGAGATGTCATAGCTGAACCCTTGTGTTATATCTTTAATCTGTAAATGTTGACTTGTGTGTTTCCTGACAAATGGAAAGAGGCCAGGGTAACCCCCATTTTCAAATCTGGAGAGAAAAGTAAAGTTGAAAACTATCGTCCTATTTCTCTGTTGAACTCCTTTGCCAAAGTGTACGAGCTTCTTTTATACTCTTAGATTTTCTGGTCAATAAAGTCTAAAATTTGTTTACAACAGCATGGCTTCCTACCAAAACGTTCGTCAGCAACCAATCTAATGGAACTCTCTTACAACATTTCACGGGAACTCAATACTGGTGGTAGATTGGATGTAATTTATACTGATTTCGCTTAAGCATTTGACAAAGTAAATCATGACGTACTATTAAAAAAGTTATCTTGCTTAGGATTTTCATTGAGTGTTTGCCAATTAATGGCCTCATATCTACAATCTCGCAAACAATTTGTATCAGTTTCAAACTGTAACTCAATCGTTTATACAAGCACATCAGGTGTTCCTCAAGGATCGAACTTAGGGCCACTACTATTCTTAATATTTATAAACGATTTACCTTCATATTTTACTCATTGTGAATGCTTATTATTTGCCGATGATCTTAAATTGTATAAGTCTATAAAATGTCCACTGGACAATCAGTTATTACAGGAATCAATAAACCAACTTCTAACTTGGTGTTCAAACAATAAGTTGAACCTAAACGTAAACAAAATATGTTTTTCAATGACTTATTCACGGAAAATAAACCTCATCCCTGGCAATTACGTCATAAACGGCGTGCCTTTAAAATCAGTAGCCAAATTCAAAGATTTAGGTGTAGTTTTTAGTTCAGTGTTCAGTTTCAGTGATCATGTTCATCATTTGACATCTGCTTCATATCAGCTTTTAGGATTTCTGAAAAGAAATTCACGCTACTTTCATAGTGTTGAGACTATTTTAAAACTATACAAAGCACTCATGAGAAGCAAGTTGGAGTACTGTTCTGTTGTTTGGAATTCATTGCCTATCATAGAGAGCGACAAGTTAGAGGTAGTTCAAAATAAAATATTAAGATTTTTATTTTTCAAACAATATAACTTTTTGTCCATTTGATATGCCTTCTGTACACTTGAGAAATATGTTCCTTTTACCAACCTTATCATCAAGAAGAGGTGTCTTTAATGATATTTTTGCATAAATTAGTAAATGGTTTGATAGATAGTCCTTATTTGTTGGGTAGTATATGTTTGAATGTTCCTAATCGTACTTTAAGAGATTTTTCTTTATTTTCACTACCAAGGTGTAAAACCGTCTCACATTATACATTTCCTTTGTTTAAAGCCTTAAGGATTTTAAATGATAACAAATCAAACTAGATATATTTTAGGAGCTTAAGTGGGTTTTTAAAGAAATATAGCAACCTTATTTTTTAATGTTTTTGTTTGTCACTACTTATTGTAGAATTAAATTATAGTACTTAATTAGTTGTGAGTTAAGTGAAAGTACTGTTAATTTGTATAATTACATACAGTGTAAACATGTGTCTTAGTGTGTATGTTAGCTGAATATGCCAGCAAATTGTTTATACATATAATTTAATTTAGATGTTATACTATTATAATTTGTTTTGTTAAGATAGCTGTTTTGGGACATTACGACCTGTAGCTGTCATGTAAAATACTTGAATAAATAAATATATAAATAAAATATTATGTCTATTGCACTAGCTCTGAACAGGTTCAACAATAAAGGAAAGTCACTGACGATATAAACTCTATAGTATTATCTAGTAATTTAATATTTAGTTTGGAGTTTACGATTCTCATACATAATTTACACAGTTTATTTTTGCAATCGGACTGGAACATATTATATAATTGACTTTAAATTATTATAACTTCCTTGTGCTTGCTTTTTAGGTCCTTCATTCATGTTAGTAGGGGCTGGCGAAAAGCCGGCTTATGAAGACAGTGACTGTGTTGGCGTCCAGCCCAGGAACGCATGAGTGCCTTGGTCCTGGGGGGTGAGCTCAAGTAACATACTCGTACTTATTCCTCTGGGTTTACTACCTGTTATACGTCTTGTACTATAGTGTACTTAATGTACTACTATAGGGGTATTCATTTTCATATTAGTTCTCTTATTTGTTATACTAATGCACTTATATTATTGTTGTTATTTATTTATTTATTGCATATGTAAGGTTAATTACTTAAATAGATTTGTTAACTGTTTGATTAAAAGTTGCTTGACAGTTGTTGTTAGATTTATACATAAAATTAAGGTTGCCAATTTGATGACATTACAACGTTATTTATCTACAATTATTGCAAATTTATGTGTCAATTATTTATTTACTAGCTGAGAGTACCCGCGCTTCGCCTCGGGACTTTCTTATCATTGCTGTGTGTCTATTTTAATAAAACTACAAATTTAAAGTAAAACAAAGTTTCCTATATATCCTTCAAATACTCATTTAGTTTGCCTGTTAGTTCACCATCTTCTCCTTATAACTGTTGGCTACCTTGTGAGAGTCATAGTTACTCCGCCGTTCCGCCCGTTTTTAGGCCTTTTGCAATTTATTTTGAGGATGTTATATTGACATAAAATGTAGCTAATGACACATTGTGTGATTAGCTTAACCCTTATATAAAGTTTCACCGCCATAGTTTCATATGATTGACTTATAAGCGGTTCAAAATGCCTAAAAACATTTTCAGAGTCTACTTTGGTCCCTTGCTATTTATTTCATGGATGTTGTATGAATATATTATATAGCTAAAGACACACTGAGTTATGGGGCGAAGTTTCACCGCCATAGCTCTTCATCGAATCACTTCATTGATCCTTCGAGCATGCCATGGGAAAACAAACGGCCTATGATCTACATTAGTACCATAAGCAAAGGCCTCGAGGCCAATGGACGAAGCGTTACCGTGATCCAGGCGATTCTTTCCACTCCCGTGTAGCAGATTTGTGTCTTAAGTGCAGCGGTCTAATTGTCTACCTAGAAGAGCTGTACTCACAGCTATGCTCAGTACACATTTACTTCAGTTTGAAGAAAATCACGTCAAACCAGCGATTGATACATAGGATGAAGGACTCAACCCTAGGGTCCGATTAGAGGGCTGCTTCCCTCCCAAACTGGCTGAAAGCTTTTTTTTTAATAAATATTATATGATTCAACTACTTTAATTTCAAGACTTCATGACTTAATTACTAAGTTCGAGATAATATGATTACATTACACCACAAGTACAAAATCATTTAACAGCTTCAAAAATTGAATCGATATTTTCTTTGCCGTTACTGTATTTTTGTTTAACCATCTCGCCTATTATACATTTGTCTGATTGGAATTACTTTACCAAAAACTGACTTCAAATAAAGATTTAAAAAATAAATATCAAAATTGTGAAATAAAAACTTTTAACAAAAAATTGAACCGACTTCAAAAGCAATCCAACAGTAAAATGCTATAAAAAGTGTGAAATAATTGGCTATTGCAATCCTGTATTGCTTTACATGATACATTTATAAACAATGGGTTACTGATGTGTTACGCGAACAAACAATAATTTATCCATTACACTACAGTAAGATATTACAGCTGTAACCATTTCATGGTAACCAATATGATAAATATTAATTTGCTAATACATTTAAAAATACCATCAAATGCGCACACTATTTGCCATATTGTAGACTACAATTTAGGAGTTGTTATAATCTTCATTCGCTTAAAAAAATATTGGAGTCGGTGCGGTTTCTTCTTAGATAATATTGCCTCAGCAGAACCGACTCCAATATTTTTTAAGTGAATGAAGATTATAACAATTGTAGTCTACAATATGGCAAATAGTGTGCGCATTTGATAGTATTTTTATATGTATTAGCAAATTAATATTTATCATATTGGTTACCATGAAATGGTTACAGCTGTAATATCTTACTGTAGTGTAATGGATAAATTATTGTTTGTTCGCGTAACACATCAGTAACCCATTGTTTATAAATGTATCATGTAAAGCAATACAGGATTGCAATACCCAATTATTTCACACTTTTTATAGCATTTTACTGTTGGATTGTTTTTGAAGTCGGTTCAATTTTGTTGTTAAAAAGTTTTTATTAGTCAGTCTCGCCACCGCGGCCACGTGAGTGAAGAGTGGGGTACTAATTCGCCGGACACACCGCAGAGAGTGCCTGTTGGAAAAAAACCTTTTCGGAGCCCAATTTAGATAGGCTGGAGTTCCAAAATGACTTAAAAGTTTTACATACTTACAGACAGGAATTTTCTTAACGTCAGTTTTAGCACTTTACAAAGTGCAAGAAAACTTAATAACCAAACGTCGATGGATTCATTTCTATGTACAGTCAAACTGAAACCAAATAAGTGTTTATCGATGTTTGACTACCTCGTGAGAGTCGTAATAATCCCGCCATTCCGACGTTTTCAGAGCTTATTTTGGTTCCTCGCCATTTATTTTGTGGATGTTATATGGGTAAAAATATAGCTAAAGACACACTGCGTAGTGGGTTAACCTTAAACAAAGTTTCACTACCATATCTTCAGCCGATTTTCAGTTTTAAGCGGTCGAATATGCCGTAAAACATGTTCAGTGCCTACTTTCGTCCCTCGCCATTTATTTTGTGGTTGTTGTATGGATATAAAATATAGCTAAAACACACTGCGTAATAGCTAGGCTTTACCCTCAAACGAAGTTTCACCACCATAGTTTCAGCTGATTTTGAGTTATAAGCGGTCATTAAAACCATTTTATTAAACTAATTTTAAATTAAAATTAAACTTCTGGGTAGACCACAATAAAAACAATGTTTATTGTAATCTGGTTGACCCAAAGGTTTTATTTTAATTTACCATGGCAAACCACATAAGTTTAAAGTCCAAAATAAACTACTCTTGTTTAGTTGAAAATAGAAAAATTACATTGCTAAAGTACATTTATTTTAAATGTATCATGACAAAATAAACTAATTTTGTTTAGTTGAAAATGGAAAACTACATGGCTATAGTACAACACTCGCTGTAAAGCATGAATAGTAAGTAATATGGTCAACAAACACTGTCGGTCAGACGTACTGACGCGCCGAGGAGAGGTACAACCCGTGGAAGTGCCGAGTTTGAGCGTGCAGCGGCGCGCATCATGAGCCTGTTTTTCCACGCTGAAGCAAGCTTTCCGAGCAAACGGTTGGAGATACGACAAAAATGCTAAGGAACATTTGTGTAGGAAATTAAATTTTAAAGCTCGTATGTGCTGTCAAAAGTTAAATATCTGTTATGGTTTTTCTAGAATTTTAAGTGACAGTTTTGGGGTTATAAATGTTCACATGTAGTGAGGTCCTAGTAATGACCGCCATCTTGAAAATAATTAAATTATCAAACATTTTAATAGCCTATGTGTTAACCAGGTATATAAGCCACATTCCTGTAAAATTTCATTAAAATTGGTCCAGTGGTATTTGCGTGATTGAGGAACAGACAGACAAACAGACACACAGACACACAGACACACACCATCTCATTTTTATATATTAGTATAGAGTATAGATTTCATTTTGTAAATTATTTGTAAAGAAAAAAATGACTGTTATTAATTATTATATAAAATGATTTAATTGTTAATTGAATTTTTACTTTAACTTTACTACGTTGTTTGTATATTACTTGCGTGTAAAAATGATATACCCTTGCGGCCAAATCAATGAGGAATTTTGAATTGAATTGAATAGTAACCACTATTGGTAATGCATTTGTCACTAAAATTCAAAGCATTTTCCTTACCCTATTGCACCCCAGCAGACGCTCTGTGGCTAAGGACTGTGATAATGGTCTGATGACGTCAAGAGCCAAACATAGCCTTATCAAACAGCTTCCAAACCCACAATCCACTTTGCACCAGCTTATGGAAGCTTTCTGAGAGCTTCGGTTTGCTTCTTGATACTCTCTGTTCTTCATATTATCTGGCTAAAAGTCTACATTATTAAACGAACAGCACAATGTGCCGTAAGGAGTATACAACAAACTCGTCTACTACAATATTGCCGCTACACGCCGGTCATATGCTTATTGATCAAATAGTGCAATTCCTTACACATTAGAACTAAATAGTGTACAATGTACAAAGTCGCGAACCATTTCTGTACACAATTTTGCAATTTTTGTACGGAGGTTTGAGATAAATTTATATGTACGAAACACAGTTGAGAATTATCAAGTTAAAGAATTTTAGAGGATAGGTAGAATTAAATCCAACAACAATGTGTTAAATAGACTAAATTGATATCGCAGAAAATATAATGTATTTATGGACCTATATTTTAGATTCTGGAAATAATACTTATCATTTTGTTGAATATAATATCTAAAGTTCTGAAGACGAACTATATGTTTTATTTTTTTAATCTATATCGTACCATTCATGTTTAAAAGTTATACTGTATTCAACCCATTATCATGTCATTTCATATTCATACCATTTAAATGAATTTATTAATTCGGCTCTTATTTGTTTCAAACTCTTTAGTCTGTGTATACATATGCAATGACAATGCCACTTTTGTTTATATAATAACATAAAACAGTAATAAAAGGATGTAGATAAAAATTGAAGAGTCACCTTGTACCTAAGCCTGAAGATCTTACGTTTACAAGGCCATATACTTCTTCTACTATTTAGCCTATTATTCACTCTTGTTAATTTAGAGCTTTGACGAACAAGGTGTAAAAATGTCAAGGTATTTAAAGACATTTAAAAACATTTAACTACGTAATTCTCAAAAAGGCAAATAAATTTAACGAACCGGCTTCTAAGTGCGTTTATAAATTATTGACGCGCGTTCGTTTCAAACTTATACACTTAAAAAGCACTTTTGACAACGGCAGCGTTGTAAAAGTTGTGAACCTCTGGTTAGTTATTTATTTTCAACTTAAAGACTTGTTCCGAGATAATTCTTAAAATATGAATCAAATACATAGACATTGCAATAAATAGTTCTTAGGCTAATGCAAGCTACGTAAGGACATAACATTGAAGTGGAAACACCGGAGTTTAGCAAAGTGTTAGTGGATTTACCTTGTCACAAAAGCACTCGAAGAAGCTTTTCCAGACAATTGATACGTACAACTTGTTCCTTCAATATTCTGGTCCCTTGTATTTTACTATTCGCTGTGACTTCTTACACTAAATCGTGTTTTTGATATTGTGATGCACTTAACCCTAAATGAACCAAGGAAAGGTCATTTTGTGTCCACACTTTTCTTTCTAAATTTCCTGCTACCAACCATTATTTTCTGTAAAGTTATACTAAACATGTTTTGAGTTAGAAAACAATTATTTTACATTTTATACTAACTAATTAACACAAAATTGTAAATGATTTAAATGTGCGGACATTTGTTGACACTTCCTTGGTCTAGCATGGGACACCAAATACTTTGGTCCATCTAGGGAAGTAAAATATAAAGATAATAATCAAAGAAGGGAGGGTACAGTAGTCTTAAACTTTTACGTTTTAAATGTTGTAGGTTTTATGGGTGAATGTTATCAATAAATATTTGAAATGAAAAGTAACAATTTTTTCCAATCATGAGAGCTTGGCGATACTTTCATTTTTAAGAATACTTAGTAGCAATGGGGGTTTCCAAAACATTTCAAACGAAAGGAAAACAAGGCAGATAGTTCCTAGTGTTTTTACTGATTCAGTTCAAACAAATACAACTAAATGTTTCAGACTCTCAGTGCTAGATGGCGAGATAAATGTTTGACAATTTCTGTTTATGACGTGTAAATATGAACATAAGAGGAAAACGTGTAGACAAATCATCTTAATTGGGTTCATAACTCCATAATTATAATAATGACGTCTTCTGTGGACTAAAGGAGGACAACGAGAGAGAAATAACTTTGAGAAATAAATCTCTGAGCAAACCATACTGTTTTATTTATCTTTATTTCGGCGTTCAAATATTACTTAAATTTCCAAAGATTATTTTCTTTAGCACAAATGTTTGAATAGACTGTGAACTTGTGTGAATGTACGTGTGTGTGTGTGTGCTTATTGTTAGCTAGGTGGGTGTCTTTTATAAGTAGCCTGTATGTATATAAAATAAAACTTGTGGGCGAACCACATAAAAAAAGTATTAAATAAACAAGAAGTTTCGATTATGTTGATTAAGTTAAGCATCATCAGCTGTATACAATAGAACATAAAAGATAAAATAAAATAATAATATACATAACAAAATAATAGTTTGAAACTTTTATGTATATAATTATTTTATTTTCTTAATTCTATTTTATTCAACTGATGATAATTATATTTTAGTATAGTCGGAACGTCTTGTACGATTAATGCTAGTTTTATGTGATTTACCCAAAAGTTTTATTTTATATTAAAATGATAAACCACAAAAGTTTAAAATCCAACAGTTTAAATACGGTATATGTTTAAATGTAACTTTGTTTTTGTCTTTGTTTTCCTTAGGTCTGTTTTGCAACTTATATGTGTTGTTAATGCAATTAATTATTTTCCAACTTTAAATAAAAAATGTAAACTAAAATACTATTTTTAATGAATGCATTTAAATATTAGTTTTAGATTGTTCTTGAATAAAGGAAGTGACGCTTATGAAGTTTGTTTGTTTATGTGTGTTGTTGAGTTATGTTCGGTGAACCACTCATTTCAGTTGTGGTGAGATCTCAACATTAGCGCTGCCGGGTAGGACTGAGTTCATCTTGTACTTGATGTACTTTGTGTATCTTGGGTACGGTAAACTCATTTACACGTAGTGTGGAGTTAGTCAGCTGACACGGAAAATATGGTATCTCACAGATTATTTGGGGATAACTTGTTGAAGTGTGTGAGAGAAAGCAAGCAAAGATCAAGTCAAGTGTAAGTTCACATTAAGCGTAATGAGCAAAGTCACTTCAAAATATAAAAGTGGCCCTCGTATTTATTGTAACAGTCAATCTTGTTTTGTACCTTGTTGATCACCTGTTCGTTTCATATGAGCATCGTGCATAATTTACAAATCTTTCATACTTTAATTCCCCTTAATCTGAGTTTAGAGTTAGTGTAGATAGACTTTATGGGCTTCAGCATTAAATAAATAAATAAATAACTTTATTCACCAAAACAGATTGTACAATCCAAAAGGCTTCGTCAAGATAATATACAAATAGTAGAGTAAAATATAAGTAAATTAAAATATATACAAATCAATGAGAACAAGAGTAAAAATATATACATACAAATTATTAAAAGATCAGATCCAATCAAAGATTATGAGTACACGTTCATTAAATATAACAAAAAGATAATAATCAACTCAAATAACTAAATGAATTTTAGAAACAAACAATTTAAAATAAACTGGCAAAATCATTAAAATTGTAAATTACATTAGACAGAAAAAACCGCTTAAGACTAGAACTAAATCGGGAGTACGATTGTTCCATCCTCAACTCAGCCGGAAGCATATTGAAAAATTTTAGGCCTGAATAGTAAACTCCTTTTTCATATAAAGATAATCTATGTTTAGGCACCCTAAAAGCAAGACTATTTCTTGTATTATAATCATGGTGAAAATTATTCAGTACATATCGGTGTTCATTCCGTTTGAATAGTCTAATAACCTCATATAAGTACATAGCATATAGTGGAAGAATTTTGAAATTATAAAATAATTTTCGACAGCTGTCAAGACGGGCGGAATGATTCATTATTCTAAGGGCTCTTTTTGGACTGTAAAATCTTGTGACTATCTGTTGAATTTCCCCAAAATACTATACCATAGTTTAAGTGTGACTGAAAATAGGAGTTATAAACAAGAAGTAAAGTTTTAGTTTCACATAGGGGGGCAAGCTGTTTGATTGCATAGCAGGCTGAGTTGAGTTTTGGAATTAACTCTTGCACATGTCCTTTCCACGTTAAGTTACTATCCAAAACTAAACCTAAAAACTTAACGTTATTTACATATTTATTACTGGCAATGGAATTTCCGGCTTGATCGGCAGGGCGCGCTGCTTCCTCGATAGTAGTATGGATTGGCTTGGTGCTAAAGTCTAGTATTTGAGTTTTGGACACATTTAGAAAGAGCTTATTTGCTGTAAACCAAGTATTTAAGTTTCTTGTTTGCAAATTTGTTAATTCAGTTAGAGTTTCATAGTTTCTGTGAGTTAATATAAGTGACGTGTCATCAGCGTAGAGGGTACTTTTAGTAGGATTTAAATAAAAAGGCAGGTCGTTAATATACGTAAGGAACAAAAGCGGTCCGAGTATGCTTCCTTGAGGAACGCCGTGACGGACGGTTCGGCGTGAGGAGATAGCGGGATTATCGGAGGGCGAGGATAGACAAACAAACTGAGTCCTATTGTTGAGGTATGAGGAAATAAGGGACAAAGGCGCTCCACGGATGCCATAGTATTCAAGCTTCTGTAGAGCATTATAATCTCTAACACAACCCTGAGTGGAAAAGAGGTGTAAAGATGCAAGTCAACATTTTAATTGATAACAAAGCAGTTGTTATTAGCTACTAAGAGGTAAAACAGATACTTCATATCGTTGGTTAGAGAACAACGTGATACATTACGTAAATAGTTCACATGTTTTAACATAATTATGAGAGACTAGTGGCAAGAAAGTGTCAGCGTTATTAACATACTTAGTCGCTTGCATAACTTGGCAAATATGTGCGAAGTAAGCTTTTAGTAATTAATTGAGTAAGGTTGAAATTACTGGTTGTGTCTTGTTGTTTGACAAGTCTAGATGTTGTCAAAGATCTTGTGAAAATTGGAGAATGGAATTCAACAATTGAGAAACTCTCAACAGTGGGAACTTACGAACCTCAGTCGGCATATGCAGCCTTTGTAAAGTCTTTGCAATTTCATTGGACATTTTTTCAAAGAGTGCTTGATGATACTGATGAAGAATTCAAAAAACTCTACGAGATTGTTAAAACTAAATTTCTTCCAGCAATTTTTGGCAACAATGTTACTGATGAAGAGGCTATGTTGTTCACTTTACCTGTAAAAAAAGGAGGCTTAGCAATTGTTGACCCAAGTGAACATATCAAATGCAATTTTGATAGATCCCAACAGAGCTGTGCAACTCTAGTTTCTGCGATTATGAATAAAGAGGAATTGAACATCCAACATCACATTGAAAATATGAATGAAACTAAAAGAAGATTTAGATTGGAAAGTGAAAATAATAATGAAGACAAGCTCAAAATTATTTTAGACACTTTTCCAGCACAAAGAAAACGAGCTATCGAAAGGTCTGCTATGAAAAACTCCTCATCCGCATGGTTATCAGTTATGCCATTAAAACGTGATCATTTTGACTTATCTCCTAATGAATTTAGAGACTCTCTTGCGATTAGGTACTATAGGCAGCCCATACAAATTCCAAAGAGATGTGATGGTTGTGGAAAGGAAGAATTTAGTTTGAACCACGCTCTCTGTTGTAAAACCGGTGGACTCATAACACGGAGACACAATGAGATAAGAGACTTGATCGGGGAAATGTGCACCAAATCTTGGGGAAATGTAGTTAAGGAGCCGATCATTTCTGAAGAGGAGCCCTGTCTACGAGGAGACCTCGCTGTACGTGGTGTTTGGGAGGCTCAGAGGGAGGCATTGTTTGATATACGTGTTGTTGACACTGATGCTCCCTCTTATGCCTCCCGACCAGTCATGTCGGTCCTTCTGAGCGCGGAGGAGGAGAAAAAGAAGAAATACTTGTTTGCCTGTGAACAGCGCCATGCTACATTCACGCCACTAGTAACTTCAGTTGACGGTGTTCTCGCTCCCCAAATGAAATCTTTTATGAATGTCTTGACGGAGCGGCTTGCTGAAAAAATACATGTAAAACACGGAAGACTGGTCAGCTATGTCAAAACAAGACTTTCAATGGGGATCCTCAGAGCTGCCAGCATGTGTATCAGGGGCACAAGAACCAGATTTAGATCCGGCGAGAGTCTTCTGGGATTCGAGTAGATTTTATTTATATTTATATTATAATTTATATTATATGTTTATATTGTATATTTAACAAATTAAAATATTTACTCTCAAAAAAAAGTCTAGATGTTGTAAATACTTGACAAATCAGTTTAGGAAACGTGTAAAACTTATTATGTAACTGTTGCTTCTTTCCCACTGGATGTGTGTACATAACAGTGGTAAGAACTCTTTGAAATAGTTGGTATTATTTTCGCCCTCCATTCCTTTTCAAACAATGTTAGTAATGGCTAAGTCATCGTTACAAAAGAAACCCTTAGTGGGGATTCATCATTATCTTTAAAATGCTAGGCAGTTCAAACAACGGTTCAATTTTCTTACTATTAAAATGTATACAGCGTGTACATCAGAAGTTAAACTAGTATTGCAGACATTTTCCATCGAACAAAAAGGATCACGACGTTTCGGGATCTGCAATCTGATCCCGTCTTCAGGTGAAAATAACCTAAAACATAACACAGAACATTAGAAAATGAGCTAGCCTAAAGTAGTCAGCTTAGCGTGTACATGAACAGCTGTGTTGTTGAGTTATGTTCGGTGAACCACTCATTTCAGTTGTGGTGAGGTTTGGACATTAGCTAAGTCTACACTCATCTCGTACTTATGTACTTGTACTTTGTGTATCTTGGGTGCGATACATTCAGCGTGAACTGACACGAGAGAAATGGTAAATCACAGATTAGATGGTAGTGCTTGCAAAGATCAAGCCAAGTGATACATGGATTCAATTAACAGAGAATGTAAGATACAATTGTTGATGTATTGCTGCGAGGATGTAAGCCTGATCTCCATCAATGTAAAATTTTGACCTCAGCAGAATCGTTTTAGTTCTAATTTTCTTCTTGAATTTTACTTTTCCTTTCTCTTTGTGCTTGCAAATTTCTTTTGTTCACAGTTTAGTGATTGAGAACGTAAATAAAATATATTATAAAAACCACATAAAATATGTAACAAAATCTCTACGTTTCAAAAAGGGTTTCAATATTTATGCTTATCATCGTTTAGACATATTAGACCATCACCTGCGTGGTTCGGAAGTAACGTTAAGCCGTTGGTCCTTGTATTTCCATTAGTCATTGGGTTATTAATTAATGACCCATTCTAAGGAAGAGTCGGCCTTAGTTTGTAACAAGATTATACCTCATAACTCATTACTACCACTCATCACACGCATCCTTCACCACATATTTGCCTTAAAATACCCTCATGAGAGTGGTCGGCATCGCAAATAGTGATTTAGTAATTTAGTGATTTAATGAACATATATGAAGTTATTCTAGTAGTTCTAGTATTGAATAAAAATCGATTAAATTGAAGGAGATTCGTTTCAGGAAATGTACAAAGGAAAAGAAAATAGCGGGCTATATTTACACATTGTTAACCAATATAAATTTCAATAACAATATTTTAATATTTATACCAGTCAGACAGTATTTAAGGCCTATTCCTTCACTTTAATAAACTCAGTTTAAAATAGCTATCAATCAGTTTGAGAAAGAATTACTTGAACAAGTACATTTGATCAGCCAGCTGCTTGCATCTCATTGGTCACCGTCTGCTTCTCTTGGCCAATCAGCTTGTATATTTCATAGCGAAGGATATGTTTGAAGATTCAGCGTTATTCTGATTGCAAACTCCCATATTTAGTTATTCGTGTACGTGTTTTACTAATTAAGCTAATTATAGGCGTTGATTTAGTGTATTCCTTTGCTTTTTGGCAGGTATTTGCTGTCTCTTTGTGTGGGACACTGAATTCTTCATCTAGCTTATTTTTCAATTCTTCTATTACTTCTAGAGGGGTTTTCACCTGAAGACGGAACTATACCACAGATTCTGAAGTATAGTGACTTCATTGTTTAATAAACAATTGAAACTTCTCCTATTTAGATACATGGTCAATGATAACATTGGTAACAATTACAATTTAGCATGAGTTTAGTAATACAATACACTTTCCGAAAACGTCTTATTTTCGTGTTGATCTGGATTTGAATAAAATTCTAAAGTTTCAAAGATTGAAGAATCAGTAAAGATAAAACAGTAAAAGGTTAAATATTAGATCACTTAGCCTAGATACCGAGAGTAAAGAGAAATGGTGAGTGGAAGGAGGGGTGGGTGGGGGTTAGGGGAGGAATGGTAAGAACTTGCATCTGCAACTCTTAGAATATTTTAAGTGGAATTGCATCAAAGTGTTTTGTTCGATTTGAAACATCATAGTCGTAGTTGAATTTTATTATGTGTTTGACGTTGTAGTTGTCAGTTGATTGCGTTTCCCCCTGACGACATATGGGGTTTTCACATTAACCTTGTGAACTATTCTGTACACAATTATACAACCGTACAAAAAGAACTCGCAAGAATACTACTACTTATAGGTTAAGTGTAAGAGAGGGCTTGTTAGTCCTAACTTCGCCTAATAAAGCCATTAATTATTTCATTTCAAAATCAAACATTTAATGATAGTTTACGTTCAAATTATTAAGCTTACGAATTATAAATTTGAATGGGTCACCCCTTAAAGCACTTTTTAACGCATACCTGAAATATAATGCGTGGCAAAGTTAGGGGTTAGTAGACACAACTTCTACTATTGTTTATTTCCGAAAGTCAACATGTTAATAAAGAGTTCCATAAGTTAACAAAATAATGGGACAATCTGTACCACCTAAAGCACTTTTAACGTACACCTTAAAATACATATAATGCAAGGCAAATTTAAGTGAAGTAGAAACCTATTTTCTGTTAATAAAATTTTCCTCATTAAATCAAAATCTTGGTAAAGAGGTTTGAGGTCCACAAAATGAACGTAGCCTATAACGTGATTTTATTTAAAAATGAAACATTATAGCGTTTAATTAAACATTTATTACGAAGCCGGAAACGTTCGGGTTCAGGACTGTAATGTGGGAGCAGTGTCAGGTGAAGTCATTTCAAGTCACATTTCTAATTAAAGCAATGTTCACACTTAATGAGCAAAGTCACAGAGAGCAATTCACGTACGAGAACTATTACTTAATGGGTTTCACACACAACTTCAAGCTTTACCTACAAAGTGTACTATGTTAAATATGAATTTATTAAGTACATTTTGTTATACACATTGAAAGTAAATCTATTGAACTACCCACTGTGAAGAAAGGTTAAGATAGGAGAGATGATAAACACGTAATACTATTATTTGTTTTGGCACAAAAGAAATTTATGAAAGAGTCCGTTGAGTTCTTCTGTGCACCTAAAACTATGTAGAATCATATGAGAGTAATTTTAGTATGTCGAACTATTATTGCGGACATTTTCCGTCGTTAGTGATCTAAAAGATCACCGATGTGATCTTGTGATCATGTGATTTGTGTGTTGTGATATTCATCTTACTAACGATGGAAAATGCCCTCAATAAGAGTTCAACTTCTAAAATCCTCCCGTCGTGAAGAACAAACTTCAAACAAAGCATTTAGTACACGTGAATTAACTAGTGTGTTGTTTCATTGTGTTACACAATATTTCCGAACGCTGAAACTCATATAATTCAAAATCTTGTCCAAGGAAAATACAATCACATTTTTTAAGTAGATTAAAGACCGGTTTCCTCATTGTCAGTTAAGTGAGGTCGGCAGTTTAATTAAGCCGTGGTTTAACTCAAGGAGGCGTTTCACCACATGTTATACCGTTAACTTGGCCGAAATAAACCAACCACAGGTGGTTTAAGCCATTGGTACAAACTTTATACAAGTCAAAATAAAAAACCTAACCTTAAATTTTAAAATCAAAGTCTAGCCTACTCACAATAATATTTTGTTTACAAATACTTACTCTATTACTTGTTTAAAGTCTAATTTCTTTTGTTCTAAGAACATAATTAGTCAAACGGATAAACTGTTGGAAATAGAAGAGGAAGACGATTAAGAGAATTAGGGACAAAGTTATTTCGTGAGGTGGGAAGAAGCAAGAGTTTTTTGTTGAAAGATTTCGTATAGGAAGGAAACTGCAGGTTCATTGCTCAATTTGATTAGTAATTCTTTTAGATCCACAAGTAACAAAAATCGAGCCTTGCCACTTGTGGATACATTTTTGTGCGCATTGAGGTTCTATCCCTCCAGCCCTATTTTGATCAACGTAGAGAAGTTGAGCAGAATGGACAAGTCCTCCGTTAGAAAAGGCAATAAGCAGGTCTGATACCCAAGCCCGTTTGTGTCCGCGTTTCATACGTAGAAGAGTGAATTGGAATGTTATAGAAAATAAAATTGAACTAAATAGGCATATCTTCTAAACATTAGGGAGTCAGTAAACATAATCTCAACTCTGATAGAACAAACGTTTTTATCTTGTGTCTACTGAAATCAAACACAACACAGACAAACAGGTCAACCAACTCGTTGATGCGAGGTTTAATCTATGCTGTGCCTGCCAAAAAGTTGGGAAAAGACCTTAGAGTTTAAGCTGGAGGTATAAATTAGTTCTCGGCACAACGAGAATTTGGAGAAACCGGCCCAAACAAGTTGAAAAGATTTAAAACTTCCAGGTCACGTGGTTTAGTGATACATTCGAAAGGAAGTCTACGCCAAACTGATAAGAAACTGAACGTGACTTTGTACGACTCGACAGACAATAACTGTCTTCTTATACGACATTCGCACCAAGAGAAACCAACAACGTGTTTTGTTTTAACCACATGTTTCAACTACTGCTGTTCAATCTCTCTATACAAATAATATTTATTTGATGATAAAGTGATACTTGTTTTAAGATCGCAAATCTATTTTTGCTACTATTGTAAATATTTTTCGACAATTATTTTTTATGCCCAATACTTCACGATAACCTGTTCTCAAACATGGTATACTTTTACAAATAGAAAACGTTATACCGAATATGAACATTTAAGTGATACTATCATACTATATGTTTTCATAGAATGAGCAGCTGGGGATAAGGGGAACTGCAGAGGCGAAATGATAAATTTATTAGTTTTATCACACAGTGCTGGTGACAGGTAATTAAATATAACAATGAGTAATGCGTTATTTCTCAATATTTATGTTACTTATGACGTCCTTAATTTATATTTATTTTAAATAATAGTGTCAAAGAAGATGTAAGTTTTAGAACAAAATTGAAGGTTTAAAGATATATTATAACTGGTTAAACATTCACTTTTCGGAGTTGAGAATGCTTTGAAATCATTTAACATATAAGCATAAAACTACGCTGCTCCTCAATTCAAAGGTTTTACTTAAATAGAATAAAACCTTAACTGTGTACTGAATGGTTCGTATACTCGTTTTGCCAAATTTCGCCTACAATCCCAGATAATCTTAGGAAAATTCATGTTTCAAAGAGTGATGTTACGAGTGTTATCTCAATTTCCTTTGGAAAAATGAGATATTCATGCAGTTCGCATTGTAAGACCCAGACCCGGGACAATGAAATGTGCATATCCTGACCCCCACAACACGTTTAGCGTTTTTTTTCAAAACTTTATGTGCATATGTATTTATGTGTGTTCTCTTTATAAATCGCATTTTTTGTCAAATTTTCATGCAATTTTGTAAAAATGTTCCTCCTAGAAATATCTCGGCCAAGTTCGTTACCCAGCAAAATCGGGCTTCTGGAAGTACCCTTTTATGAAAATCATTAATTCGTTTTAAAATGGTGGCCTAAAACGTTTTATCGTTATAACAGCGTTATAAATAGTCCGCTTTCAATAAAAAAAATTTCTCTACATGATATGTAAAAAACCTGTAGTAGAATAACTCGTAAGTGTGAGGCCGAAGGTCGAAGCGAGACTAAGAAAGGAGCGAATAAGAGTAACGAATTACAAAGGACATTCGATTCATTCAGTACATACCTGGTTTCATTTTCAATATAATATTTTTACAAATAAAATATTTAAAGAACAACCCCACTACTACTACTTAGGCATCATGCTAAGACCCTTGTAACGCTTAACGTGTGGATAGAGCAATACTCGTATGTATTCAAATGAGATAGCCAGATGTCACTGTAGCCTTCGTCTTGTAAGCAAACATAACACAACGCTTCTTTTTGGGTCTTTGATTGCTAGAAACGGTTTTATATAAACTTGCGTCTAAAATACTAATTATATAATTAGAGAATTTTCTTTGGAAAATAAGATATTCATTCCGTTTTCATGGTAAGGCCCAGACTTGGTCCCAGAAAATGTGCACCAATCCTGACCCCCAGAATGCGTTTTGAGCATTTTTCAAAACTTTATATGCACTACATTCGGCTAAGAGTACACAAGAAATTGCGAAATGCAAGCCAATTTAAAGACTTGTTATTTTCCGTATTTTGAAGAATGTATTTATGTCCAATTTTCAAGAAAATTGGTACAAATTGTCAAAAGAAATCGATACAAATTAATCCGAAATACAAAAGGAAATATTTTGTATTTCGGGTAAATTCATCAGCCAGCAAGTTGGACTACAGGAAGTACCCTTTTTGCGGAGAGTTTTATCAACAGGTGGTTTTAATGATTTGAAAACAGTTAATTTCATCTGATTTTGATGAAATTTGAAATAAATATGTATTTTGGAGGTATCCATAAGTTGATTTGACACGGGGTACTATTGTTTTAATAGTAACGTTGGATGCGTATGGCTTCCGTTTTTGGTTGTGATGAATAATGGAAACTAAAGTTGTAACATGGTAGTAAGAACGCGTCTTCGTTCAAAAATCAACTTTTAATAAACTCTATAGATGTTGTTATTATATAAGCTGTATTTAATAGTTGACAAAGGAGGAAAGCACATTTTGGAGATGCTTCTTCTGACCCCAGACCAGCACGTTGACTTTGACAGTCACATCCTTCTGTCTTGGAGCCTGAAGGTGTACAGACTCCACCACTGTCTCGTTCCACTGTAGAGGAAGTGCTGCATTTCCCTTGTGTTGATCCAGAGCACTCTTCTCAGGAAGGCTCTGAAATAGAGAGATATTTAAATAAAAACGAACAAATGAGTTGAGGAAAGGATACTACGAATTAGTTTATTTTCTTTTGGTACAGATAAGACAAACATAGGACCGAATATACTAACTACCCTGTGGAACCATGTTAAAAAACAACGGGTTTATTTGAACTTCTGTAATTTTATTCACAGATTCTTATCAGCTCCAATACTGCTATCGGCTTATCTTTAATTAGGTTTGGTCGAGCTTATTTTGACCTATATTTCTAGAGTGCACTTGGGTAACTTAACGTTTGTTGTTGTTAGTGGTTGCCATGGTTACCTGCAGACGAGTCAGCTGGCTGCGGACGATGCGAGAGATGGAGGCTGAGTCAGCTGTGGAGTTGGGAGTTCCCCACACAGACACTGCGACATCGACCTGCCGAACACACATGACAATCAAAAATGCGAAATATGGCCTTTAGACGTGCATACTAACCCAATTTTCCCAACCCTTTGAATCGTTTTAGCAGTCAAACCTACTAAGCTGGAGAGGTTTGTGGAAAAAATTAGGACACAATTGAGGTTTATGTCCTATATATTACAAAAGTTCACAAACTGAATCAAAATCTTGACATCAACTCATATATCGTAAAATCTCGTGTAAACAGTCTCAGGACTACAATCTGAGATTGAATGTGGCACGCCAAATTAAATGAAAGAGTTTTCGCTTGATATGTTTTGAGATTGAGCTCATTGAAGTGTTGAATCAAACTATTGCCTCAAGGAACGTCATCGTGTCTAGACCGGTGATGGATTTCACATTGAAGGAGAGCGTTGTATAATCTGCATAGTAGAGAGCCTTGTGGTACCCCATAGCCATGAGATTATGAGCATATGAGCGTCGGCATGAGCATATATGGACCTGATCCATGGACACTAGAGGTTCGATATACATTAAAAACAAGCATGAGTATTATCGTGTAACGTTACGTGACAACGGGGACTGACTACTTTGTCTATTTCTCCCTTATATTATTATGTAGTATGACTTACCTCTGCTATTTTGGTGTTGTTGCTGTCACGCACTATGGTGGATGTAGAGGAGGATGAAAGGAGCTTCTGTCTAGAGTTGAGCTCCCAACTGTAAACCTGCAAATACATAAGTACAGAGTGATCGAAAAGTCACGTACATCAAAATATTGTAATCAAGACAAGTACTCAGGCGAATCTTGTGAATACAATGTAATAACTTTATAATGAACTGGTATTTGTACAGTTTGGATTTTTTTACAATATATACTCTATGTTCAAAACGGATGCTTTATTCTGTTATACCAGCGAACACATTTTACTATGTTTGTGGCTACTTTGTGTAATACTCTCATATTGATATTGTTCGAGCACCTTCCAGTTAGATGCTCAAGTGCAAGATATGGAACACAAAGAAACATATTGTTATCTAGCCAGTTTCCTGATTTCTGTTATTGTAGATTCTTAAACAAGTTCTAAGGAAATATAAAATACTGTAGTTCATTCTTAATAATTAGGGTTGAATAATTTTAGCACAAACAAATAAATGTTATCAAACTAAATACGAGTAAATAGGTCGTGAAAGGATATACGGTTATTGAAAAGGTTTACCCAATGTCAGTGATATTTTTAACATTAAAAAACTGAATATTTAAAATACGATCACTAATGCACATGTAATCAAACTAACTGTTTAAGTAAATTATAAATAAGAGAATAAAACACATCATAACTCACAATTGAAGAGGAAATTCATATTATTTTCAAATCTAATATACTGCCAATTACAGTTTTAATACTAATAATCAAGACAGCATTGCGTAGAAACCTTAACGTATTTACTTAATTACACAGTTAGTTAATTACTCAGCCAACGTTTGCACACATGTTCAGTAATTTTACGTTTTGATTATTAACCAAGCTGGCACGCAGCTAAGCGCTAAAGCGCCGCTGGTATGAGTGAAGCGAATTTTCTTTGGAATTTGTTACTGGCTAATTGTAACTAGAGCATGTTTTACTACAGTTCACTACGCCTTTGGTCTCAGCTTTGCCTCTTGTATTATCATGGACATACAGAAGCTGCGGCTCGGACGTTAAAACTTAGCTTGTATCACTTTAGGAACTACGAGATATACGGTTATACTTACAACACAGGCCAAAGCCAAGACGAAGGCGAATCTGATGAACATCCTTGTATCGTGAAGTTAGCGTCTAGTCTTCAAGTATTTCTAAGTTTTGAGACTAGAACCAGGCCTTATATACAAATGCAGGTGACTCAATAAGGAAGTGAATGTATGTGACAATAGTAAACACTTGAAATGCGGTTTGCACACAACTTCAGCAATGTACAGTCAGAATTGCTCAACGGTTAGCAAAACACGTCAAAATCTATTTGAGTTTTCAAGTGTCAAACAAATCAGTAACAGCTAAGTGAATCACTTGTAAATTATAATCTTGATATGTTGCTTAAAATAGAATGAATGCATGTGATTATTTCTGATTTTGTAATCTAAGAGATTCCTGCTTACATAGTAGTGAATAAATATGAGCGATTTAGCATATTCAGATTAAGCAAATAAACCATGCATAGACACTTTATTTTTCCAATTTGATTAATTTTTTTAAGCCCCTGAGCTCTACTTGCGCACTGTATTTGTTGGCCTAAACTATTGGCAGCCATATTTGCTGAGGATAATGGATTTGAACTTATCTGTCTAGTTCAGCAAGAGAGTAATTATGGTTGTCTCCGGTCTATCTGGGCTATTTGTTATCCAGCTTACGTTTTCACCAAATTAGATCGGAAAAGCGAGAGTTTATTGCACAACTAATACTTCTTTGCGAGACATTTTGTATTGTATTTACTAGTCGTGAAGATTTAAAAACTTGAAATCTCTACGAAGTTTTAAAAGTTGAATATTATTTTAATTAGGATAGAAAAAGATACATTTACCTACTTATTCAAACTCTCAAAACGTCATCTTTAAAATTTAATATTGTTGTTATACAAAAGGTTCTTGATATTATTGCTATAAGTAAAGGTAAACTTAAAAATATTACATGCGTTGACAAATCATAATCATACCGATGCGTTTAAAAGTAATATTTTATTATTTTTTTTTGTTTGGGCCAATAGAACAGTTTTGCACATTCATTGTTCTGTGTATTGAAGAACAAATATTTTGATGATCTATGCTACTACAAAACTGAAACTAATATGTACATTTCGTGAAAAGGAAACTACTCTGAAGCTAGTGATACGCTTGAATGGATATGCTATTCAAAGCTTAGATTCAATCTACTGGAAAATATTTCAATGACGGGGTTTCCTCAATTTCACTTTGGGTGAGTTGATATTTACACGCAATATCCCTCTCATATTTTTCTTCCTTAAACGTAATTATACGTAGGGAAACGAAACTATACAAGTTTCGTAGAAATTTAAAGGAGTTTTATAGTACAAACAAGCAAAGTAAGTGGGCCAGGTTTCAGGTGATAGCATATTAATTTGGGCTGTTTTATTAACTCCCACCAATAATTGGTTTGAAGTTGGTTGTTGACGGCGGGGAAATTTAAGTTTAAATATAACATTTGCAATCGTTAGTCGTTTCGATTCTGCAATCTGATTCCGTCTTCAGGCGTAAAATAACCTTAAATATAACACAAAACATTCGAATATGAGCTAGCCTAAAGTAATCAGTACAAGCTGACGAGTCAAACATAATTGTGTGTGTGTTAAAAATATTTTTGAATATACCGGCTATATGTTGTTTGGTTGTTTTTGAAGGGTCAGCTTACACTGATACTGTATGACTTTAGCCTGGCTCATTTTCCAATGCGTTGTGTAATATTTAAGGTTACTTTTAACCTGAAGATGAAATCGGATTGCAGATCCCGAAACGTCGTGCTATCCTCGCTCACTAACGATGGAAAACGTTCACAGTAATATTTTAAACTCAGAAATTTGGTGTTAATAGGCTTGAATTGGGATCGTTGTAGATCAAATAGCATTAAGAAAGTTTGTGTTCTTTATTGGCTCAGGTGAATTATTACGATTTAAAAAATACTGTTTACTATCTAAGTTATTGAAAACTCTTCTCTTTTATTACAATTTGATATTTTCACCCATACACGTTGGAAAGTTGTGGGTTATCGATGTTGGATCCAAAACAAACTCATAAATCGACAGAGTCGCAAAGTTTGAATAGTTGTCTGTCGTCTGATGACAATCTGATTACCATCTCCACACAGACCGCGAAAACTCTACAGGTTTCATTTGCTGAAAGGAATCACAAGGTTTCACTTGGCTTTTCTACGTTACATACTTATTAGAGAATTTCCATAGGACGTAGAGCTATTGACTTCTATCGCCAAAGAACAAAACGTCGTAGGACAGACGATTTTAGTTTTAACCTTTCCAACACCTCCTATAAATACAGTTTTATGGCATAAAATCCATTTTTTAGAACGGCTCCTTGAAAGGTTATTTTTGGTGAACCGATTTTGCTGGATATCAAACCTAACCTAGAAATGTATACAGACATCTTTTGTACTAAACTTTGTGAAAATCGGACAAAAATGCGACCTGTAGAGTGGTTACAAAGTGGTTACAAAGAGTCAAAAGTATACTTCCGGTGTAATTTTTACCCTACTATAGGAAATTCGCTAGGATTCACGGTAGCACTTTTGGCTACTTGTGGTTATGTTTACTCGTTTTACTTAAGGCTTTACAACAATTAAAAGTCCAAGCATCAGAAGGACGACAACAATTTGTACTTTTAAATCGTTACGATAACATTTCCTTATTAATTTAGTACATTTTCGTCTTTCCTCTATGGGCTATATTTACTACAACAGGTTAGTATCCGTGCAAACACCCAAATTTCTCGTTCATTCTTCTATAAACTATGGTTTCCTAGAGAAACGTTCACCACTATTATTACGCCCGTAATGTAGCGGTCAACGTAACAGTGACAACAAAGAACAGTGATGTTAAAAACAACTTTTGACATGTTGTTTATTTTCTAGTCAATGTTTATTTATGTATGCAGATTGAGCGAGCTTGTCTTTTGTTTACAAAACAAAATGTGTTACCTGGCAAGAAAAACCTTAACTAGTTTTTACCGTTATTTTACGTCCACCGTTCTATAGGAAACACTCTCATCTGATTGCATTGAAAACAAAACTCAGCGTCATATTACGGCCGTAATGTAGCGGACACCGCTTCCTAGGAAACCATAGCTTAAGAGGTTTGATTAGGGACTTATTAAAAGTTTGAAAAATGAATCATTTTACATAAATTTCATATTTAATATTTTTAACGATGGAGTAGAGGCCATACGTACATTACACTACCTCATTTTAAATTTAAAGAGAGTTTACAATTTACACAAATTTATTAAATAACTATTTTGTACTATGTATTTGTTCATATTTTACCAGCTGGTCACTTCAAAACAAACGTATTTAAAGAAAGACCTACTGTATTAAGAGGGGCTGGATAGAGCCCGAACGGCGTTCAAATGGGATATGGAATTTAACATGGGAAAATTTTCAAACTAGGTTTTACGTAGGTTAATGAACTAAAACGTGGAAAGTCTTTCTCGGGAAGCATAGAGCTATTAGTGCTACTGCATATGAAAAAGTAAAAAAATTATTCGGTTATAAACTGAATTTTAATTACTGAATTTCGAGTGCTATGTTCTTAAGCAAACAACCCAATTTTAGAAGTTGGCCCTCTCTCAAATAAAATAGATAAGAACTGGTTTTCTTTTGAACGAGAGATGTCAACAGGTTGCCATTGAAGCTCCGTTTTGGGATCGTTGCCCAGCAAGACATAAAACCCTAATCCTTGTGGGGTCAACAACTTTGTAGCTTTCACTCCAGACAGCTTTTCTTTCGATTTTTTTACGAAGACAAAAGCGATTGTAGCAGACTCCCAAATCTGCAGCTGACTAAATATTGGTTGAAAAGCAGAGATCAAACTGCTGACCCATTCCAACAAGAGGTCTCTGTATACATGATAGATATATCTCCTGAACGAATTATCTTTAACCGGGACACTACAGAATCACAGAACCCCCAAATTCAAATCTAAAAGAAGACAAAATAACTTTCCGTTTTGTTCTACGACGTTTTGTTCATCGAGACATAAACAGCTCTATTTCCTATTGCTAACAGGTTTAACCAGCATGGTTGTGTTCTTTGATTATTGTGTTTTGTGCGGTTGTGTTGTTTGTTCCATTTAACTTACATACAGGGTAAGTTTTAAATGTCCCCCAACCATTACTTTTGAAAAAGGAAATAGTTTTAAAACCCTTTAGGGACTGTTTTATAAAATTTCAAAGTAGGCTTCAGCGTACGGATGGCCCTTAAATTTTTAAATACAAACCTCAAAAGAAAGGGAAGAAAAGTTGTTTTCTCGATTCCTTTTTGTAATACCATTTCCCCGGTTTTCAGTGAGGGGTAGGTGATGCAAAGAACGTCAAAACAAGCTTAAGAATTGTATAAAACATTTTCTAAAAGGTTTTAAAATAATCCCTTTTTCAAAAGTTTGTGGGGACATTTAAATTCACCATGTATACGTTTGCCTGATTGATAATCCTTGTTCGCATTCAACTGTCAGTTTTCGCATAGTTCAAGACTGATGCCTGTAGGAGCGCTAATGGTTTGCTTTTCACAGCTGGTCATTAAACTCGACTCTAATCTCTACTTACTAAATATTTAAAGCTTTTGGGATGATACCGACAGAGTCCAATAAGAATCCAGAACTGAACTTCTATGTGTAATTTAATAAATAACGTTCAATACCTTTGCAGTTAGATTATGTCTATTACACACTAAACAATATATTGATAGATTTGAACGGCAAAATATAAATATTCTGAACTAACCTGGAGATGACAAGACATGAGGAAAATGTGCATGGGTTTGTCAGTTGCCAATCTCCGTACTGTGATTGCATTCTTCAACATCTTGATGTACCTTTATAAAGTATAGATAAGTACGAGTATAAATATAGGTTTTTTGTATTCAGTAAGAAAGAAGCTACAGGAATACACTTGCTCTATATTGGCCTTAAGCATTTATTTTTAGGTTTCTTGCCAAATACTGCCTAAGTCAGGTAACGGTGTATCATGGCTTATAATCTATCCCAACCTCTCTAATTGCCCTTAATTAATTGTGTGGGTGACTGCACAAACAGTCACTTTTTAATAGGTTTCGTATGAAAAATCGATAAACTTAACCGATTGTAAGTTTAAAACGGTCGGATTCTCTCTGTCCAAATGAGCTCTGACCAGTGGCCGAGACACTAAGGCAAGAAGCAGAGATAACTATCGAATTGGGAGACTTTACAGGCAAGTATTCGTTAATTCAATAGGTTGCCAAATGAAAAGAAAAACTCCCACGACCTTATAATCTCGCTGCCGAGTTGCCTTATAAGCTCGCTGCCGAGTTGCCTTATAAGCTCGCTGCCGAATTGCCTTATAAGCTCGCTGCCGAGTTGCCTTATAAGCTCGCTCCCGAGTTGCCTTATAAGCTCGCTGCCGAGTTGCCTTATAAGCTCGCTGCCGAGTTGCCTTATAAGCTCGCTGCCGAGTTGCCTTATAAGCTCGGTGTAAAACCAGTTTGGCCTTCATTCGATTTACGGTACAGACGAGATTCTTGAATATGACTGGGAAATAATGATTTAAATTGGTAAAATTAGCAAGGGATATGCATAAATGAAACATTGCATGTTTCGATGTTTTTCAAGATAAAATGTCAAGATGAATGGTAAAGTTTTAATTGTTTCACTTCTTTGCAAATGATTGACATTGCTTTAAAACGTATTATTAAAATCTGCGCAATAAATATTTGATTATTGACCTGCAATAATGCTAAACAACATTGGCTAAAGGCCTGTATTTCATGCGTTAAAACATACTTTGTAAAAAAACTAATAAAAGGGTTTAATCCAATTTAAATTTAGAATATATTCTTAGGGTTAAGCTTGTTAGACTCATATCTGATAACCGAAAGGCCAGCCTCAGTTGAGTCTTAGTAACATCAAAGCCTCCACTCCTAACCTCTTCTCGTTATATCCAGACTTTTCAAGAGATTGCAGCTTTCTGTAGAGAGACTTTTGTCAATGAAGTCTATCAGCTTTGAATGAGCAGAGAACCGGGAAGTTGTCTACCACAGCTCAGACTCAACCACATCAAAGCCTCCACTCCTACCTAACCTGTGCTCGTTATATCCAGACTTTTCTAGAGATTACAGCTTTCTGTAGAGAGGCTTTTGTCAATGAAGTCTATCAGCTTTGAGAGAGCAGAACTTGTAAGTTGTCTACCACAGCTCAGACTCAACCACATCAAAGCCTCCACTCCTAACCTGTGCTCGTTATATCCAGACTTTTCAAGAGATTGCAGCTTTCTGTGAGAGGCTTTTGTCAGCAAGTCTATCAGCTTTGAGAGAACAGAGAACTTGTAAGTTGTCTACCACAGCTCAGACTCAACCACATCAAAGCCTCCACCTCTGCTCGTTATATCCAGACTTTTCAAGAGATTGCAGCTTTCTGTAGAGGCTTTTGTCAATGAAGTCTATCAGCTTTGAGAGAGCAGAGAACTTGTAAGTTGTCTACCTCATTGTAGACTCAACCATATCAAAGCCTCCACTCCCTCTTCTCGTTATATCCAGACTTTGCAAGAGATTGCAGCTTTCTCTAGAGAGACTTTTGTCAATGAAGTCTATCAGCTTTGAGAGAGCAGAGAACTTGTGAGTTGTCTACCTCAGCTCAGACTCAACCACATAGAAGTCACTATTCCCAAAAATAACAATAAAACAAAGCAAACTAAGCTATGCGTCTTTATCAACTAAATACCGTTCCTTTTGAACTTTATCGTATAGAAAACTAAAGTTTCGTGTATATATAACATTTCGTCGTTAAAATTAGTTGTTATAGTTGAATGATCCATATATTCGCTAACACTACAAAGGATTGTTTCATCAGAAAGGTTTTCAATTTCGATTTAAACGTATTAAACGTTAACGAGTTCTTTAATACATAACTGCAAGATTGAATGAATTTGTCGATATAGATCGGATGTAACACTTGACAAGTGGAAAACAGCCAAAATAATAACTCTAAGAATTAGTTGTAAAAACTTTAACATGAACGGAAGAAGGTTTGGTTTTGACCTGAATCCCACAGTGCCAACAGAGTGCAAATCTCATCACCTAAACAAAATTAGATCAGCGGATAATTCGACTCAACTTTGGTCTCTAGCCAATAAAACTTTGCACTACCCGACGTTTGCTTAGTTCTATATATAGAAGGTTCTGACAGTTGTATCAAAGTTACAGACTAATTTCGTGGTAAAACTTCTTGCTTGTAATTAGTGAAAAACTATAAACTGAAACCAGACTTCCTGGCAAAATAAATAGGCTTATTTTAAAAATAATTCAGGAGCCTAATTTATTCCAATTTAGTTTATTTTTAGAACTTTGTTTTTAGTTTTTCCGGCCCAAAGTAAAAGTTTCCATTAAAAACCTTCGTGTTTTAGAGATTATACGGTAAATAAACCGGAGTTTGACATGTTTAAAAGTACTCAAAACGTTGTAAGAGTTTATACTGTCCAGTCCGATTTCCACTTGTTAAATTAGCCACGAACATTGGATTTTGGTTGAAAAATCTAGGTTATGGAGGGACAAGAGAATGATCCTGTTTGCAACCAACTGTCACTTTAAAATATTTTGGGTTTGATGTCTTTAGGTGCGCCAATAGGTTTTTAACAGCTGGTTATTAAAATAGACTACGTTTTGTGTTTACCAAATATTCAAAGGCCAGAGATTTATGTCTACAAAGTGAGGTTAAACTAAAAAGAGTCAAGAGTTTGTCGAGTGATTTGAGTTGTTTCTTTAATAATTTAATTTAAGTCTGATACTAACTTGCAATGACAGTTTTTCAAAAGCCGTTGTTCTATGATGCGTAACTTCAAAGACAATACATACACATACATACATATGTGTATGTATTGTCTTTGGTAACTTGCAAGTTGTCCTTACCTCTTGTTTCATATGGATGAATATTTTTGTTTTGATTTATGTTGCGATTTCGCACACAATACATCAAAACTTCTACAACGTAAAGGCAAGGCAAATTCAGCAATTCAATCCCGATGAAAACATCATGAGATGATTCTCTAAAATTTGCTTTAAAAATAATTCTAGCTGCTTTTTTTGTAACTGCAACAATCTTAGAAAGTTATAGTTAGAGCATCCTCCCATATGATAGATGAAGGACAACCAGCCAAAAATAAGCCATTTTATGGACCTTTAAGAAGTATGATTTAAAAAGAAAATGCAACGCGTAAATTCCAGAAGCAACTTGCATACATTTATGATCAATGTGATCTGTCCATGACAGACCTTGATCTAGATGTATTTCAAGAAAAATTATAATGTTGTTAAATCTATATTTTGTCCTCAATCTCAATAATAGGAACATTGGAGTTAGTAATGCTCATAGTAATGCTCATATAATTTGTTTTTGGATTATTATATTATTTTTATAATTAATATTGGAAAATTATTGGATACAGCAGCTCAAATCTAGCGTTTACCTTGTTATGCTATTAGCAGTTAAACAAAGATTCGTTCGAGAGCATATAGAATTAGTTTAGCGTTTTAAATTCTAAACCGTTAACGTATATTATAAATAATACTGGCTAAAGTATCGATCCTTGAGGAACACCGTGGTAATTGAAATTATACTTGCTAAGACGTTTTCGATCTGTACACATTGCCTTCTTCCATCAAGGTACGAAGATAGCAATTTATTTGTTATACCTCTCAAACCATAAGTGCTAGTTGGCATAGTAGGGTTTTATGATGTACACAATGAAAAGACAAACATCAATAACAATTCAATAAAAGGTTCAACGCTGAGTTTATAAGAATATTACTAAGACTAAGTGTGTTTGTATGCGTAAAATCTTTACATTTTGTTGTTGGAATCTTCTTACTTGGAAATAACGTTAGTTAAACTACTTTATCAGCTTGGATTGCACTAGGTGATTGGTTGAAAGCTTTGAGTCCACCGCTAATGAAAGCTCAATCCACGTTGATCAAACGCATTTCAGTCAAATCCAGGCCACTATGAATAGCATTATCAGTCTCACTGTTTAGTCCAATTGCTATTGCGTATGAGCAAACTACACTATACCACAAACTGTATAGATACAATCACAATTGAAATTGAAACGAACCATCTTTGTCCTACTTCTTTTACTCTTAAATATTATGAAACATTATTTCTTAAATAGTTTAGTTCTTATTGAACGTAGCGACTATTATAAAAGCTTATCTCCTCTTGACTAACGAAAAGGCTGTAATTTGACAATATGTTACATATGAAAAAACTTTCAGTGAGACTAATTTTTTTGATAAATTTCCTTGAAAAGCTTGCTGACTGCTCGATAACATTCAGAATCATAATACAGTTTAACAACCTTTGTATTCATTAGCAACCCATCCATCATATGCGAAACCATGACCTCTTGGTTTAAAATCAAAGCCACTGAGCCAGTAAAAATGGCTCAATATCCAAAGGCTTTTTATAAAGTTCAGTAAATGTTTTGAATATTGAACCTTTTTATTTAAAATTTACTACCGTACTTTGGTAAAGTTTGTATTGTTTAACGAGGTCAAGTTAGGACTACAAAGTCCTCTCTACCACTCAACCTCGACCTTTACCTAGTCTGAGGTTATTAGTCACATTACAAATGTGGTGACTGCGGGGATCGAACCCGCGCCACCAGGGTGATGAGCTCCGGAGTCGCGTGCGATACCAATCCGCCACGGATCCGCTAAGTCTTGTTCTGATACGCCAAATTGAAATGTTGAATTTACTTGGAAGAGGGAACCAAGCAGTATCGTTAATGAAGAAATTTCTCTTTAATTGTTTGTACAAAAATTCTTTAGTTCAGTCATACTAGAAACCATACTAGATGATTATCGGAATCTTTTAAGCAAATGACATTAGTGGCATTGAAAAGCACGTAGGGATTCCAACGCTGTGAAGGATTCTTGACTATCTCCGGCATGCAATAATCCTCGGCAGTGCAATGCCTATTGTTCACATCTGCTTCCGTGACAAAAGCAACTTCTATCAACGTAAAACTGGTTACAATAACTTTTCAAATAATTCATTTTTTAATGAACTATTTCAAAACACAGAGAGCCCTAAAGATAATGATTACTTACAATACACTTCAAAACATACAAATGAAGCAGTAGCTAAAATGAGGAGCACTTCACTGATAATGTTTTTTTCTTTAAAACTGTATATTGACACGTAAAACGTGTTCAACAATATTGTAATCAAGTATTACACAATTTTCAAACTAATTCATATGAACTGGTTTTACAATTTTAATTTCATGTATTTGAACTTTCCTCCAGTTTTATGTGCCTCCAAAACATCCACGTTATTATTTAAATTACTTTAACTACTAAAATTATATTTATGGAATCAATGCACTTGTTTTGTTTGAATTAACTATTGCCTAGTATACCTTAGTAGCAACACACCACTATTCTTTTGTCCACATTACTTTTGTCAGTATTTATTGAAAATGGTTAACACTGTATAGTCCTCTTTACAGTGTCAGTTATACTCTAGAGATTCCAGGGATGCCACTATGATTTAATCGTCTTATTGTAGGGGTAATGCCATTTATAGAATTACTAGTAGCTTCTATGAGCTTCTGAGTTCTCAAATAGCATCATAATTTGAGTTAAAATGTCAAATTAACTGTTATATTAACAGGTAGAACTTATCCTGGGCCAGTTGGAAAGACAAGTTTGAATGCATAAAACAACAACATAGTGAAATACTTGGCCTTCTTAGCTGAGTATCTTGGACGAACTTATTTAGTAGGAAGGACGACAGCTGGTTCAAGACAGCTGTTGGTCGATCACTAACACTAAATTAACATAACTGACATTTACACTGCTTATTTACACTTTACAAGGGGTAACCCTTTACACTCATTGAAAGGAAGCGTAGTGAGTCGGCACCTTTACAATCCCCCCCCCGCGTTGCGCCTCAATGAGTGTGCTGCCCTTGTAAAGTGAAAAATAAACAGTGTATATAATTAGTTGTAGTGTTGTTTAGTGTAGTGATCGTGCTCTGAAGATTGTCTTATTAACAGAAACGACTCAGCACCAGTTCCTTCAAGCTCATTCCCAGGATTGTGACTTCAAATAGGTAGTGAAACCGGAAATCATAGTTTATTAGAATACTCTTAAAATGCCTTTGCTTTACAGTTTTATGTTTTGGGTAAACCTAGGAGAAGAACTTATGATAGATCGTATAATTTTAATACTATTATACTGTTTGATAGTAGGCCTACTGTATCACAAAACAAATTGCTAAAAATTGTTTATTTCAACGCATGCAAAAGTGAAGGAAAACTGCACAATTAGACCAGCGGATAATTCGACTTTGGTCTCGAGCCAATACAACTTTACTCTGACCGACTTTTGCTTGGGTTTTATTTTTAGAAACAACTGACAGTTGTCTCACAGTTACAGATTAATTTCCTGATACCATAACTTACTTTAGTGTTAAGTAAAAATCTAATAGCAAAAACCGTACTTTCAAACGTAATAAATAAACCTATGTTGAAAAGAATGCTGGGAAATTTTAACTTGTAAGCTCAACGTATAAGTTTTATTTATAAATATCTACGTAGTTGTTATAAAGGTTTATGTTTAAGACTGGGACTCGTGGCGTGGTCCTGTAATCCAGCTTCATGGAGGTCAGGTTTTGAGGATGATATAGGTCTAAAGCGGCTCAGATAGTCTCAGTTATCATCTGATGATACCCGCATCAACTCCCACCATCGTTTATACATATCAGACCATCACCTGCGTGTTTCGGAAGTCCCGTTAAGCCGTTGGTCCTTGTATTTCCATTGGTCATTGGGCTACTAATTAATGACCCATTTTAAGGAAGAGTCGGCCTTAGTTTAAACAAGACTACACCTCATAACTCATTACTACTGAGAGTGGTCGGCATCTCAAATAGTGATAGTGATGTTGTTCAGAAACTCAATTTTCACTTTTTTAATTTGCCAAAAAACAAAATATTTTGACCATGACACTTACCAAGTAGTTCGGGTTTGATGTCTGTTAGTACGCTATTGGTTTATTTTCGACAACTGATCATGGCATCTATTACCAAGTATGCAAAAGCTAGAGTTGTATGCCTAAAGAGTGCGGGCATACCTAAACGAGTCCAGTTTTCCATTTGAGTTGTCTCTCTAATACTTATATTCTTAATGGTTATGCACTAACTTTGAGATTTGAAGGTACATAGTTAACTCAAATATCTAGAGTGCAGAATTTTTATATTCGAATGTTGTTGTATACAAACATGTGATTTAGAAAAACATTAGTATATTTCATCACTAGGTCCTAAAGTGACACTTTTTAACACGAGGTTAAGGCGCGGCCGAGGACGTTAAATGACGGAGGGTCAAAATGATCCTCTAGTGACGAATTGTGTACGATACTTCTTGTCATGATGCAAATAATACTTAGATATAAATATTAATATATGTTTTAATAATATTAAGAAACTGAATGTAAACATTGTTTTGACTTCAGCAGTCCTAATTATAAATTGTTTTGAAGAAATAGCTGTTACACTGATTTATTATAGGTTAATGTCACAATTCAAAACAATCAAAACAAACTCGTTGAAAACGCGAGGTTTTGTAAGACAAGGCCATCAAAACAATCCTTTTTTTACCTAGGTTTAAAAGTGACACTTTATTATGTCAACACATAATATTTATTATGATTGTGTCTAAAAGAACAGTTTTAAGAGCAGGATGACAAAAAAAATTATGTAATCTAATCATACATGTCATCATAAAATAAGTGTTATAATAAAGTATTTACAGTTAACTGAAATTAAATTAAAGCCCAAAATCAATAACGATTTGAAAACACAGTCTAAAACTCTGTGTATGTGAAAAGCTGTGGGTTCTCTATTGGTTCCAGCTTTACAAGCTGATTTGCATAGATAATGCATTCCTTCTTTACCCACCAGTACACTTATACATAACTCAGACTTACTTTAACTCCCTTCATACCATAACTCTCTTTTTGAAACTAGCTCTTTGCATTTCGTTGTTGGAACCTTCTTACTTGGAAATAACGTTAGTTAAACTACTTTACCAGCTTGGATTGCACTAGTTGATTGGTTCAAAGCTTTGAGTCCACAGCTAATGAAAGCTCAATCCACGTTGATCAAACGCATTTCAGTCAAATCAGGCCACTATGAATAGCATTATCAGTCTCACTGTTTAGTCCATTTGCTATTTGCTATAGCTCATGAACAAACTATACTCTGAGAATTTGATCAAAACTGAAATTGACACCAATCACCTTTGTCCTGATTTGAAATTGGAACTAATAATAATATGGTTTAAATTGCTTAGTTTGTCTTGACAAACAAATATGACATATCCTAACAATTTACTGTTTAATGTTTTTCGGTATAATTAACTTGTTTTGCTAATTTTGATCGAGAAATTGAACAAAACTTGTTATCTGCTGAACCCAGATCAATTTGATGGTTCAACTGAATGGTCCAACTTGGGGTCAAACGAATTTAGAAGACATTCAGCGGCCTACGGCTTTTTCAGGTGATCTTTGAACTTCTTCAGCTTGGAAGCACATTTAATCGAATTTGGTAATCTGTGGACAAACTTCTGATAATAATATTTGGTATGTTTTTCCATAATCAATAATGTTTGGAGTATGTTTTCACCGCTAAAGGCGTACCTCTTGACATCTAAAACTACGTTGTTATTTTATTAATAGCCTATTATTGTTATAAATATTTATATAAAAACAAACTAAAAACTTTAAAATGCTCAGTTTAGTTTGTTTTTTATATATAGTCGAACATTGGTTTTGTTTTATTATAAATATTTATATATTTATTGTATATTTCTCGTAAATAGTTCATAATGAATGGATAATTGAAGTAGTTTTCACGTCACATTTGTCAAGGAAGCAAATGTGAACAATAGACAATGCACAGTCGAGGATTATTGCATGCCGGAGATAGTAAAAAATCCTTCACAGCGTTGCGATTCCCTCACGTCTTTCAATTTGACTATTGGAAATCTAAATTTTGAAGCCTAAAGAATGTAGTCCAATTTATATTAGTCTCTATGTTAAATAAGGGCTGGACATACTTATAATAATAGTAGTTGAATAAAGGGGATTCGTTTCAATCTAAATTTTATCGTGTCTACACGGTTTGTAGTTTAGTATAGTTTGTTCAAACGCAATAGCAAATACACTAAACAGTGAGAAAGATAATGTTGTAGATTGTGACTAGATTTGGCAGATATGCGTTCAATCAACGTGGGTTGAGCTTTCATTAGCGGTGAGATCAAAGCTTTCAACCAATCACCTAGTGCAATCCAAGCTGATAGAGTAGTTTAACTAACGTTATTTCCAAGTAAGAAGATTACAACAACGAAATGCAAAGAGCTCAGTTTCATTAAGAGAGTTATGGTATGGAGGGAGTTAAAGTAAGTCTGAGTTATGTATAAGTGTACTGGTGGGTAAAGAAGGAATGCATTATCTATGCAAATCAGCTTGTAAAGCTGGAACCGATAGAGAATCCACAGCTTTTCACATACGGTGTAAACACATCATTGGTCTTTGTTTTCAAACAGTTATTGATGTTGGTTTCAATTTACATTTTAGTTCACTAAAATGAGTTTTTAACCTTTCTTTTGATTTTATTTTTGTGAGGACATCTATGATTAAATCACGTAATGTTTTGCCAGTTTCATATTTTTATACACAACTTTCATCAAAATTGTAAACAAATTAATATTTGAGTTGTACTTTCAAATCTTTAAGTTAGCATAACCGTTGAGAACATACGTTATAAAATGAAAACTCAATGGACTCGCATTATTCCCCAATCTTGAGCCATAGTATTGGAATAAATTTAAAATTAGAGAAAATAAACACAAAAACCAATATTTTTAATCATTTAACTTGCTTGATAAATGGTTAAAAGCTTTTTATTTTCTCTAATTTTAAAGTGTACAATGTTTTTAAAGTAGTTATATTAGATCAAACAGCTGTCCCACTGATTTATTATCGTTGACACATTGTTTGACTGAACTAGCTGTTTAGCTCTTGTCCCTGTACCATAGAGATAACTAAAGTTTTTTTTGACAACTCTTTCCCGGGGAATAAAATTGCATATCAAACACGCCATTAATGGCCAAAAGCTGTCTTACAACAAAACGAAAAAAGTTAATTTGAAGTAGAAGTAGAAATAGTCTCTAAAGGATAGGCTATTAAAAGAACATGTTTTTCAAAATAAAATAATAGATTTAATATAGTTACAGAAAATTATGAAATTGTCATTTAAATAATATCACTTTAACATTTGAAAAGGAAATATTTTTAAACACCCTTCAGAGAATGTTTTATTGAAACTTGAAGTTTATTTTGATATACGTTACCCAATCACACCTAAAAACCAGGGGAGGCCCCCCAATTTAAAACAAATAACAACCCCCTTTCTGGCACCTCAAAAGAAAGGGAATTTTAATACAAACTCAACGACACATAGACACTTTTTCGACTCGTTTTTTGTTATACCCATTATTTTAAAGTTGAAGAAATCAGGTTTAAAATGCCACATTTCATCATTTCAATATCATAACCCTATGACATAATCCCATAGAATAATTTAAAGAAAAGTAAGTCATACGCAAGTTTGTATCTATTATTAAAAAATTTCGGAGCGTCGTCAAATTTGTATTTCTTTTAAGATGCCACAAGAGGAGAGTGTCTGTATGAAAAAAATTTTGGGGTCCTCCCTTTGTCAAAACAAACTTTAAGATTATTATTAAAACATTCACTAAAGGGCTTAATACATACTTTCTTGTTCAAAAGTTAAGGTGGGGGGCATTTAAAACCCACTCCGTATATAAACAAAAACCTGATCTTTGATGTAACCTCATAAGAAAAAAATCACACGGCGTTATAGGACCAGTGACTCTAACTCTATAAAACTCTAGAACACAAAAAGGGTTTTCTTGGGGATTGGCCTTGGGGACATGAGTGTAATGAAATGAAACTGTTGTTTTCAGGAGCTTAAAGCTCATGTAAAACCAAACTTGGTCACAAAGGCGTTTTACGGTTTTACAGTACAGACGATTTTATGGTACATAACTGGGAGACCGCAGAAACCACTAACATACAATAGGGCTAGAGTGGTATAATTCGAATGAATGGGGGATAGTAAATAAACAAAATGTATGTTTGAATGAGACTTCATTAATTGAGTGCATAGAAAATTTTAGTTAAAAAATTAAGATTACTTGTTAATATGTTTCCGCAATAAACTATGTGTTTAACTACCTGAATGCGATCAGCTGATGCAACAAAGAAACTTCCTTCTTTACCTTATACAAAGATGTAATAAAAAGTATATGAAATCTGATCCTTTTTTTAATCGACCTGTATATTCACATCAGATATATTTAGCAAGAAGCTTTAGGAAAATGGAGAGCACTTGATCAACATGCTTCTCAGACCACTCAGACAGATCCGCTTATGTTTGAACTTTACAATATAAATTCTACGCAGAGTTTTTTACCGTACGTTCACGTTGTTAGTTAGACAACGTAAATACAAAAATAAAATGCTCAGATGTAACGTTATTATTCTTCTAAGTTATGTATCTTGGACCTTTGAGGTCTTACAACTTTCCAATGTAATTTACGTTTAATATTGCATCGTATTTCCCAGTATAAATTAGTGATTACATGTGCCCTTGAACTATACTTGTATTTTCAGTATTAACTCAATCGAATTGCCTCTAAAATAAACAGTTCTGAAGTTCAGCGTATCTTATCTCTTTTATCACATGACTCTTGCGATAAGCTGTGATAAGGTGTCTTCGGATTTGAAATTGATTCAGATGGTTAGTTTTCTTGCCACGAAAATGTACAGCACTTTACCATTTCTGATTGTACTTATCGGTCTTGTAAGTATTATTATTAGTTATTAGTCCTTTTATTTATATAACTTATAAAGATAGATAAGTAGAGTTTTTATATTAAAACCTCCGCGTTGTGTAATAACATAGTTTTTAAGGCATTAAATGGCGTTAGGTAGACTTTAAAGCACTGATGGTATGAGGACGTACTAGGTATTGTCTCCAAAGGTGTGATATTTAATTTTAATCGAAAAAAGTTAAACGCTAAATATATAGCTAATGCATGTTTTTGCTTATCTTGTAAATGAACACCACATGGAACGCGTTACTTATCACAGGGCTTTGATTTTATTCGGCGGTTTCAATTTGCTCCATGAGTTTTATGATACAGTATTTTTATTAGGTTCAAATTGTGTTTAAACGATAAGATAAATATCACAATATTAGTGGTAATGTACTAAAACCAGTTCAAAAGTATTATAACAAATCGTTGATGCAATCATCATTGATATAAACACAATCGAAATTTCTTGTATACAGGACGACCACAAAAGAACCTCCCAGTTTGAAAAAATAAGCTTTTGAAAGGAGTTAGTCGTAGTCAGAAACAAACTCAAACTGTTGTAGGCTGGTGGAAAAGCGATGACTGTTTCGTGGTTTTCCGCTTGTTTTTCTTCATTCGCATGATGACGCCTTCTGAAAGAATAGCGTAGTCTGCTATATGTTTTGCTAGGACTACATTTTTCTAAATTTAACGCTCACCTTGGCCTTCCAGTTGACCTAATAAGGTGCGTGCGTTTAAATTTTTAAACTGTTTCCTGATTTAGTTCATTATTTAGCATAGCAGAGTTGCTTGTGCACTACGATTGTTGAAATACATAGAAAACCTTACTGACATTTTGTTTGATGCTTTCAGGGCATCTGCCAGGACATCCCAGGGTCTGTCCAGTTGAAGAAGGCTTTCACAGCGAAGCAGACCACCTCCGTCCTGGATGGTGATGACAAGGAAGTGGCCAGGAGGGATGTCAGACTGACTGTGTGGGGAGATAGCAACAGAACTACAGACGCTGAAGTGTTGCAAGGGATGGTCCAGAACAAACTTAAGTTTATACAGGTACAAACATACATGTTGCGTTCAGTCACCTTAAAATAAAATGTTTATAGGCAGGTTTTATGAACTTTTTTCAACTATGATTCGCTGCCGTTAGTTTTATTATAAAGAGCGTTTTAAATTATGGATCGAAAAACAAACCCCCATATCTACATTAATAGCGCCCAAATTGTGCCAAAAACAAAGAATGAAAAGAAAATGTATCTGATTTTTGTTTGTTATCTACAGCTGTGATTGAAAAGCCGTTCATTGTGTATTAAAACTATTTCAAACAAAACGTGCTTCTCGGCCTCTTAGAGGTGTTGAATGTCATAATAAAGCACGTATCACAAGTTGAATTGTTAAAATGTAGAGCATATGCAAATAACTTACATAATAGTATTAAATAATTGTCCTTGACCCTAGCCGTTTCAAAAATATAGTTATTTTAACGGACATTGGCTCGTCACCTATGTTTTACCTTACATTATTTCTTTTTTGTAAGACAAATGAGTTTTGTACTTATAACAAACCTTTGTTATCCTTAATAGGGTTCAAATTACATTACAAGGGCCATTAGTTCTCATGGGTTCAGTTTAGGGTTTCTTTTTTATTTATTCTGTTAGAATTTTTAAATAACCAAAGTCAACTGCCGTCATTTTTTGAAAAAAATATGTTTTTTTTGTGGTTTAAAAAAATAAACTGAATACTTTTCAACCACTGTAACATTTTTAAGAACTGTACGAAATTTTAACTTAAACTCATGAGTCGTTCGGGCTATAAAAGTTATTTAGTGAAACCCCACACGGACAGACAGACATATGTTGTATATTTGACTCACTTATGGTTTGTAATGTTTTGCACTTCTCATGACCCTAAGAACATATTCCCAAAGAGTTTAAAATAGAGTTTACAAACTTTATATTTTTTATACAGCCCTTTAACATTTTGGTAGTTGTTAAATTACAAAAATATAATTTTTGTTTATACAAACCAATTAGTTTATTTTTTACAAAATAGTACTTCAGAAGTAATAACAAAACAACTTTTCCGGCTATATTAGAAAAAAACCTAAACAGTTTATAAGAAATACAAATTTTCTCTCACACACTAATGTATATTATACACACAGAGTCAGCCGGTGGAGGAAGAGATGATGCCTTGGTTCTGGAGTGGGGGCTACCCCTGCGCATGAACGTGACTGCCTCTGAGGTGGTGCAGCTCGGTCCTAAGCCCAGGCGCAACATCGCAGTGCTGCTGTCTGTGCAAGTGTACGCACGCAAGAAACGAGAGCCTTCCTTGGACTTGGTAGACTTCACCATCGTTCCCGCCTGAATCTGATTGTTAGCAGTAATGTAATGTGTGATTTTGTTTTATTAAAGTTGAAATGGAAATTGCTTTTGTTGCTGTTTTTGGAAGGTTTTAGTGTTTTTAAACAGTATGCTAGTGTATAATACTGATAAGACTGGTGGACTTTGGGTAAGTGGAGGAGAAAGATTTATTAAACAATTTAGAAGAAAGTATTTTAGTAGAATTTTCCGCACAACACAAATCCCTCTCCAAATTAGTTTTCTATTTTTACTTATTACAATAAATATCTTAATTTTCTCTTATTTGTCCTACTTTAACTGACGATGACTATCAGAGTGTAGTCAACACGTCTTGTTTTGTATTAAAACGCTGTTTATCCTATTTTGGTCGACCCAAATTTGTTATTTTGAATAGTTGCGCCAAATCACGTAAGATTAAATCCCATAATAAAAGTGTGTAGTTTATCCACTAGTAAAGTACGTTATGTTGTCAAATTGTCAATTTTCATGTCCCTGAAAAGGAGAGATGTATGATATATACGTGTGTTTTAAGGATTCATAAAATTGCCGACAAAATATAGTTTACGCTCTCACATTCACATAACATTACAAGATCCCGCGGAAAACGTTAATCTGTAACGGACGATTTGTGCTTCTTTCAATTTGGGAGTATTAATGTTTGAACATTGAATATACGTTGAAAACTACGAAACGCACATGAACGTAAGTTAATTTTTCACAACTACTTCTTTCACAAACCCACACACGACTTTACAGGTTGTTATTAATTTCAATTTAATTATGTATAAATTTTCTAAGAGCTTCGTCCTTTTGCCAAAAATTATCTTTGTAAACAATTTAACCTTTAATGTTTGGTGGTACAGTTTCTTATCAAAGCCAGACAAGTCACCTTAATTAAATTAGCTCGAGGTAAACTAAAACTTCGCTCAACTTTCTTAACAAGTTTGATTCGATGCTTTTCTATTCTTAGTTTTCAGATGTTTTCTGAAACTGCAATGTTTATTCTAGTTAAAACAGGTTCCAAGAATATTAATCACTAAACTTTTCTCTTAAAGTATCTGGTAACTTTGATAGTTTAGTTTAAAATAAAATTAACTCCTCAAAGATGTCTGCATCTCATAGTTTCAACAGTAAATAACCGAATAACGTTTCTCCTTAACTCTGGTTTTTACTGTAATTAAGTCTGATGTTGTCGTGGTTCCTTTTATGTCAACGTACGCATAGTTTTGTAGCAGAGCTCTTTTCTTTGAAATTAAATTTGACTGAACTTACAAAATGAGAGTTGAAGAAAGTAAACGATTATTTGAATATCATACTCTAAAGTTGTATCAGATCAACTGTAAAGGTTTTTGTGTATTCTACATGTCAAAATATACAAAACACAGTTAGTAAGGTCTTTTAAATGGAAACGTCTCCATATCTTGGTAACGCTACTCGCAAATAGAAAGGTTACTACGCAATCCTCTTAAAGAATAATACATTTCACCGCGACAACATACCCCTCAAACTTTAACAAGGTCCTTTCTGCAAGTCTATTACGTTACTCAAAATAATCTAACAGAATAATTATTACGAGGTTCATCTCTAATCTGATAACTGTGATTATGACTTTAACCTATGAAATTATAACACAATCGCACATGATCGTACTAAACTCTCACCAACAGATGACATCAGGTGGTATAAAATAAATGAATAAATTATTTATTCCAGGAAATATACACAATTTTACAATAAATGAAAAACGCGAATAGCAAATCCAAAACCTAGATAATTATTTGCGATAATTTATTTTAGAAACGAAACATCGTAACTAGCATTTTACTTGTTTTAAAAATTTGTTAAACTGTTTATAGGTTTTATTTAAAAAGGCAAGTGATAGAATAATTTCGGACCATTGTAGATACAAGATTGTTTAAAGGAAGATTGGTTTGCTTGGAAACTAAAACTTACTTTATCTCAATATTTCCTTTAAAAAATGCTCGTGTTTGTTTTAAAACTGTTGTATCCATAAATACTAAAGCTAATTAATACCTTATTCAAATATTTGATTTCAAAATTGCTTGTGTTCATTTCAAATTTGTCGTATCCATCGATATTCAATCTAGTACTCTATCAACATTTTTTATTTCAAATTTGCTCGTGTTTATTTTGAATATGCTGTGTCCATGGACTAAACTAATGCTTTACCTATCTAAATATTTGCTTTCAAAATTGTTTTTTTAATTTTTACACCGTTGTATCCATGGATACTAAAACTAATACTTTATCTAAATATTAGATTTCAAAATTACTCGTGTTTATTTTAGATCTGTTGTATCCATGGATACCAAACTAATAATGTATCTGAATTTTGATTTCAAATTTGCCCAAGTTTGTTTTGGATCTATTGTGTCCATGGATACCAAAACTAATGCTTTAATGCTGTTGTTTTCATGGATACTAAAATTAATATTTTATCTAAATATTTTATTGTCAACTCTAAGAATTCTACGGGTTTTCAATAAACAATTGCGGAAAGTTGTTGAAGCAAGTGCGTATGTCTCGTGAGGTTAAGTCTGCTGAGTGAATAACGTAATTGAGTGTCAGTGAGAGATTTACTGCCGAAACTTTTGACCTTCTGTCCTGAATACAACTTCTGAAGTTGGCTGAATTCGACAATTTTTCGTTTAAAACATTTATTGTATACGATTTGTTTCCATCCGAAAAGTTAAGAAGTTGAACTATTATTGCGGACATGTTCCATCGTTAGTGAACAAAAAAGGATCACGACGTTTCGGGGTCTGCATCTGATCCCGTCTTCAGGTGAAAATAACCTAAAACATAACACAGAACATTATAAAATGAGCTAGCCTAAATGTTCTGTGTTATGATTTAAGTTATTTTCACCAAGACTGAATCAGGCGAATCCCAAACGTCGTGATCCTTTTTCACTGACGATGAAAATAATCCGCAATAGTTCAACTTCTGAAATCAACCATCGTCAACAACAAACTTCAAACGAAAAGTAAACGTGTTTTTTTTTTTATTTTCTGCAGTTGACCGACAACATTATGTTTTCAAACCGTATAAATCACAAACACTAAAGATTGCGACAAACAATAATACTGACCAGTAGTCAGAAGTATCAGAAAAAAGTTCTTAAACATCGTAAATGTCGTTTTGGTCATTTAACCGTATTAGATTGAATTTATTCTAATAAATAGTATAAGCAATCCGATGCTAAAGTTACTCTGTAATACGGAATATATGGTTTGAAATAAATGTTTAAAAGGCCTACAATATCATGCTATTCAGCTTGGTGATTTATCTAGATAGTTAACACAATAAAATTATCGTTGTTCAGGTGAATAATCCTGATGATTGTGATACCTAAATGCGATATTTCTTCCACGCAATAAATTATTTATTTGTTTAGAGTACCTCTACAGTGGGCCGAACCTTTGCCGCACTCGGAAGTATTGTTCATAGTTTTGTTGATGCTACAAGGAAGAATTTAGAATGAGTGATATTAATGTACAACAAAGTCAAAGTTGTTATTAAATTTTATATTCTAGTAGTTGCTCTACTGTGCAACCGTTTGTATTTTCGATGAGGGACGATTAAAATGTGGGATGTCTTCTGCGGCTTACTCTTTTAGGCAGTGAGGTCAGCCAACAACTTTAGACAACTATTACTATTTCTGTATGTAAAACAAGCACGTGGTTGGTCGTTATACAGTTTGGTGGAAGCAACAACGTTAACCATTTCGGCAAATAAGCCCATTGTTGAACCATCACTAAACCAAAAGTAGTGCTTGCATCAAGGATTTTGCTCTTCAGACTTAGTGAATCCATTAATATCCTTGTCACAACAGAAGCAAAGAAACTTGTCCAAAGTGAAATTGAGGAGAACACTGTCAGTCGGATATTTTCCAGTACATTAACTCGACAAAATATTCATTCAAGCGCTTCACTGGGTTTGTAATCTTCCATTATAATCTAATTTGAATAATATTTCTGTTAAAATAAAATGTAAACACATATGTTTTGCTATTATAATACACATTTTAGTGTGTGCTACTTTATGCTAGCATATATTATTATTATATACACGGTGAGTTTTATATGTCCCCCTTCCACCTTAACGTTTAAAATAGGAAAATTTTGAAAAGCCTTTAAGGGAATGTTTTATAGGGTCCCAGTTTCTTTTTGACGCAATTTTCTTTACCCACCCACCAATTAGAAAGCCGGGAGGCCACCTAAATTTTTAATACAGAACCCTCCCCGTGTACACTCTTGTTTGAAAGAGAATAAAAACACAAATTCATTGATACCCATCGAAAGCTTTACGACGTTCTTGTACAAAATGGCGTTTCAAACAGTTTTACATTTTAAGCAATAAATAGACGCTGTCGCTATATTTTTCAAAATTTTGAAAAAGAATTTACAGATCTAGTTTTGGGTACTCAAAGATTTAATATGATATGTTACAAGACATTTTTCAAATTGTTGAAAACTGATAACATTGAAAAAAAGGGCAGTTGAAAAATGACCAATCATTTCCACACAATACAGTGCTTTTGGATCAAAACGCCCAAAGCAATAGATCCACGCAAATCTGAGACTGAAGCAACGCTTTTATATTTAAAATTATACATCGCAAAGTAAATTCGTTTCACTCACGCCAGCGGCGATTTATTGCTCAGCTGCGTTTTCCCAGTTTTTTCTTCTTTAAGCACGTGGAATGTTGTGTTTTTCAGTATGGACAAAGGTAACAATGATAACTTGAGCCATAATATTGGATAGTATGATTAACATTTAAAAAAACAAAAGCAAACTTAAACAGTATTGGTTTTGTTTTAAAATTTTAATTAAAGTTGACATGCCCTAATTTTTATGACTTGTTCTAAAAGTCACAAATTAAAGTGTAACTCATTATTTTCTGTTTAAAAATCAGCTAAAATACTTTAAACCTGTTCCTCCGAGTTACAAATTATACAATTTCATTCAGTAGAGTTACTTACAGATTCACTTATCAAGAAAGGTTTCCCTCGGAAATACAGAAAGGTAAAGTCGATGTTTTACTTCAACTTGCTGTCAACTTAGTTCCCAAGACCTGAAGTGGCGACCTTTCTGTCGGAAATATAAACCCTTAAATTAACAACTTACTTTTTTGACAGCTTTCATGCAGGAGCTGCAACTTGAGTATGCTATATTTAAACGTACAATTAACAAAATACACCTATAGTAATGCTAGTTCAAATTATAGAAGGTACACAGATGCGCATTTCTTAGAGGATAATCACTCTGCAAACTGCTTCGAATTAAACTATTACAGCTTCATGACAAGAATGCTTCGGCCAAAAGCTAAAAATAATTGCTTATAATATCCATGACCTATGATGCGTAAAAATCAACGTATCATATCTAACAAGTTTATCTTTCCAAAGGATCACAAAGCTGCAATATCTTGAAAAGTCTGGATATAACGAGCAGAGGTTAGGAGTGAAGGCTTTGATGTGGTTGAGTCTGAGCTGCGGTAGACAACTTACAAGTTCTCTGCTCTTTCAAAGCTGATAGACTTCATTGACAAAAGCCTCTCTACAGAAAGCTGCAATCTCATAAAAAGTCTGGATATAACGAGAAGGTTAGGAGTAGAGGCTTTGATGTGTTGAGTTGAGTGCTGACAACTTACGAGTTCTCTGTTCTCTTGAAGCTGATGGACTTCATTGACCTTCTATACCTTCTATAAGTATATTTTGGTTCTTAATATGCGCTTTTAATATAAGTTGTCCCCCAAGATTAAACTTTATTAGAGAATTTTCATTTTAAGCCTTTATACTGAGAAAGCTGCAATCTCTTGAAAGGTCTGGATATAACGAGCAAAAGCTAGGATCAGAGGCTTTGATTTGAACAAGTAAAATTCGGCATATTGTACATAATGATTCATTGAAAGTGGAAACAAGTTAGCTGATAGGATCGTGTGAAGCTCCCGTCAGAGGTTGAACTTGTAACTCAGATTGAATGGAAACTGGCCTCTGCGATATCAGACAAGTATAACAAACTTAGTCCTTCAAGACCGAGGCCCTTTCCCGGCCAACTTACCGTGGATATCTTACCTACGTTACAACACAACATAAGATTTTTACATTTAATAACTCATTACATACTTGAAAGTTCTTTTAATTTATTCGACCGTACTATTACGTCAAATTGTACATGTTAAACTGACATAACCCATAAATACATTTCACTACACGTAGATTGATAAGTTTGCAACAGGCTTAAACATAAATGTCTGCAGATGACGGAATATGCGAGAGCAATGCAACTAAAGATTGTGAATCTCAACAGCTGTTTGTACGTTCAGGTTGTTGCAAAGAAGAAAAGATCACGTCTTGATGGTTTATAACATTTTGTCGGAAAATATTAAACAAACATGAGTTCACAATACCACTGAAAGTTAGGCACAAATAATTTGGTTGTTTAAAATGACTGAAGAGTGGAATGATGTTGTTTGGTGTAATTGCGTCTGAGCTGTGAGAGATAACTTACAAGTTCTCTACTTTTATAGCGTTTCACTTAAAAAAACCTAATCTAAAGATAGCTGGTAATGCCAAGTACGATTTTCGGAAGTAACGTAAAGCCATTGGTTCTTGTATTTCCATTGGTCATTGGGCTATTAATTAATGACCCATTCTAAGAAAGAGTCGGCCTTAGTTTGTAACAAGACTACACCTCATAACTCATTACTACCACTCATCACACTCATCCTACTGTCCTATACCTTATATTTGCCTATAGTGCCTAATTTATAAACCCAGTTCATTCTTAATTACAAAGTCTCAGCTTCAGTATTTGTATACACCTATGAAAAGCTTTGTACTTTTCAAATTTTCTGATTTACTGAAGGTCTTAATAAATAACCGTCTAATCCTTTAGCGGATTCGTGGCGGATTAATATAGCGCGCGACTCCAGAGCTCGTCACTCCGGTGGCACGGGTTCGATCCCCGCAGTCACCACTTACTGCTTTTGTATGCTTTTGTAACATAATGAGTCGTTATGACGTTCTCGTTAGTACAATAGGTTAAGCTGTAGAGAACAAACAGCCTTTCTTTTTTTCGCAGGTATTCATTTTGCATAAGCGATTTGATATGGTTTTCATATTAAGAAAGTTGGTACGTGATAATTAATGTGATTCAGTAATGTGACTAATACGGTAACGCTAGGTAAATGTTGAGGTTGAGTGGTAGAGAGAAATTTGTAGTACTAACTTCGCCTCGTTTAACAAGACAAACTTCACCTTTTACCTTTTAACCAGACTGAAAAAAATCAACATTTTCAATATACATACAGTAGACTCTACGTCACATTCAATACTATCAAATATAAAAAGTTGAGTTGAAATAGCTTTTGACATGACAATCGATTCGATCAGCCTCATCGCAATAATTAAATAAAAAGCAAATTCAATTAACTCTGCTTCCATGAATAAATACCGAGTTGTCAGTTTCCACTCTGCATGTACGATTGCTCACTTAAATTTATTAATTATGAATATTTCACTTCAAGTAGTTTCTTGCTTGACGTACTTAACTGCCAAGAGCTCGAGTACTCTGAGTTGATGTGCTTGATACATTTCTAGAGAAGAAGCATGACCCGCGATCAACGCGTTATCTAGCAATACAAAATGTATACAGAATCCCACTCTTAATATAAGCAATGTGATATAATCAAATCCTTGACTGTCATGGGTTGTGTGATATAAGTCTAACATTCTTGAATAGTGAATACTGTGTGAAATAACATAATGATGTGTTAGTGGAGTCGGATTTACGCGTTGAAGGAGCGAACTTCTGAAGTTTCATTATTACCCGTCATTCCCAGCCTTTCTTCTCTTCGTCATCTGTTATTTCAAACCTTCGCTGCATTTTCCACTTTGCCGCAGTGAAATCTTGAAATACACATTCCCAGAAGTGTAACAGAAGACACTGGTTGTATCGATTATCTACTTTATGTAGCACGGGTTTGATTCATTGCTATGGTGATTTTTACTCCCGTTCGGAAGAGTCGTTATGACGTTCTCGTTAGTACAATAGGTTAGAGAGAACAAACAGCCTTTCTTTTTTTTCACAGGTATTCATTTTGCATAAGAGATTTGATATGGTTTTCATATTAAGAAAGTTGGTACGTGATAATTAACTGACAGTATATTTGCTTGCAAGAAAAATAAAGTTCCTTACGGGTTTAGAGTTTGTAATTTATAAGTCATAAGTCATTTAATCATGAGTAGGTACAAAGTGCTTCACAACAGTATATCTCAGTGGTCAATTTCAAATTGAAAACAAACTTTTTACGGGTAAAGGATATACAAGTACAAAAACGGTCCTACGTTTAGTATGCAGAAAAGGCATGACGGTTTGGAATCTCAATCCAGTTTCGTCTTCAGGTGAAAGGCAACCTAAAATGTAAAGGAGAAATTAGAAAACGCGCTAGGATTAAGTAATCAGCGTAAGCACACTAGTCACACAAACAGTATATAGTCTAGATCAAAATAATAAAGATACGAACTAGTTTAGATTACAAACAACATTCAAAAACTCAAAGACACATTCTGCAACTAGAGGAATGAAGAAACTCAAAACCTATCCAACAAATTAGGTCCAATAGTTAATGTGATTTCCGAACCATGGCGGTGACCGTCTATCAACAAATTCGCTATCACTATTGCATAAATCAAACATTTTCTTTTCTTCTCTTTTCGTTCATCGGGCTCTGACATTGAAATATCATTATGGATGTTTTACATAGTTTTTGGTAAAACAAAAAGAACACAACGTTTTGGGATTTATAATCTACCTGACTGGCTGCGAGCAGTGGAAATCAAATCACAGACACGTGTTACACTGACCAACTATAACATAGATTACAAAGATACCTTGTTTATGCGACGATGGAGGTGAAGAAATGTCTTAAAGTATTGATGAATGTATCAGTTTTTTCTAAAAAAGCAGTTAAAATGACTAACTAAACCATAGACAGTTCCCTAATCATTAAACCATTACAACTGATTATAGGCCAAAGACGAGCGTTAGGTTTATGAACCTTGGGCAACAGTTCTGCGGGGTAGGCTGGAAACTTCGGAACCAAAAAAGAACACAACATCGAAAACTCATGTTGTTTGGTGGTCGATGATTGGTCAGTTTAAGCTTTTTACTTTTGGGATAGCTCATGTCCTAATGTTTTGTGTTATGTTTTAGGTTAATTTTCACCTGAAGACGGGATCGGATTCTAGATCTCGAAACGTCATGTTCTCTCTAAAACGACGGAATACGTACGCAATAATATCTCAACCTCAGAAACTGGACCATTGTCAACAACAAACCTTTATTAGGCTGATAGACCTTCGCACCATTAATAGACTATGTACAGAATTTTTAAGATTAGGTTCTTAATCGATAATGTCAGTATATTACACTCAAGGATTGCTTGAAAGTGGAAACAAGTAAGCTGATAGGATGTTCAGCTTATGTGAAGCTCCTGTCAGAGCTTGAACTTGTAACTTAGACTCAATAGAAACTGGCCTCTGCGATATCAGACAAGTATAACAAGCTTAGCCCTTCAAGAAGTCCCTTTCCCGGCTTAAACCCCTTAACCGTGAATATCTTTTCTCCAAAACACTGTCTTGGTTTATTCGTGAATTTCCGTTTGAAAATGAGATATTTATGCCGTCAGCATGGTAAGCCTCTGGCCTGGACCATGAAATGAGCACCCCTAGAACACGTGTTGAGCGTTTTTTCAACTCTATATACATATGTATATATTGAAACAAAATTGTCGTTCGACTTAAAAATACACAAACATAAATAAACATAAAGATATAATGAAACTATTATAACTGCATTCTGGAAAATCAAAACACATTTAAAATGTACTTAAGGTCAAGTCAATCCGTCAAACCAAACAAAATTCGAGTGTATCCTATCTAAGAAGTTTTGAACCTTAATTTTAATAATGTGTATATATGTTCGTATTATTACTGTTTTGCTTAGCTTTTTACATGTAAGAGTATTTTGATATTTACTGTTGAAAATGGCTATGCCGAAATATACTAAGCACTCTAAATGTGTTATGTATACCTATATGTTTAGTATATTAAGTACTATTAGTATATATAAGTATTATTAGTATATGAAGTATATTGTATATTAAGTGTAGTAAGTCACTTGTAATAAATCCTTTTAAATGTATAATAGGCTAACCTATATGAAAAGTTTTAATAAAATACCAACTAAAATTGATTCTAATTTTAAATTTGTTTGTTCACAAACTAATCAACAACGTTACATCAAAACTTAAATTTACATTTAAAAAAATTAATTTTAAAACTGCTTTTATTAGTATTTGAAATTTATTGTCAAATTGTATTATGTGAAACTGACGTAAATATATTGACTGAAAACAGATTGATAAGTTTGCAACAGGTTTGAGTACAACAGTCTGCAGATGACGGAATACGCGAGAAATGTACCTTGTGATTGTGGATCTCAACAGCTGCTAGAAAGCTTGTGTTCAGGCAGTTCTAGAGAAGAAAAATCACGTTTTGATGTTTTCCAATATCTTGTCATTTGAAAATAAATATCAGTTGAGATGTTTTAATATTATAGAAGCATATTGAAAAGAGTTATTATATTTGCAGATAAGATGATTTAGGCTATTTTAAGGGGTTTAAGAATTTTGTAAGATGGTTTAGAACAAAGAACTTACATAATCAAAATTATAATTATTGAGATTATACGAGGTGAGTTTTTAATGTCCCCTCCTACCTTAACTTTTGATCAAGAAAACATTTTCGAAACCCCTTTGCGAAATGTTTTTGTAGGATCCTGAAGTTTCTTTTGACGTAATTTGCGCTACCCATTCCCCCATCTATAAACCAAGGAGGAGGAAGGCCCCAAATGTTTTAAATACGAACTCCCTTGTGGCACTTAAAAAAAAGGGATTTAACACAAATTCGCCGACGTAAAGAAAATGTTTAATCTCAAATTGTTTATGTTATAACCGTTTAAAGATTATAAGATATCATATCATCGTATTCACAATACGAGTATTTTGACTGGTAGATTTATCGTTGAAATCCTCTAAGAAAAACGTTACAATCCTGTAACAAAGAAGATTTTAAAAATTGTGTCAAAATAAATTGTGTGTAAAATGCGGTATTTTAAACCTGACAACTTTAATCTTTAAACAGGTATAAGAAAAAACAAGTTGAGATAAAACATTCTGCGTTGTTGAATTTTTGTTTAAATTATTTTTTTTAAAGTGCCACAAGACGGAGAGCTTGTGTTTGTTGGGAATTTAAATATATGTTTAAGGTCATTTATAGGTTAGCTTAAAATCATTACACGATATTACAGATATTTCTTTGATTTCCTGTCTAACAGCGTTTTTTGCGGTTTAAAAGACATCTCGTCATGACATAATTATATACATTTCTAATAATTATTAATTCTCATTTATTCGACCTGTACACTTTCCAAAACGTTAAAAAAGTGTCAATCAAAATGAAGAATTGAACCAGTTAGTTCTATTACTAATTATTAACTTACGTGGCAAAAATATTGAACAAAATTTCCAGCTTGTAAAGGTAAATTAGCTGGAAGAATATTAAAACTTTGCTGTACTTTGCCCACTTCAACGTTGATTCAACCAAGTAAACCAAAGTTTGACAGTATTTAATGTATTTTATGCCAAGTGCTTTTGCAGGAAAAGACAGTTTAAAAAGTTCTTATTAATATAATGTTGTGTATTACATTTACTTTTATTTTAGGCTCGTGATTATTAAAAATGACACACAGCCACTTGCACGAGTTAGTCGAATTAATATACTTTGCAATTTGTTACTCTAATTCACTTCACTCACAGCCTCACTTCGGCCTTCGGCAAGCAGCCTCCGTATGATTGCGGGCGTCACAAGACTGTTCACTGCGCTTCACAACCTGGAGGTTAAACTAGATATCATGAAAGGAAAACACATTTTATAATTTAATTAAATCGGACTATTCATTCCACTGTTATAGAAAAACCACGGTCTTGGCCGCTTTTTTTGATCGACTTAATGGATTTTCATAATCTTTTTTGGTAAAAGGTCCCCCCCAGAAGGGGTTCGGGTTGTTCGATTCTGTTGGTTAGCGAACTTGACCGAGATATTTACAAATCGAATAATTTTTACCAAATACGCTTGATTCGGACAGAAATGCGACCTGTACAGCTTATTATTCCCACAATACTAGGTTTGTTAATAGTTTTCGGAATAACTTTCATAGGCTGCATATTTACGACCAACTTCCTTGTGTAGCTGGAGTTAAACTATATTATACGAGTAAATTACCTGAGGATATATGATCAGAGACACATTTTAATTCTTTTAAACGGAAACTAAAACAATATCTGTTGAACAATTCATTTTATAGTGTGGATGAATTTATGAACCCAAACTAATTATAGAAAATAATAAATGCATGTAAATATAAGTATAGTTTAAATAGAATTCATTTTACCATTATCATTATTGTAATTTGGACCATTAGGCCTACTCTGGTACTAGAGATTTTATCATTTCTAAATTATCTGTAAACTTAGTTCAAGCGTACATGTTAATACAATTTTATTGTAAAATGACAAACGTATGTTATGTTACAAAGCCACATGAATATGAAGCTTTAAAAAAATGCTCAAAACGTGTTCGGGGGTTGGTGCTCATTTAATTCATGGTTCCGGGTGTGGGTCTTACCAGGCTGAAGTCATGAATAAATCTTTTTTCCAAAGTGAATCCGATGAGGCCATAAAGTTATCAAACTGTAACTTTCATCTTGTATCTTGAGAGTATGCACATTGACTGGGCTCGTGGCGTGGTCCTGTAATCCAGCTTCATGGAGGTCAGGTTTTGAGGATGATGTAGGTCTTAAGCGGCTCAGATAGCCTCAGTGATCATCTGATGATACCCGCATCAACTCCCACCATCGTTTAGACATATCAGACCATCACACGCGTGGTTCGGAAGTCACGTTAAGCCGTTGGTCCTTGTATTTCCATTGGTCATTGGGCTATTAACTAATGACCCATCCTAAGGAACAGTCAGCCCTAGTTTGTAACAAGACTACACCTTATAACTCATACTACCACTCATCCTTTACCACATATTTGCCATGAGAGTGGTCGGCATCTCAAATAGTGATATAGTGATATTGCACAGTTTCCTGAGGTGAATAAGGAAACCGATATCTGTGTCTCATGAGAGTATGTTTGCTGAGTGTGTACCGTAATGGAGTGTCAGTGGGAAATTTACTGCCAATATTTTCAACCGTCTGTCCAGATTCCTCTGAAGCTTCACTCCATTCGTCTAGACTTTTTCGAATATAAGTTTCTGTATTTAAACTTAGTGTGGGTCAGAGAATGTTAAACACCATTAGTGAATGCAAAATTAAGAGTAAATAAATAAATATTTATTGCTGCAGACAATACAAATTTTATACGCAATTACAAAGGTGTCTTAAAAGTAGAAACTAACGTAGTCTTCGTTGTCTTCCAAATAATCATTAGTGGAGTAATGAGTCTTACCAATCAGATAATTTTTTAACTTCTTTTGTAAGTACTTTTAACACTTGACTTTACCCTGGTAAATCAAGGACCAACCAAGCAGTTTTAAGGGTAAACAAAGCCTACTTATGTTTTAAATGTAAAATGATCAATACAAAAATAACGCTTGACGAATAGTAATGTGATACGAGTTATTGTGACGATAACTTGTAAATTAAACATACGAGTATACCTACTACTCGATCTTTTGCGGCCATTAACGTAAGATATCTAGTTCAATTTTAATGAGTCAGTATTTTGGTGTAAACTTGAAGAAATTCATCAGAACGTCAAACCAGCTTTCGGATGGATTTTTTATCTAGACCATTGCCTCTAATTTTAGAACCAGGTCGACACGCAGCTAAGCGCTAAAGCGCCGCTGGCACGAGCTAATCAAATTTCCTTTGCAATTTGTTGCTAGTTCACTCCTTTCTCATCCTCGCTTCGGCCTACAACACAGTGATACGAAAACTTGTGATTTCAACTGGCAACCTCTCCATAATGGAATATTTAATGTCCATATTAGTTTACATAAGCAAAACAATACTAAAACCTACGCTAAATTTGTTTTGATTCCAGGGAACGTTATAACGGTAATGTTCTCTTATTTTAAAATAAAACATAACTTGCTACAATTTATCACTTAACCTGTGTTTTAAATAAATTAGATAACATTTTGGTAGTCTGTTGCGTTTAGTAATTCAAAAAAGCCAAACTACAAACTTACTAAACCAAACCTAATTCAATATTGATGAAAGTTTGTGAAACGTATAAGCTAATTATTTACTTGAATGGGTTTGTTATTCAAAGCTCGGAGCTAATTTACAGGAAAATATCTGACGGTTTGGGGTTTCTCAATTTAATTTGTGATCATTTATATAAACCAAACACTTACGTAAAACCCCTGAGTTTGATAGTTCATTCTGCTTAAAAAGACACACGTAACACCTAAAATAAACATACATAGGGGTGATTTTTATATAGATTTGTTTAAATATGATAAATATTATTCTTGCCAGTGGCTTCATTAATTTCATTGTATGTTACACGTCCATTTACTTCAAACCATTTTATCATATTCATTCAAACACAATTTTCATATTGTAACATGACTTTTGTTAAATAAATAGAGAGAACAGAAATATACTACTTTTAACTTTTAAAGTTTTGAAATAATTGCATTAGTAGCTAACTTGGTCCAAGAGTAATGAAAATGTAAACGATAACGATATTCAAAATATAAACAAGTTAACAGGGGCTATTTCCTACTTTTCGAATTTAATGTTCTTCGTAATGTTGACATATGTTACGATGTGAAGACGCAGTAAACAATTATCTGATTATGAGTTAATGACTAAGCGGTTACATGACTACCAAGCTGCAAGCTTATCTTCATTCACTACTCACTGTCAACTAAGCTATCACACCACATGTGAGTCAGTTGTACATAGGAATATTCCTTTACTGTGATACTGCGACAGTAGGCCTACACGTGCGTGTTTGTTAGACGCAAATAATCCCCATTGAATATTTAAATATCAAAATGTTAGGTTGGTTAAAATAATGTTAGGTTTATTTAAGTGTAACTGTGTAAGGCTTTGTTATAAGTTGCGTTCTGGGAATGTTTGGTTTAGTTAAATTTTCGGTAGTTGAGGATTGCATTAGGGTTTATATGAGATGATTGTACGTTGAATTGTGTTAGTTCAGTCGTTGTGTTAGAACGGAGTGTATTAGGTTAAGACGGGTTAGTTATTTAAGGTTAAATAAAGTATAGATTATTAAATATGAAATCAAAAGAGTGAAAATTGAGCCTTTCCTTAACGAGAGTGGCTGGGTTTCAACACCCAAAAGACCAAATTTCACTCTTTCTGAGTGTCCTTTATTCGTTTATTTTTAGAATGGGAAAAACACCTAGTTATATCTAGCAAATTATAATTCGAGAGGAAACAACTTAGATTGAAAGTGCATAAGGCTGAGATAAATTTCGTTGTTTGTCTCGGACCTTTCCTGCTACTTCAGGAGAACAATTCTACGTTTCTGGGCAGTTGGCAAACTCCATTCATTGTCAATGACCTAACCTTACTCTACATTGTAGTAAACACTTAACCTAAGACCTAGTCTAAGAAACATAGCAAATATTAACTACATTGTATGCTATCTTGACAAAACAAAGGATGCTTCTTAGGCTAGGTCTAAGGATAAGTGTATAACTGTTTATTGTAATGCAGTGCAAGGTAAGGCCAGGCCCTTGAAAGCAGGTGGAGTTTACCAACTGCCCAAAACGTAGGGTAAAGTTTTCTCCTAAAGAGGTAGGCAAAGTCTCAAATAAACAATTTTGTAGCTACTTAGTATATTTCGGTAGATAAGACGAAACCGACTTTGTCTTTTGAAAAGGTTCAAAAGCAGTTGTGTTCAGCAAGGTCGGATGTAGTTTTAAAGAGTGGTGGTTACTTTTATTAAATACTTCAACCCTCGTTAGTTTTACAAGTATTTCTCCAAAAGATAGTTGTGCACATTATTCATATACGAGTTAACTTTCAGAAAGCTTGTATTGGACATTATTGCAACAGTTGATATATGACAAAACGCTGGGTACAATACTCTAGACGTATAAAGTAGAAACATTCAAAGGATACATTTAAAACCCTTGTAAGACTTGTTGGAATGAGTAAGTGGTTGTGTTTACACAGCTTGTGTGAAGAACTCAGTTAGCATAAACAGAACAACCCCATTCTCTAGACTTCTGCTCATAACACAGCATAACAACCCTCACTTGGCTTTGACGTGCCTGGCTCACAAACGCACAATATTCTACCTTACTTTGCTAGACGTTGCTAGTATTATAACATTGTGTGTGCAGTCTTTTGTAGTTGTTTTAGTGAATCTAAAACAGAAATATAAGACTTTTGAATACCGATAACATTTACACTTTCATTATCTTTAGACCTCATAAACGGACAAGTTTCAAAGTTAGTATCTACAAGAAAGTCAAACTTCCATAATATTGACACACCATCCTCTTATTTGATCAAAATAATTTGTTTTCTTACAGTTACCTTGGTTGAGGACCTGTAGATCTACGGTGCAGGTTGTAGTCCAAACGTGTTTCGCAGCTTGTGCTGCATCATCAGTAGAACAATAGTCACTATTTACATTGATATTAATACTAAACACTATTAAAACTGAGAAACTTAATAGAACTATTTACATGGTCCACGGCACTTGTTCACTCGCGGTTAATAGTTTTAGTATTATATCAATGTAGTAATGTACTGATAAACACGTGTTTGGACAACCTGCATCTACATCTCAACCAACAACTGTAATAAAAAGGTCCTACAACTGGGAAAATAGATATTTATTAATTTGTTTTCAAAACATACAGTAGCTATACAAAATTAATAATCTGATATAGCTACTAGTGCAAGTTACATGGAAATCGTTGAACAAAGTGGTTTTAAAGTAGTATACTTCTGTTATTTGGGTCCTAGCACGAATACCAGAACCAAATATCAATTAAAAGTGTCTGAAAAACCTATTCTTTCAAGGATAAAATACGAGTATTATGTTGTAGAGTCATTACTGTAACGTATTTTTTGTACAAAGGCATGCTGTTGTTCGGGTACTAGCATCAATATACTGATCCTTACACCTGTTCCTGTACTTCCTGCTGACGTACCTGTTCTTCGCAAGGCTGTGTTAAAATTATATAGTGTAGTAGTTAGTAAGTGTAGTAAAGTAGTAATAAAGTTTAATGTTTTGTTTAGTTGTTAATTAGCTATGCCAACCTGTGTAGTATATGCAGACTAAAACCATAGCTATTAAGCTTTACCACTGGTCTAATCATGTCAACAATACGTATCTAACTGCTGTAGGTGAAACATAATCTTAAGTACTTATAGTTCACCTCCACGATGTTTATGAACTGCCAAAACGACGTCATCAAGATTTTACGACTAAGTAAATTTAATCTGCCAGTAGAGAAAAAAAAGCTTTAAGAAGGGATTAGTGTTTGGAGACTTAGTTAAACCTAGGACAAGAATGGCTTCTCAACTTTTGTGTCACTAAAATACCTCTAGTGACATAACGTCAGCTTAAAGAGTTTGCCGTTCCAAAGCATAATACGTACATACCGATGTACCGATAAATTGTTAACCTTTTCAACAAACGATGCACGTTTTGCACCCGAAATTGCATTTCTTGTTGCTTATTTCTGGTAGTATGCAAGCCATTTAAGAATATCAATAACGTTTACACATTCTTGCCACAAGTCTCTATCACGACGCTAAAATATCTCAAATATTTATTCTTCAAAACAATAGAGTTGGTATTTCTTACATAAATATTAGTGTCTGCGGTAGTTAAAGTATCAGCGAATTTTTAAAAGCGCTATAAACATAGCGATGCCTTCATAGCTCAAAAGGAATTTCAGCGATAGACTTAGCTTCTTTGTTAAATAAATTACCCTATGAATTTCATTTTAATTAAGAGAATGCGAATGGGACCTTAAACTTTGGTCGTCAAGATAAAACTATTATTTACTGAAAAGTAAAACCTCATTTAATCTTCAGTATATATGTCTCAGGACTTTTCAAAAGCACATATTATTATGAAGAATTTCTATAGAGTTATTGGGACTTCCAACTTATGTCTGAAGGAACTATATTCTCTTATTATTACTCGTACATAAGGGTAAGTACATGAAGTAAACCTTTTAACAGAAATATAAAGGCTTTAATTAACTATAAAAGTTGACATAGTTAAATATTAGTTGTTAGTAAACATTGAATTAGTGAACAATAAATAACATCTGTGAATGGTAAAATTAATTATTGAACATATGTAAAGTTTATGACAGTACATAACTAGAATAGGATATTTTCTAACATCCTGTTTATATTTTGGAGAAACATAAGATTTAAAAACGTATTTTAAATAAAGACAACTCCAGTTGAGCTCTAAAGCCCTGTAATTAGCCAGATCATAAAACAACAACAAAAACACAAGAAACAATAATTAGTCTATAATTAAAAGATTCTGCTGAAGTCAAAGTTTTACTTAGAAGTACAGCAAATGTAGATCAGGCTTACATCCTCGCAGCAATACATCAGCAATTGTATCTTACATTCTCTGTTAATTGAATCCATGTATCACTTGGCTTGATCTTTGCTTGCGTTTGCTGGTACGCTTCAACAAGCTCTACCATCTAATCTGTGATTTACAATTTCTCTCGTGTCAGTTAACAAATTCCACGCTGAATTTAAGTGAATTTATCGCACCCATTATACAGAACTGTGAGACGAACTCAACCCTACCGCTCACCGCAGTTGAAATGTGTGGTTCACCGCACATAATCCACACAACATAAACCAACAACACTGCACAGCCTTTCATGCTACCGTGGGAAACCAAAGGAAGTTTAAGACCAATTATATTTGAAGGAGATTGTACTCGTATAGTCACCGATGTAAACTGTATGTCAAATGATAAGCAGATTCATAACTGGTTGTAGATATCAGTTATTAGTGGCGAGGGGAGGATGAAAATGAACTGTCTAAATAGTCACACGTCTACACTTGTCACTAGTAGTCACATTGTCTTGTCATTAAAGTTTACAATCATTTAGCTGAATTATTTAATAAATATGATTATACTGTATTTTTAAACAAATTTTATCAATGATTATTGGAGCACCCGTTTTACACGCTGAATGAGTTCTTGTTGTTGCAATTAAACCAGTAGTTTTTGAACCTTACAGTTTTATGTTACTTCAGTAAGTTGTAGTTTTATAAATTTATACTTAACTACATTAATCAGTAACCATGTTCAGTCTGTTTTCTTATTGTATATTTAGTGACTTGACCTTGAGCTGTAATTCAACCTTTGTCAATGAGTTGTATCAAAGTCAAAGTTTTATTTATACAGTGAACATTGTTGTTTTTTGTACAAGTCAATTATTGCTGATTTACATTTTAAAACATTAGATTACATTTTAATTTTTAATTTTAATTTCATTTTACATTTAAGAACTGAAATTTTGTATCTTCTTATGGCAATAAATATTCATTTATTAGCGTAATATGACGTTAGACCGCAGCCGATTGAGGATTGCTGACTGTAAATATAGGGGTGTCTTGAGTTACCATGGAAATCATGCGTTGTATTGTTAATGTTGTCCTATGAAATAATTTGTGAAATATGACGTAACTATAACAGTAATATGTTACACTAGTTGACAGGTCCCTTGCTACGCTACGGTATAACTCAAAATAAAATATATTAAACTTGTGTGATTATATTTACCTCATGTTTTAAGAAAATCAATGTTTGGGTTGTTCGATCAGCATATTAAATGTGCTCCACTTTTATCAGTTTGCCAAAAAATGGGAAAAAACAAAGTAAGTCGGATGTTGTTTTATTAATTTACTTCTTTTGGCAATTGTTGACAAATAAAATAAAAATTGAAACATGTGATTTTTGGAATTAAAATTAATGGAGTGTGTATAAAGAAAATAATTATGGGTGTATATCAAAAAAGATACGCTTTCAGTGATATAAGGTCTATGAGCTTTGAATTAATAACTGGACCGTCTTCGTTGTTAAGTAAATGATTCCTGTCCGTGTCTTAATGAGGTACGATTCCCAAGCATCAAGGTATCTCGGCTTTACGATTTGTTTGAGCAATTTAAAAGACTTGTACATTAAATAAATCACTACATATTGGTATTTTGTCGTAGTTTTAAAATGTTTGCAAAGGATAAACACTATTTCTAACTTGAACGGCAGAGTTAAAATAACAAAATAAATAAATATAATAATAATCTATAAAGTTGTGGTGGTTACGGTTTGTTCATATGCTATAGCAGTTCATTTAGAAGACTATATAGCAGCTGATATGGTTAATCAAAACTAACTGAAATGAGTTTGATCAACGTTGATTGAACCTTTATTAAGTTCAAAACTGTTACTAGTCTGCTAATCGGCCCAAAATATAATGTAAACCACCAACTGAGTTTTTACAAAAGAGAATGAAAAGGAGCCACAAAGGTGCTTTAGTGTACGTAAATATTATCTAAAGGCATATTTTATAAATCTAGAAAAGCGATATTGAGATAAAGTTTAACATTACGTGTGAAAATGCAGAGAAATGAGCGAATAAAACGGAAAAGTGGCAGTTAAGGAAAATGTCTGGGTTATTTATACGTATGTATCGGGTCAAGAAGAAAACCAATGTTTCCTATCTATTCCAATAAGACTGTCAACTTACCCTTTGGTAAAATCTTTATTTGAGGTTTGCCTCGTTTTGATGATAAGAGGGTTTCAGAGTTTAAACTCTTATTGTGGTTTGCAGCAGGACAATAATATCTCAGCATAATATTAAGGATATATATAGGCAACCGAGAACCTAGCCCGTTTCAAATGCTTTTCCCCTCATTGGTTGAGTATAAAAAAGATTTGTGTGTTACTGTGTAACTATAGGCCAGCGTAAAGCTTGCCGGTTATTGGACGTCTGCTGCTCCGCGACACCCAATCAGTCAGTGAGTAGTTCTGTCTGACCCTAGACAAATGTTTTGAGTTGTCTTCTTACTGATTTTCGTGTTTATTTCCAACGTTGCTTTTCCGTTTTAAAGGCTCATTTTAAAGTGTTATAACCGCAAGTTTTGACTTCAGGGGCTACATGTTTTTTTGCCTCGTTGGCAGATTAACTACTTCACAAATACTTGACAGAAATCTACTTTAGTAATCATTGCTTTAGGCTAGCTTATTTAAATCTATTTGTCAATGTGATGTTTTGGGTGACCTTTCATCTAATGAACGGATCAGACAACGAAGTAATTTATTTACCAACGATGAAAACTACCACAGCCGTATTCAACGTTTGAGAAGAATCCTAATTTTGTATTCTCCCAACACGTTTAACCATTATTAATCTGGAACAGAACTAGTTTGGAATTTATTTAAATGGAAAATCACTACTCTTCTAACAATTAGGGCATTAATAAGATCTTAAAGGTTTATTTTTTAAACAGTTTGATAAAAAACACGCCTGTACGCAATTATTTAATGTGTAAACTACTCCTTTTGTAAATTCTATAGATAGTTCGAATTAAACCGAATAAACCAGGTGTTCTGATGAAACACCACTAAACAACCAAATACAATCACAGTTATAGAATCCATCAACGCTATTCAGCACAAATAGAGATTAGTGCAAAGTTGAATGGATGTGAAACCAAGCTGGGATAGAATTATGTGTTTGGCCTGGTTTTGTTCAAACGACATATGGTTCACTGTGTCGGAGCATTATTGAGATTTCAATAATTGAAATAACTGTTAAATTCAATGCTAAACTAATGATTATTATAATAATCAACAGTGATACAGAAAGTGACGCATTTCCGGCACATAACGGAGGGTTACGTGCAAGACGGAGCTAATTTTGTACACCTAGGTGATGTTTAGAATTCAGTATGAAGAAAGAGTATATTAATTTAATCACTAGGTCCTAACTTGAAATATTTTTGGTACAAACTCAAGTTATTTGGGCTCGTATCAAAGGTTAACTTTGGGTAAAACGGTACCTTTTTACGATGGAAATAGTAGCTAATTCACAGTTAAATTAGGCTATTATATAAAAATCTGAAAATTTACTTGAGCTTGTCATTACATATGTCAATGAACAGCTGTTTTTAGAGCAAAATTGTAAATCAAGGTAATATTAATGAAACGTATACTGTAGGGACAACAGTTGTTTCAAAGGGTGTGTTTTTAATGTTGACGCTGACTTACGGTCAACTAGTTAAAACAGCTGTTCCTTCTAATCCAGACAAAATTAGTTTAAACAATTTCTACTTATTAAAACATTTCTTAAAAATAATAAACACTTAAATAAAATGTATTTATTATTATTGCGACTTGATAGGAGGTATCGTTTCTAATTCGTTCAAAAGTGTCTTTTGACCCACGTTTTGATTTCGATAAAAAAACCTTCACTTCAGGACCAACGATATTAAACATTTGATAAATACTGCACAATGATATTTAACAATTTACAGAACATTAAAAAACATGTTTCTACAGCACAATTCAAATGGTTATAATCATGCGTTACCTAAATCGAACTATGAGGTAGAAGTATTTACATTTGTCAGAATAACCAAACAGCTTATCATTTAAGCCATATTTATAATGTTCCCAGATAGACATACATGATTGTAATATAGAACTTAATCTCTTCGTCTTAGGCATCAGCTTTACGCCAAACTATTTTCTCATAATGTTAATTTTTTTAGTTTTTGTGGTTGGCACATAGAAGGCGTTTCAACTATGCTCAATGACTTGCAGGACACAAATATAATAATAATAACTTTTATTTGCATAAACATGTATTGGAAAAAACAATAAAACAAACAAATACCAAAACTTATATCAAATAGGTTACTCATTTATACCCACATTCGTTCGTCCCTGGAAAAGGTAAGTTGTTCACGCTAAAAATTAATACTGTAATGTTAACCTTCAACTAGTTAGAAAGATTTAGTTATCCCGCTACGTCGTGAAATGCATGGGACACTAAGTGTCACTTCAACAAAGCTTTGAAAATGTTAATATTGTTTCGTATCTTATTTCTGCTGGTAACTAATTAAAAGAATGTATGCCAGCTCGAGAGGGAAATTTTCTGAATATTTTGGTCTTATATTGTTGAACACACAAATCATTCCTGATTCTTGTGTTGAGCTGTCCTACAAAGCGGCAGTGTAGGATAGTCAAAAAACATAAAGACTTGGAAGCACCGAAATGTCCAATTTTTTAAAAGTCTCACGACAATGGTCTCTAAAATTGAGCTTTCCTAAAATTTGTACTACGTCTTTTTGCAAACGGAAAACGCGTTCAAAGTTTCTGTGTGCACAATCCCCCCAATGGATGAGTCCATAGTTTAAGTGAAAATATACAAGGCCGTTATATAATTTTCCAGCTTTAATATGCATTATGTTTAAACTTAACCTCTCGAAAGACTAATCAGTGAAGGGAATTTGCAACGGTTTACAACGCAGCTAGTTTCATCAGCAGCTAATAGGTGACAAGCATTCACAAGCGAGGCTTTGAGTTGTGAATGCTGCTTGTGAATGCACCATGGCACGTCACAAGCAGCTGTTCAATAAATTCCTCCCTCAATAGACAGCTGATAATGCACTTTGTTTCATGGCTTCCAGTTCTCAATGGGGTCGTGGTCACTGGATGTATTGCAAGCCCTGGGTGTTGGCTTAGTAGGCGTTTTATGACTCATATGTAAATGTAATTTGTTAAAGGAACCTTTGTAGATTCTGGCGTAAGGTTAGTTTAAAAATATTCTATCGGCTTTGTATTAGATTAATTGTAATGGGTAATAGTTTTAAATTTGTTATATCAATACTATTGCACCCTAAGTTTACCCCAGTCCACTCAGCTGTGTGAGGCAAGTGAGTAGTTACGTATAGTAACCACCCTAGTAACGAAGACTTACATCAAAACGGTGTCAAGTTCATAGCCAATTAACAACTCACACCCAGTATTGCGATTGTGAAATACAGTATAGTAACAGTAAAACATGTTTATAAACAAACGGCGAAATTAACAACTCATCCTTATTGAAACAACGTCCAGTCACGATTGCGATTGTTACATTCGGTATAATAATAGTAAAATGTATTTATAAGCAAACGGTGAATTTAGGGTTTATGAGCCGTTTCTCCTACTGAACGTATGTACCATATGTTTAGGCGTTGAACTGTTTATTTGGGTAATTAGGTGTATGTAAACCGCAACTTAAAGTTGTGGCATTAAATCTCACTAATAATAACCTTTCTTTTCTAATGCTACATGAACAATGTTTTAGTTGAACACCTTCATTCAACTCATCGTAGATCGTACCCGTTGTTTGACTTCTGGTTAGTAAGTACGATAAGAAGTATTTCATATTAAGTGACGATGATTTAGCACATTTATAAGTTGTACCACTTCCAGTTTAAAATATATTATGAATAGCTACCATAAGGTGCAATGTATAGACACCTCATACAATGTGTAGCAAATTGTAGAAGTTGCTTAGCTTCAAATCTGTGTTGATTTACCTTTGACCTAACGTAATCAGACCACGCTGTAACGGTATTAGTCAAGCTCTGCTCTTTGAGACAGGACCGCTGAGACCAAGTCTATTTGGCCACTTGTAACGTTAAGCAAGGCCAAACTTTCTTATTTCCTCAGCAATACATGTGTATAAATAATTCAGCTTAGAAACTTAACGAACCTTTTTAAAAGTAGTTTTGTTACCATGCAAAGGAATTACACAGGAATTGTAGAATACAATAAACCTTTTATTTTTGAACTTTTGAAATGCAGGAACGCAACGGGAAATGATTTTCAAAACTACCCCGTGGAGAAGACTTGTGATCCGTTTGAATGCTTCAATAATGAGCACTTGAACCATAATTTGCTTGAAAATACAAAGCCCTCTTGGAATTTTTTCAAAGATTGTACTTAAGTCGTAAAATTGTCGGGAATAGTGAGTAATACAATATTTGACAACATTATTACTCTCTTGTTTGAAGGTAAAGAGGGCAGATTTAAAATGTATAACTTCAAGCTTTGTATATTGTATGTTATCTTATTATGTAAGAAATTGTAACAGCATATCTCTTGTCAAACCTTTGGACAACTACTAAATTTAAAATTTATACCGGAATTTTTGTCGGCCACTTCAGGAGAAACCATGTGCATGTCGCTGGCCCGGCCACCTCGGAATTTTGCAAAAAAAATTATATCACGATTTAGTACGAAATAGGTACTAATTGGTACTACTAATTAAAAAATAGGTACTTATATACTTTTCGAGTAATTAGCAAAAAACGTTGGCCGGGCCAGGGACATGCGAGCCCGGCCACCTCGGAAATTGAAGAAAATAATTATACCACGATTTAGTACGAAATTGGTACTAATTGGTACTACTAACTAAAAAATAGGTACTTACTTACTTTTTAAGTTATTAACGAAAAACGATGGCCGGGCCAGCCCGGCCACTTTTGAATTCCGGGATAAAAACTATACTGTTGTGTTGGAAAAAATTGGTACTTTTGATGACACTTATTAAAAAATAGGTACTATAAAAATAGAAGTGCTATTCACAAAACAAAGCGCCGAAGAATGCGCAGGTCGGATTCCAAAACGATGACGTCATGTCGAGCTTCCATAGTGGTGCGCTGGGCCAGCATCATGCTCCTTGCAAATACACAAAAACAGCTCTAGAATGGTAACCACTGGGTATTTTTTCTTCAAACTTTGTCAACTTATAGTAGAAAATAGGTACTAATTGGTACTACACGAGAAAAAATAGGTACTATTTCATGTCCAGACTTACTAAGCAAAATTTGATTTAGTCCAGCCCGGCCACATTTGAATTGTAAAGGTTGAACTGTACCAAACTGTTGGAAAAAATAGGTACCTACTAATTTGTACTACTTATTAAAAAATAGGTACTTTAATAATAAACGAGTAATTAAAGAAAAACTACTAGTGACGTCACAGGCCGGGCCAGCGACATGCTCCTTGCAAATACACAAAAACAGCTCTAGAATGGTAACCACTGGGTATTTTTTCTTCAAACTTTGTCAACTTATAGTAAAAAATAGGTACTAATTGGTACTACACGAGAAAAATAGGTACTATTTCATGTCCAGACTTATTAAGCAAAATTTGATTTAGTCCAGCCCGGCCACATTTGAATTGTAAAGGTTGAACTGTACCAAACTGTTGGAAAAAATAAGTACTAATTGGTACTACTTATTAAAAAATAGGTACTTTAATAATAAACAGTAATTAAAAAAAAACTAAGTGACGTCACAGGACCAGCGACGTGCTCCTTAAGTACACAAAACAGCTCTAGAATGGTAACCACTGGGTATTTTTCTTCAAACTTTGTCAACTTATAGTGAAAATAGGTACTAATTGGTACTACACGAGAAAAATAGGTACTATTTCATGTCCAGACTTATTAAGCAAAAATTTGATTTAGTCAGCCGCCACATTTAATTGTAGGTTGAACTGTACCAAACTGTTGGAAAAATAGGTACTAATTGGTACTACTTATTAAAAATAGGTACTTTAATAATAAACAGTAATTAAAGAAAAACTACTAGTGACGTCACAGGCCGGGCAAGTCTGGACATGAAATAGTACCTATTTTTCTCGTGTAGTACTAATTAGTACCTATTTTCTATAAGTTGACAAAGTTTGAAGAAAAATACCCAGTGGTTACCATTCTAGAGCTGTTTTTGTGTACTTGCAAGGAGCATGTCGCTGGCCTGGCCTGTGACGTCACTAGTAGGTTTTCTTTAGTTACTCGTATATTATTAAAGTACCTATTTTTTAATAAGTAGTACCAATAATTAGTACCTATTATTTCCAACAGTTTGGTACAGTTCAACCTTACAATTCAAATGTGGCCGGGCTGGACTAAATCATATTTTTGCTTAATAAGTCTAAACATGAAATAGTACCTATTTTTCTCGTGTAGTACCAATTAGTACTTATTTTCCACTATAAGTTGACAAAGTTTGAAGAAAAATCCCAGTGGTTACCATTCTAGAGCTGTTTTGTGTACTTAGGAATGTCGCTGGCCTGTGACGTCACTAAGTAGTTTTTCTTTAATTACCGTTTATTATTAAAGTACTTATTTTTAATAAGTAGTACCAATTAGTACTATTTTTCCAACAGTTTGGTACAGTTCAACCTTTACAATTCAAATGTGGCCGGCTGGACTAAATCAAATTTTGCTTAATAAGTCTGGACATGAAATAGTACCTATTTTTCTCGTGTAGTACCAATTAGTACCTATTTTCTACTATAAGTTGACAAAGTTTGAAGAAAAAATACCCAGTGGTTACCATTCTAGAGCTGTTTTTGTGTACTTGCAAGGAGCATGTCGCTGGCCCAGCGCACCACTATGGAAGCTCGACATGACGTCATCGTTTTGGAATCCGACCTGCGCATTCTTCGGCGCTTTGTTTTGTGAATAGCACTTCTATTTTTATAGTACCTATTTTTTAATCAGTATTATCAAAAAGTACCAATTTTTCCAACACAACAGTATAGTTTTATCCCGGAATTCAAAAGTGGTGGGCTGGCCATCGTTTTCGTTAATAACTTAAAAAGTAAGTAAGTACCTATTTTTTAGTTAGTGGTACCAATTAGTACCAATTTCGTACTAAATCGTGGTATAATTATTTTCTTCAATTTCCGAGGTGGCCGGGCTCGCATGTCCCTGGCCCGGCCAACGTTTTTTGCCAATTACTCGAAAGTATATTACCTATTTTTTAATTAGTAGTACCAATTAGTACCTATTTCAAACTAAATCGTGATATAATTTTTTTGCAAAATTCCGAGGTGGCCGGGCCAGCGACATGCACATGGAGAAACTACTCTGTAAGTTTCGGATAGTTTGGGAACGTCACCCTCGCCTCTCCGTAACTAAAAGTCTTATGTAACCTTACACTAAACTACACTAATAATTTAACTTAAAACTTATTCCAAAAAACATGATACATTAAAACAACAAACGTTAGCAACTGTTTCTTGAATATGTAGCAATAATAATAATTGAGCACCTGATTGTTACTTAGATTTGACAAAGTTACTTTTTTCGTATACAGTACTTTTACTGTTTACACGATAACTATGTTGATAAAGATTAGGTCTAAGAAAGGTTAAGTTTGTCTTGTTTAACGAAGCTAAGTTAGGACTAAAAAGTCCTCTCTACCACTCAACCTCGACTTTCACCTAGCTTTACCGAATAGTCTCATTACAAATGTAAGTGGTGACTGCGGGGATCGATCCCGCGCCAGCGGAGTGATCAGCTCCGGAGTCGCGGACGGTTCCAACCCACCACGGGTCCGCTAAAGGTCAACGGTAGTCATGCAGCAGTAAACTGTTCAAAACTATGTTTACTATTCAATATTTACGAAGCTATCCTATAGGCCGTCATTGGCAGCTGTTAAACAAGTTTGAAGTTATTTAGTTGAATGTTAGTTGTTTACCACAAGTAAAAATGGAACGTTTTATCATGGATACAAAATTTGGAACAAGTAAGCAAATAAAGATAAATAAACAAAAATCAAACCAGCTTAGACGTATTTCAGTTACACATATTGCGTGTATGTTTTAAAGAAATAGCGATTGTGAATTCAAGCCACCTAACTAATGAGGTTTGCTATTACCTGAGCTAGTTACTGTTATTCTTTACCATTTAATAAAGAAACCTTGGCAGAGAAAAAAAACTAAGCAACATAAACACGTTTAATTCTCACAACAAAGTCACCTAATAGCTACTAAAGTACACAACGATAAGCAATATACGAATGTCTAAAGTGCATTAGACTGCTTAAGAGTAGAAGAGATGGTCTTGAAGGTAGTAGAAGTATGATGGGAGTCTGAAGAATACACCTCGACATCAAGCTTGAGGCCTAAAGTGCGGTTAGCCTGAGGCCCGGCTTGAATCACCTGAGTGGCTGACAGACTCCCTTGTAGAGGCAGCGTATAGTCATCTGAGTCTAGGTCCATGGAGAACTCGTCTGGGTGACTCTAGACATGAGTACAAATTGTATGTAACAAAAGGTATAAAATCGTTGGGCTAATCTATTGTGGGCTCGGTAGTTGCTGATAGCTTCTACCAAGCAAGCAAGGTATTCCGAGGTTTGTAGTTAAAATTATACCTAACCTTCACGCTTTTCAACATTGAAAATGAATTAACATCGTGTTTTTAAAGACACTAGTTCAAACCATTAACCACGCCTGATAAAACTTATTGTATTGCGGCAGGAATAAAAGGATTGTCTGAAAGATTCAAAATGGAGCAGGACGGTAAGCTGTCAAAGAAAGTCCTGTTATTACCAGATGTCTAGGGGTTGAGAGGTTGTGTGCCAGATAATAGAAATCTTACCGGCCGTTTGAAGCGAGAAAAGAAAAACAATTATACCAAATACCTATAAAATCAGCGCCTATCGCAACAACAGTTATGGTTAGTGAGCAGCAAATATTGGACCAAGCTTCCTCTTAAAATAGTCCCGCATTATTGAAAAGGTGGGACTGCTCGATAATTACTCTAAACTGAAACTATTTTGTGATGGTGATCTCCTTAAAATGTTCTGAAGATATTGGGTGAGCTGAGTTCTCGAGCTGAATTTGGATCAGGTTTAAAACGTTACATTGTATAAATATAAATCATACATTGTAGGCATACATACATTATATAAGTTAGGTAGACCTTGACTCAAGTAACCAGTTTTGTGTAAAGTATACAATCTTTTATTTAATAATATTGAATCTTTTTTATTAAATAATCTTGACTTACCTCATGGTATAAACATGATTTAAAGATACTATCAGAATAGGATAAAGAATCAAACCGATTCTGAGAGGAAACAATCCAGATTAAAAGTAGCAAAAACATAAACTATCGAGTAACAAAGAGTCAACAGCATTTTAACTTTGTTCATATTAAAGCAAAGTCATTGGAAACTCTCATAAACAAAGTAGGTAAATAGGTCAACTCCTTCATGCCTGGAGGCCACTTGCTTTGATGCAAAGCCAACCAATAATGTTTGTGTTTACTTGTCATGTACATTGCTTTCATTTATTTCAAACATTGCAATGTAACCTGATAACATTTTCATCACAAAATACTTTCTATTAGGCCTATCGTACTTGACAAGTATGTATTGTATGACGTCGGGTGATAAAAAAAGTTTCAACTGCTGGAGAGTAAACTGTTATGTACAAATTTTTAAACACTTTTCTAGATTCGATTCAGCAGGTCTGTGCTCCGGGTGTCTCTTAGTAGACGTTGAAAATAAGAATTGTTTTAACTGGACCATTTTTGGCCAATATGTTTATTCCAAACGCCTGCACTCGCAAAAATGTTTAGTGGATGGCTACTAACAATAATCGTAAAAGTTCAGGTATTATGGTATAGTTTTAAAACAAAGAATATTCTTTGTGATTATACGAGTATAACCAAACTGTAACCAAACTATAACCAAATGTGCATAGCACTTGTTTTTGCTTAAAAAACTAATCTGTAATAAAATTCGACTTTGCTTTAAATAGGATTGGCATTTAAATATTAATAACATAGACGAATTCATTTTAAATATACTAGGGTAGACTTTAGAGTTCATAGAGGCTTTAGCATGTGTGTTCTCTTTGTACTCTCAAGTACTCTCAAATACTATAACAAGTCTTGATAAGTTGTTAAAAGCTAGCAACATTTATATTTCATCTAAGGTTCACTGTTATATTTGAGTAATGTTTTCAGTTACCTAATTAATAGTTTAATCCTACTTCACAAAACGTTACAGTTCTTAGTATTATAGCCACATTGAACGGGAGTTCCATGTGGCCTTGGCCTTCAAAAGGTCAAATGTTAAGCCCTTAGCCTTACAGCCTATTCCCAAAAAGCTCGTAATACATCGACAGTTACTTTTAGTCTACTAAACGTACCTTAGTGCTGACTTAAAGAAACCGGCCTTTGGGCTGTTGTATTTTTTGATATTTTTCTTAAGTGACTTTTATTATCATTACCTCAATGTAAGCGATCTTGTCTGTGATAAAATCCACCACCACCATACGGTCCTGGAAGGGTTCGTACTCCCCCCACACAGACACTGTGACGTTGATAGCCGCCACTTCCGTGTCTGACCCGTCGCTCACGGTCGTCCACTGAGACATCGTCAGCGCCTTCGGGAGCGTGCCCTCAAACAAGTCCAGCTGAGCATCTCCGTGCACCTGGAGAAGTGAAAACAAAAGTTACTTGTGCTTAATAATATAATTGTTATAAATTATACCAAAGACAATACATTATTTGGTAGATAAAACTGTTGTGATTCGGTGTGAGCGGTCGGGTTGGTTCTAGCTACTCAACCAGCTGCCTAGGCAGCGCGCTCTTCTACGGGTAACTTAGAGGCAACTGCGCATTTAGTAACAAGTGTCTCCGCATGAGAGCACCACTGTGCTCTAGTTTACCCGTAAATACGAGTAATTAATAACATTGCATGCGCAGTCTGTAAAAGATGTGTTTTATTATACTGTACTCATCCAAAAGATATACATGGAGTATTCGTATTGAACATACAAATAAAAGACAGCCATGCAGAGAAATTTTTGAATATAAAAAGTCTTACAATTTCTAATTTATACATTTATGCCACGTTTCCCTAAATTTGCTAACTGTGATGCCTAATCATAACGTATATTCCTTGGGTCGTCAGGCTATTAATTTATACATTACAATCCAATCTGGGGAACAGGCGGCTCTAGTTTGTAATAAGACTATACCTCGCCATCCATCAAAACATTCATCACACTCACTATTCATCCTATATTTACCTTATAACAAACTAGGGGTGGTCAGTGATTCAAAGCAAAGATTAATATAAGAGTAAAATGTCATTAAATTGAACAGTATAATTTGAAGTATGTAAAAGAAATCTATATTCAATGAAGTACACCTTTTAGTACACTATAGAACATAATTCAAGGTTTGGTTGGCATTTGAAGACAAAATTTAGTTTGAAAACTAATTGAAGAGCTGGTTGGTTGAAGAATGTTTCCATGACTTGAAGTTCTATGGTTTGAACTTAAGCTATGGTTTCCTAGAAAGCGGTGACCACTACATTACGGCCGTAATATGACGGTGAGTTTTGTTTTCAATACAATCAGATAAGAGTGGTTTCGTAGAAAAAGTGGACGTAAAGTTAGCAGTGAAAATTAGTTAAGGTTTTTCTCACCAGGTGACACATTTTGTTTTGTAAACAAAAGTCTAGCTTTTCCATTACTACATACGTAAATTAACTTTGACAACTAAAAAAAACAACATGTCAAAAGTTGTTTTTGTCTACATCTGTTTAAATATTGTGTTACATCCACCGTCACCGTTACGTTCATCGCTACAATAACGGCCGTTATTTAGCGGTGAACCTTTTTCTAGGAAACCATAGCTATAAAACATAATACTACCAAAAACTAGTATGTGCTTTAAAAATGTTTATAGGCCTAATGTTCTACACTTTAAAAATAAAGTTTTGTCTTTTTGATCTGAAAACAGCTGCTTTAGACACAGCAGCTGTATTGACGTACTAAAGTTTTACTTTTAAACCCAGGTAAATAAAGTTATGTTTTGATAATGTTTTTCTCCCTAGGAAGAAAAAGATCATCTTAATGATTTTTTTCGTGGCACAAATATTAGCTGGTTCAACATGTTTGTTTTGATTATTTTGAGATTGAACACTTAAAACGCTGTTTCTTCAAAATAATATAACTCATACTGCTGAGTTCAAAACAATGTTTACTTAAGTTTCTTTATAATATTAAAACATCTGTGGAAATATTTTATTTCTCATTATTATTTGTATCATGACAAAAATTATCGTTCATCACTCGGCCCGAAAAGGTCTTTTGACCTTGGTTGTTAACTTGACCTCGTATAAAAATGTGTCACTTTAGGACCTAATAATGAAATATACCGACTATTTTGAACAAAACAAAAATAGGCACTATGAAACAAGTTTTGAATTTGATAATTTAAACTATGTGAAGCAATAGTTCGATGGTTGGGACCTGTTTGGAGTTTGAGTAATTATTTTGGGCTTTTATATCATTGATAATACAGTATTAAACTATTCGTATCACACACTGCCGAATGTGATAAACAAGTATTTTTAAACCCGTACTAGAATTTCCGATTAGAGAAGGAGAACAACTATGACATGTCACACATTGGTTCTAGGGTTTAGGTTTGCGTCCACTTCCGAGTTTCTAGCTCATGTACAGGGTGAGTTTTATATGCCCCCTCCACCTTAACCTTTGTAAAACCCTTTGGGGAATGATTTTATAGGATTATGAAGTTTGTTTTAACGTGCTTTGCGTCACCCACCCCCTACCCAAAACCGTGGCGGGGAGGCCCCAAAATTTGTAAATTGCAACCCCCCTTTTGTGGCACCTCAAAAGAAAGGAAATTTTAATACACATTCAAAGAAGCAAAGAAAAACCTTTATCTTTACTCGTTTTTGTGTAATACCTGTTTAAAGATTGCAAGAAATCAGCTTTGAAATCCCACATTTAACATACAATTTTTTTTGAATGGCGAATTTTTCTCGAAAATGTTTTGAGGGAAACAACTTAATACTATAACATAATCCCAAAGATATATTTTGAAGACACATTTGCTAAAACACATGTTTTAATGATATTTAGCGTTTTAAAACTGATTTCTTTTCATCTTTATTGGGTGTTACAAAGAAACGAGTGGTGATAAAATATCTTTCTTTGCGTCGTTTGTATTTTTATTAAAATTCCCCTTCTTTTGTGGTGAAACAAAAGGGTGATTGCAAATTAAAAACTTTGGGGGGCCCTCCCCTCGGTTTTTGGGTGGGGAGTGGGTGACGCAAAGTACGTCAAAAAAACTTCAGAATCCTTTAAAAACATTCCCTAAACGGTTTCAAAAAATGTTTCCTTTTTCAAAAGTAAAAGTGGGGGACAAATTTAACCCACCCTATATAATTTATACATGTTCAAACAATAAAATGCTCGTTAAAACCCGAAAGTGGGTCCTATGCGTACCAACAAGTATTGGGTAGGAAACATACTAATAAACATTGTATGTCGTTTGGCTACGGCATTACTAATAAAGCTAGATTAAAAAGAAACATAATATGATTTGATACTCTAAAAACTGTCGAATACGAAACGTGTTGTACTAAAGTGCTAAGCATAACTTACAACCAGAGCTGAAAGCGTGATAAGAATGAAGTTCAAGAGCAACATAGTTTCCATAGTTAAGTAGCGAGCAAACTTGGAACACAACTAAACTTAGAAACTCGCCTTTACACCTCTTATCATTGACTTGATGACGTAAGCAGCGGCTCTGAAATCACCTGCTGTAATTACTAGGTGTCTTATAGCTTATCAGCAGTGGCGACTTTACCATTAATGTGATGACCTTGCAGTTTTGATTACTGTAATCAACGTACATGTTTGTTTGGAAAGATACTGCTTTATGTTGGGAAAACAGAATAACGTGCTAGTTAAGTGGGAAACATGTAGAAGGTAAAATTAAACATAATCAATAAGTGCTACCGTTAGTCCAATAATGAATTTCCTATAACGGGGTAAAAATGGAACGTTACTTTTCTGATCCTTTTTTGATAGGTTTATTTTACGAAACGATTTCTTTTGTAAATATCTAGATTAACCAGAAAAATCGGTCCATGACAAAAACCTTTGGGGAATGGAGGTTAACCAGAATGTGTATAGTATAATCACACGTATAAAAAGTAGATGAATGTTGTACGGACATATAAAATTGAAGAAATTAAAACTTAAAACTGATTTCTATAGGCTGTAGTTTCCCAAAAGATCCTGTTGAAATACTGCACAACTTCATTGGTTAATTTTTATTTAATTGGAAGAACCGGCCTAAAGCGCTGTTATTTTAGCATAGGTTATACGGACCTTTTTATGCCTAGTATAAGCTGAGTGCTAAGAACAATCGCATGTTAATGTAAACAATCTGCTAATATAAATTCCAAGCACTATAATTAGCCCTAGGGTACGATTAATTGCCCTAGTAGAGTTCAGTGTGATTTATTGACAAGGTGTGTTGTATCAATTCAGACTCCGAAAATGAATTATTTAGGTGAAAATAAGTCTGTAATCTTTTTTATAACGTATCGTTGAGCTAAAACAGCCCAACTGCGCTGTATTCATCCTGACAGATGAAAGGTGACTTGTTGGGTTGAGTTCGTTTAGCGCTGGTGCTATACTGTTTGATAATTTTTATAACTCCTAAAGGTTACGTAGTAGGACAATTTCAGTGAGCTAAGTAGGCTTTCTACTATTTACGTGACATATTTAACTCTCTTAGCGGATCCGTGGCGGATTGGTATCGCGCACGACTAGCTCATCACCCTGGTGGCGCGAGTCGATCCCCGCAGACACCATTTACAATTTCTAATTTGCTTATACGGTGACGCTAGGCAAAGGCCGAGGTTGAGTGGTATAGAGGACTTTGTAGTCCTAATTTCGCCTCGTTAAGACACACCTTACCTTTTTCACCTTTGCCGGAAGCAATAGCCAAGCGTCAAAACTCCAAAAATGCAGAGCTACATACATTACAACTTAGCGTCCAGCTATACGCGAAAATTACATTGCGTAAGTTTATAACTTTATAAAAATCAATATTCAATAACTTTACGTTGATAACCTGAAGTTAATAATTCTTTGATATTGAAAGGCCTCGTCCAAAGGTTATTAAATATTGATTTTCCTGAAGTCCTAAATTAGTTCATTTCTAATTATAGTCTACTATTTGATTAAATAGAATTTCTCGCAAATGCAATTTTACTATTTACGGATTTATTATTTTGGTATCTTCCAGGATAAATCAACTATTTGTATGCCGGGAAGGAATGTAGGCTATATGAACGATCGTAGCGTTAAAAAATGACCATATGACTACGTTTGACCATCGATCATTTTACATATGAGGACAACAACACAAACCAGAAAATATCGAAGTAAAAAGTAAAACCTAATTTGGTTAAGAACCTTTAAACGATGACCTGGTGAAAATTGCTTAGGCCTACTAAAAACTGTACTTCCGGCGATGCAAAAGAAAAGGAAATGGAAATACTTTAACATTGAAATCTCAGAATAAAGCAAATGTTTTCCCAGGTTCAACTTCCTTTTTGTAATATCACTGAAATTTGTCCTTTCCCATTTCATTAAATGCTAATGTGCCGAAAGTGTTTTCTTAACCGGCAAAGCTACGGAATATAAAGTTTCTGATCTTTGTTCTCGTTGCGCTTCATATCTGTATACTTTGAGAATACTTTACGACGTTTAATGGTTCCTATTTAACATGCTCACTTTAGCAACACAAAATTGAAACAATCGGTGGAAGCAAATACAGTTATACAGAGTGTCCAGTAATTACGGGACCAGACTACACCAGGTGGTTTATCAAGTCAAAATAAACATAACATGTCCAATAACTCACAGTCCTATCTCGCCTAGTTTTCCATCTGTCTGTCTGTTTGTGTTTTTCACTAAATAATTTTTTATCTCCGAGGTCAATTAGGTTATAAACTAAACGCTTTGCCTACTTACTAGTATAATTAAAACCAATATTTAAAACGTAAATTTGACTTATTTTCACTTCTGGTTTGAAAATGGTGGCCATAAAAACCGTCATCTTTAATCTTTATGGTAAATACACAAGAATAACAGTATGTGGCAAATGTATTTACAAACATGTTTTTAAGATCAAGTTTGTTGTTCTCAGACAACTTTTAACGGAGAAATTTAAGATTTCCTGAGCACACCTGTATTTACATTTAAGAAACATATGTAAATACAGAAGTGCGCTCAGGAAATCTTAAGTTTCTCGGTTAACAATTAGTTCAGAACAAAAAACTTGATCTTAAAATATTTGTAAATACATTTTTCACATATTGTTACCTTGTATATAATTTACCATACAGATTAAGGGAATTGAGCTATGTAGCTTAACAGATTTAATATGGCCACCATTTTTAAACCAAAAATGAAAACAAGTGATGATTTATTTTTAAATATTGGTTTTAATTATACTAACAAATGTTCAAAGTATTTAGTTTATAACTTTACCTCGAAGATATAAATTATTTATTGAAAAACACAGACTGACAGACAGAAAACTAAGTGAGATAGGTGTATGGGTTATAGAAAACTTTTGTTTATTATGAGCTGATAAACCGCCTGGTAAAGTTTGATCCTTTAATTATTATACACTATGTATTTATATGTGACTAAACTTACTTTTAGTTGAACTCATTCTGCCTTTGAGGTTTCCTTGTACAGTAGTTTTTATGAGCAGAGTAATAGTGATAATTTATTTTAATCTAGTTATATATCTTGCTGACGTTACAGTTGTCCTATACTTTCAGAAGTGTAAAATATTAACTGTAGCCTATAAAAAATAAAATACTATAAACAATAATACAGGGTTATTACAAATGATGTTCCTGATTTTGATTACAAATTTTACTGGGTAAAATTGCTCTTAGACAATTTAATTGGTACCATTGGAAAAAAAACTCAAAAGGTTTTATTTACACTGGTTTGGGTACGTATTTGCTGTTTTTTAAGTCAACTGTTGTAGGTGTTGTGTAATGCTCGAATTTGAAGACGATAAAGCTTGTTAAGTGCTGGATTATCACATTAACCAATGTTTTATTAGTGTCCAACCACTTTTCAGTGCCAGGTTTAATGAAAATCCTCTTAGTAACCACTCTATTCACTAGTAGTAATTGAATTTTAAAACAAATGGCCGTATTAGTAAAAAGATGTTACTAGTGGCTGCCTGGGACTGGGTTGGGCGCGTAGGTCTGAATGATGGTCCGAATCCAGTCCTAAGCAGCCATTAGTAACATCTTTTTACTAATGCGGCCATTTGTTTTAAAATTAAATTACTACTAGTGAATAGAGTCGTAACTAAGATGATTTTCATTAAATCTGGCACTAAAAAGTGGTTGGACACTAATAAAATATTGGTTAATGTGATAACCCAGCACTTAACAAGCTTTATTGTCTTCAAATTTAAGCATTACACAACACCTACAACAGTTGACTTAAAAACAGCTAATACGTACCCAAACCAGTGAAAATAAAATTTTTTGAGTTTTTCTTTCCAATGGTACTAATTAAAATTGTCTAAGAGCAATTTTACCAAGTAAATTTTATAATCAAAATCAGGAACATCATTTGTAATAACCTATTATAAAAACTTTAAATATTAAATGCTGGTTCTAAAAATATTGAGACGCTAAAAATGTTTCTGTTACAGTAACCTGAACCCCAAGTTCATCACCTAACACACTTGAAAAGTTTAATTCCTAACGACGAAACAAAAAGCATAAAGGTCTTTCCTGGTATTTTATACGAATCCATTACATTAATGTAGGAACCCTTATCACCTTTCCGCAAGGAAAATGACACACAAAATACAGCCGAGGCAAATGAGACATCACGCGAAACATGTTGTATGTGAGTGTTGCAGACGTGTTATCCATGTTTTATACGAACGTTTTTCAACTTTCTTTCTGTGAAAGGTACTTTATTTTATCCTCCGAATCTTTTAATATATTTAATCCTCAATCTTTTGTTCTCTTAATTTAAAATATGATGTTTCCACGTTCTCTCTTTTTCTAACATTTGTTTTGATATTGCTTTAAAGACGTTTTGGAAAGGGCGTTCTATTGTTGAATGCTTTTCAACTTGATTTCTGGAAATGACAATTTATTTTATTATCCAAATCTGTTGTACTCTTAATTTAAAATTTATAATTTTTACATACTCTCTTTTTTGTCATTTGTTTGGGTATTGCTTTAAAGACGATTTGAAAATGACTTGTTAATGTACCAACCATTATAGCTTAAAGTATGGCATTTCTTTTGGCTTCCCGTTTCAAACTCTTCGGAAAACACTCAAAATCTTAAAGATCCAACTATTTAAAAATAAGCTTAGAAACTGTCTTACCGTCTTGGAGGTGTTACAATGTTCAGGCAGGAGTGTATGATCCACTTACTTACAATAAAATAGTCGGTTGATCAAAACTAAGTTTACAACATAGTTATATTTTAATGAGTTTTATTATCTTTGCACCTAAAGGATAAAATCATGTGCAATATGTGCAATAATAGCTTGTAGTAGGTGTCCGTTTTATAATATATATATATATATTTGTGGATTTTGGTAACAACACAATTTATTTTGTAAACTGGTTGGTTCATTATTACTAGTAAAACAGTTATTTACGGTTGCGATTTGCGTTTTATTTTTTTGTTGCCTACGACGTCTAAATCTGTATAATCTTGATTGATTATGCAAACATGATTATACGAAGCTTAATGGGAAAACAGTCTGCCTATGCTTTATGTGCCTGCGTCGGGAATCGAACCCGTGATCTTTTGCACTGGTGGCCACAGCTCTCCTACTTTGACGTTTAATACTAATTATTTAAAATATATTTAATAACTACAATCCTGCACTTTTAACTCAAGATTCTCCTTTACTAAAGACGGGTGAACCATTTTAAATTTGAGACCCATCAAATAGCCTTTTCCGTAAATGAATAATAAAATAAGAGCTCCCAAATATCACTTTCAAGATAAATTTATTTTGATATAAACACCATAGTTTTTATTGTTAATATTAATATCTACACGGTATGTGTTAACCTTGTTACGTCATCCTAGAATAAAATATCAAAACCAACTCAAAACTACAATAAAGGTTTTTTTATACAGCCGATTTTCTTGTTAAGTATATTGTTTGAAAATATATTATTATTACAGCATTGGCTGAGCGATCGTTGTTAACGTTGTTAATTGCTACTTAGAGTTAGTTAGCAAGCAGCTTAGTGAACTAAGTACACTGCAGATACGGCGTTTAAGTTAACGAGGAAAGTGTGGATATTTCCAGTCAGCTAATGCTTAAATAACTACATTTATGTGTCAAAAATCATGACTTACTTGCGTGGATGACTTGGTAATTTTACCAAAATAAAATGTCATTGGAGTAGTTTAATTTTCACTTTAAACATGCTGACGAAAGCACACACATGTGCTTTACACATGTGTATACCTTTGTTAGTTATTGGGCTGACAAGTTTGAAATTTGTTGGGTACACATTAAAATTTTAACCCGTTATATTTCAAACATTTTAAGAGTTAATGATCTTACAAAATAATCTCTAAGAAAAAAGAACTTCCCCTTACATTCTGTAGAGTTTGGAAGAAACCAACTCAATCATTGGCGGGAAAAGCAAAAACTCGTATTGGTTGGAAAAGTTCCTGAGAAATAAGTTTGAACTACATTTTTCAAACAGGAACTTTCGAACTTTGTCATCGTAAGTTTCGTTAAGATAGGGTTTAAACCTTGTTTTATACTCTCTTCTATCGTGGTATAACGGTTTTGACTGCGTAACAACATAAGCCAATTTATATGATAGACGGGTTAACATTAACATTGAAAAATCGTTGGTAGTTATTTTTGACGACGAAATGAAACAATCCAACTTGTAGTATATTCTTAAGAACAAGAAGAACGTAAGAAGTAGAATTGACCTTAGCATCGTCAGCTACTTACAAACCCTCTGACCGAGTAAAGTTCATCAGCAAACTCAATTGAGCTTACATCTCAGAAAGAACAGTTTTTACCTTCCTGAACAGTGTTGCCTTTCTTGATACACTACAAAACCTAACATATACTCGTATTACTCGTATATAGTTTGATTCTATAATCAACTGAATTCGGGCTAGTTAGCGCCTCCGTTAACAACTGGCCAAGGATTCAGCTTTAAGTGCGTGGGCTTAAAGAAATGACGATGACTGTAATCTACAGAGGTAGCAAATTGTATGTTTTTGAGTGGCTAGCAACATAGATAAAGTACAAACTCTGGATTTTATGTGCTAGAAATTACAAAACCTCGGGTAATCCTTGTAAAGGCGCATTATAGTGGAATTTCAAAAAGTTTGCAGTATAAAGATGGCTGCTCCAATGACTTCCTGTATTAATTACAACGTTTACATGAAATAAAACAATATCAAAAATGAAGGAAGGATCGGAGCCACATATTTGATAGTACACTATTTAAACTAATCTTAGAGAGATATGCATCGAACGTGTCTATATTTTTGCTTAATGTATACCCATAAGTCATCATAAGTAGTTTGCGCATGCCGATTGGCTGAGGCAGGAAAATAGCACTGCACGGGAATTACTAAATCAGTAGGAACAGTTATTCGTCAATAGTGAATTTAGTGTAGTACATTCATTTTTGTCTCAATAATCATTATTTGCATTATTTCTCTACAAAAATAGCTTTTTTATTCTGACAATAAGCTAAGTGTTACAATAAGCTGACAATACATGTTCAAGTGTTTTAACTAAATACGCGTTTAACCAAGGTGCCCTCAAATAGCTTTGAATTACAACTGCTTGAATAAGCTGTACGCCCAGCTGAAACTATTTAGCCACATATATTGAAATTGTCAATGCAATTTCCCGTTTACGGCAAAAAAACATTTATTTATTTATTAATTCATGTCTGACTTTAAGTAAAAACCTTTATAATCTAGTTCTTCTTGTTCACACTGCGTCCAAACTCCATAATTAGGTTGAATTTGTCAGCCTAAGAGTTAAGTTTACTAAACATTTCGTTAAGAAGCTTCTTACTATTGCCAAATATAGTGGATATAGTAGTTACTACTAATATTTTGTCAAATAATATAAAATTTGGCTTCCACTTGAAACTAGAACACGTAACACAAGGGTGGAGTGTTTAATTCTGAAACATTCCAGACCATCGTACGAGTATTAGTCGAAAAGAAGTTTCCTAATATCAGCTAATAGCTTTAGTTTTACTTATTTGGTTCGATCGTAAGTATAAATATGCCTTTTTCCTGTGTAACAATGCAGATTTCAACCGACTGTAAATATTTATAAAACTAATTTATTTATCACTCTTTAATAAGAACAGTTTAATGATCTTTGTTGCAAATAGATAGAAACATTTGGTCAAATGCTAGCATACATTTTACTGTCCACAATAAACGTATGTTTATTAATGTTATTTAATATTTATCCGCTGTATGCTTTGTTTACTAATGACCTTGTTTTGTTCTAAGTAGAATAAAATAAAAACGTCTTTTCATTCCAATAAGTGTTTGAAAGAAAGCAGCTCAATCATTAGTGGAAAGAGCAGCAACTCGTATTGGTTGGAAAAGTTCCTAAGAAATAAGTCTGAACTGAAGTTTTTAACCGAGAACTTTCGTACTTTGTCAACATAAGTCTCGTTAGGGTATGGGTGGAGACAACTTTGTAATACTCCTTTCTTTCAACATGTAAACAGATTCACATTAAGGTTCGTTTGTATCGATGAAATAAAGTAAAACATAATTTTACCACTTACCATTTTGATTGGTATTATAAAACATATATACAACATTTGTGTAATTAGTAATAGAAAACGGTTACAAATAAAATACTAACAATTTATAAGTGTGTTGGTACTGTTACGATTACGTTTAGTGCAATCTTCCATGGCTTAATAAGAAATCTAGTTTACTAAATATTAAGCGGACCCGTGGCGGATTGGTATCGCGCGTGACTCCGGAGCTCATCACTGCGATGGCTCGGGTTCGATTCCCCAGTCTCCACAAACGATTTGCTATGTGACTTTGTGGTAACGCTAGTTTAAGGTTGAGGTTGAATGGTGGAAAGGATTCTGTAGCATTGTTCAAAAAGACACACTTTTACCTTTTAGGAGGTTTAGAGCTAGAAGAATATAAGAACTAGAACCTTAGCAATGTCAACTACTTATACAAAATCCCTGACCACGGAAAGTCTATCGAAAAACTCAATTAAGCTTACTTCTTTAAACCAATAGTTCTTCCTTCCATTCTTTCTTACATAAAAACCTGACCTCAATTTTATTTAGTTTGATTGTCTAGTGGTCTAGCCAATCAAACTTGTGTTGCATACTTAACTTTGGGCTTTCACAGCCCGTGTCACAACTATAATCTAGTTCTTCCAGTTCCGCCAATCAGTGACTAAAGACATTTTAGGCAAGAAACTCCAGCAGTTAATGACACTCCACAGTAAGGCCGAAATATATCAACCTAGTTATGAAGTTTGGACGCGGTGTGAACCGGAAGAACTAGATTACAACTGCGTTGCATTCTGTGTTGTCTGTTATTAAACTAGTGTACATGCCTGGTGGGCTGATGCCATATCAAATTTGACTCACGAATAAAACGCCGAATGTTTTACGTTTCCACAACGATCTTAAATATATAAAAGTAGAAAGACGATGTTTAAAAAAAAAAAAGAAAAATTTAAATTTTCCCGGAAATTTATTTAAAGACAGTCAAAAGTAGAGTTTCTTTTTGAAGGAGTGTGAGTGCATATTTTAACAATCAAGAACACAACATTATAAATGCTAACGAGTAAAAATACAGAGATTGAAAAAAAACTTCACAACGTTAAAACGGTTTTGGTACCTTTAATTTGAGAATTTTATTTTGTTATTTACTGCACTAACGAGTAAAACAAAGTTTGTAGCTACGCAATGTTGTTGGCTTCTTTTGTCCATAAGAGGGTATGCACATTAGAGTTGGAACACCATTTATAGTTGATTGGAAATTGGGAAATTGGACCAATAGAGTCACCAGCACGCAATTGGAAAGGTTTCATCACAAACGGGCTGAAAACTGTTAGACCAACACAGCGCCAGGCTGTAGGTAAACTATTTGATGTTGCTTTGAACAGAAATAGTTAGCTCATATTTAGTTTGAAGCTCAATAGTTTATGGTATAATATTTTACCAAACCTTCCGTGTATTTAAAGACAATAGCCATAGTAAAATACTGGTTTCAATAACATGTACGAGTATGTAATTTCATTGGTATGTAGTTTACTGGTAATAGCTCACAATAATTTAATCTTTGACATGATGAAATCTTTCACATTTTACGAATGGGTAAAACGTGTAAAAACAATATCGAAAACAACGAGATGTTTATTGATAACCCAAGTAAACGTTTCCTTCAATAAAAGTAGAAATATTATCGATAAAATTGTTTACGGTGCTTTAACTCATGGGCGGTTTTGTTATTTCTTTTTGATAAGTATACATAGCATAGTTCAGTAAGTTTATTAAAAGTTCATAACTTAAACTAGAACCAAAGATAAGCGTCCCATTTTCCGAAGTGTTTGAAGAAACCAACTGAGTCATTAGTGAAAAGATCAGAAACTCTTCATAAGTTGAAAAGATTTCTGAGAAATAAGTTTTATAGTTTTTACTTGTTAGGTAAGGGTTTAAAACAGCTTATATTAATCTCTTCTTTCACGTAGCAAACAGCTTTAAACGAAATGAACTAACATTAATTAAGGGCTCTATGAGTAAGAATATTATGTAGTTTAAAAAAAGTTACGCTAATAAACACTAATAAAACAAATTTGTAACCATTAAGTAAAACAATGTACAGTAGTAAATGTCATCGATAAATGTTTTCAGAAGTTAAGACGATAAACTAAATCCGCCTAGACTGTAATATGTTTAAAGAACTAGAAGACCGTAAGAAGTAATTGACCTTAGCAAAGTCAGCTTCTTACAAACCCTCTGACCAAGGATAGTTAATCCGTTAACCCAATGAGGTTTACATCTCAGAACGAACAGTTCTAAATTCTTAAAGATATTTACACTTAAACTACAATTCTCACAATTTTGCTTAAATATATTTTGGGAGTTTCAATTCCCTCCCTACCTTAACTCTTGAAAAAGAAAAGTTTCGTAACCCCCTTTTAGGGAATGTTTTATAGGGTCCTGAAGTTTGTATCAACGTACTTTACGTTACCAACCCAAGAAAAAAACAGGGAGAGGGAGAGCCTCCAATTTGTTTAAGTACGAACCCCCTCTTGTGGCACTTCTTGCAATAACCTCATTCCCAAAGGGGTTTTCAAATCTTTTCCGTTTTCAAAAGTTAAGGTGGGGCGGGGGTTTAAAACTCACCTTGTATAAACAATAATAATTGCATTGTTACACTACTCGTAATTGCGTCCTTAAACAGCTTTCCAAGGACCCATATGAATATGCATCAGCAAACGAACGTTCTGGGGCTTTATAGTTCACAAATACTGCGAAGGTTTTACGCTTAATAAATAGTGAGAAATGTATTGAAATGTTTGTACTTCTATTTACCAGATGCGTTTATTTGTTTTGTCAAGTAATAATTAACTAAATGCAACCACTCTTTGATCAACGACCTATACAACAATTGTTAGCTCTAATTGGCTTGAAATGGAGTGAACTATGAAGTGGAATGCATCTGATTGAAAACAACTTGATCTAACCTTGATCGTGCTTTTGTAATGTGATACCTTGGACTATGGGTTTTCCATTCTCAATATAAAAACTAGGCCGACACGCAGCAAAGCACTAAAGCTCCACTTGCATGAGTTAATCGAATTTTTTTTGCAATTAGTTACTCTTATTCGCTCCGTTCACAGCCTCGTTTTAGCATTCGGCCAATCTATTGCAACGGGCTTTACGAGGGTGTTTGCTACGCTCACAACCTTGGTTCGGCCTCCGGCCTCAGACCTACGAGTTCTTTTACTGCAAGTTTTATTTCATATTGTGAAAGTCGAACGTATTTCAAACTTCATCAACATCGGATGAAATTTACTGTTTTTAGATAATTTTAACCAATTTTCGACCCAAAAGGGTACTTCTGGTAGGCCGATTTTGACTACTAACAAATTTGACCGAGATATATTGTACAAAATGAACAATTTTACCAAGTTTCATGACAATTGAACAGAAAAATGCGACCTGTGTATTCAAATAGATACAATATATATTGTTCGTAATTTAGACAAACTGTAACAGAGAAATGTAAATATTTTTATGTACACACAAACTACAGAGACAATTGAGTACTCATAACTTATGGCTAAAAATTTCATAGGCTAGATTTCTTAGTTTAGTAAATTTTTCAATAAGAATTTTACTTTGCGTAATCTTAACAAGTAAAACTAGTTTTAGTTTATAAGCAGTTGTTTTTAACCGGAGTTCTTAAGAACTTTCCTTTAAGGCAAATAAAGTCACCTTGACAAAACCACCCACAGTTTCGTATATTCTATTCAAGCATTTAACATTCTTGTAGGCGAGTTATTATGCAACACGTTTCTTATGTTGCAGGAATGTCAGAATATCGCACCAAGTGATCTATGAAGTATTCAGGCTCATTACCTTTAGTGAGATAAATTTGTTTTACATTCACACCACTCAATACGTATTCCTGAACCTAATTTATTCATTTACCGATATAATAGTCAGCCTATATAGTTTAATACATTTATTTAATCGTTCTAAGTTTTCTGTCTGATAGTAAAATTTATGTACGACTTCTTGGAAATTCCTTATGTTTGTGTTATAACTAATTACAACACAGCGGTTATTTAATCTAATTAGTTACCTAAGCTGCATTGAATACTTACGGGGGAATTATTTAATAACACTGCAATTAAACTATTCACTTGGGCTATGAAAACAAACAGAAGGGAACATATGATAGATACAGACATAGCTTGGTTATTATATGTATACAGAGCATACGACCAGAGCTGAAATGACTTAATATATTTTTAATCGTATACGTAAATTTCTGGTATGTTATTACTTGAAAATATTAACAACCTTTAAGATAGTTAGTAACTACAGGTCATTCAAAGGGAACGGTGCAAACTCAGCCTTGTATTATACAACAACAGCTGTTTCCAATCTTCTGATGGAAAGATGTTGGAAGGGACTGCACAGAGATTGGTATTAAATTCATACCAGTTAGAGAACACTGATAAACACCGACTGGAAATGGTTGACTCGGATTTGTAAGGGTTTCTTAGTTTTAAGGTACAAACTTTAACAAAATGGTACGCCAAAAAGCTGATTATAAATATCGACGATTATTAAAAGGTTTCGTGTGTAAACGATTCTTTACCGACATTTTAAGGCCTACATCTACATTTTAAGACGTTTATTGAGCAAGTTAAGGCTAGGTGAAGTGCTCACCTTTCTTACAATTGTCTTAAACACCACTCTACAAAATAGCATATAATCATTTTATGCTTTTAACAAATAAAAACTACAGGTTGTTATCATTATTATTTTTATTTCTTCAGTTTATTAGTTTTAGTCAATCGTTTTGTTTATTGGAAATAAAATATATTGGCTTAAAGGCACAAACCTGTAAAAAAAGATAAAAGTTACCATAGTATAGTTTAATTAAATCAAAATATTAAAACATACAAGCAACTTATACTGTAAACACAAAATTGTTAACTGTGGACTTTTGACAAACTATTTTTCATCGCATAATGTTGTGTATATATTTGAAAAGAGCATTATTTTCACATTATTGTAAAGTTTTAGTAAGTTTTCCGGACTTGTCATGTTTTTTAACAGTAGGGTGAACATAAATCTGAAAGTATTCTATGCAATTCAGGCTATAACCTTTAATGCAAACTACCTTTTGTTCTTTACAAATATTACATTTAGACCTATGTGAACCAATATTTTCAAATGTTGGACGAAAGAATGTTTTTTAATAATAAATAATAATCATAATAAACAATTTATTTAAACTTTGACTCTAAATAATAAATTAAAATATTATAGGAGTCGTTTTTATATTTAGGAACTAATAAGATTTAGGATCTGCTATTTCAGAATCTTTTCGTTCCCTAACGATGACGACCATGTTCACTATAATTCAATTCAAGTTCAAACTCTTTATTGATTTTGTCCATAGGGCTATATCATGTACAATATTGTTACATAGTATAATTTAATTAATGTTGACTAGTCTTTAGGTTGGTGTTAAAAATAAATTTAACAACTAAATAACTTATTTTTTTTTATGAAACCAACCAAAATTAATGCAAGAAACAATATTTTGTTCATACATCAATACAGATCTGATTTAATTCATATCAAAAAATTAACATTGCAACATAATAAAATTGTAAATAAATAAATAATACAATAAACATACAATAAATTTAATTTGACTTTTAAATAGACTGCTAATTATCACTCTGTTATATAATAGTAACGCATACTTAAACAATCCATAGACTATAAATACCATAATAGTTAACATGTTCACTATAATAGTTCACAACATTAATTTCTGTCCGACCGGGAGATTCAACAACAAACTTTATACACAGAATAAAACAAATGCATTTATTATTAATTGAGTTACGACTGGACCACCAAGGTAAATACAACTCTGTAGTAATTAAACTAAACAAATAAGTTTGTCAGGCTTAACTACCAACTTCAACACATTAATTTACAGATGCAGTTTGATTACACATTCGTTCACTGTTTTCCAATCAAGAGTCAGTCAAAACAAATAAGCCAAAGTCTACTGGTTATATTGTAATCATATGTAATCAATGTAATTTTCAGTAATGTTTTAATCGCTAACTTATGTACTTTATAACAGACACTATACAGTAGACTTTCGTACTAAATTTAATTAATTTATTTGGGGAAGGAATTTTAACATTAAACAGTTATTATAAACAGTTTGAAATGTCATTTTACCGCGCATACCATTATATAAGATTTGTATAGTATTCAGAAGTTTGTTTTTACGTACTTTGCGTCACCCACCCCTCATCCAAAATCCGGGGGGAGGGCCCTCCAAATGTTTCAAATGCAAGCATACCCATTATGGCACCACAGAAGAAGGGGAATTTTACAAAAATTCAACGACGCAAATACGAATCTTTTATCTCGACCACTTTTTTGTTTTACCAATTTAAAAATGACACAAAATCAGTTTTAAAATGGCAATTTCACATACAATTTATTTTGAATTACTAATTTTCTTTAAGATACTAACTCTAATGAAAAACGCTACAACCCTTTAACATAATCCTATATAGTATTTTGAAGAAAAGTTAGTCATTAAAAATAAATTGTATGTTAATTGTATAAATGACATTTTAACCTCGATTTTGTGTCATCCCTAAAAGAGTATAGCAAAAAAACGAGTCAAGATAAAAGATTCTTCTTTACTTAGTTTAGTTTTTGTTGAAATTACCTTTCTATTAAAGTGCCACAAAGGGGGGGGGGTTGTATTTATAAGATTTGGGGGCCACGGAGGGGTGAGCGACGCAAAGTACGCCAAAACAAAATATATATAAAGCAAAACTTAAACAAATATATATAAAGCATTATAGTCAATTTTATGTGAGAAACCGCAAGGCTTGTGAGGTTTTCTACCCCGACATAAACTTAATTACGTCAACGCTCTCCCCTCTAAGCCTCTCTTTGATATATCTACAGCTTTTACTCTCCTACACAAAGGTTTTAAAAGCCTTGTCAAAGGTCACACTACTCATTTAACGCGCTATAGACGAAGTTATAAAGCACGAATGGTATGTTACTTGATGTACAGGGTGACACACGGGAGATGGACGGTTTTGACTAGCGCAGTACTTCGGTTGTAGTGGGGGTAGAGGGGGGAATAACGCGGCTCTGAACTCAGTATACGACGCCATTTTAGTAGTCATTGAAGAGTGGACTGTAGAACATCGCACGTTTGTGTACGACGCGTTTGTCAAAAATAACGAATCTGTGGTGACAGTTCAGCGACTTTTCCGAGTTCATTTCATGAGGCACATTTTCGTTTGAATGGGACAGTTAACAAGCGAAATTTGCGATACTGGGCACCTGAAAACCCTCATCAAATTCACGAAAGACCTCTACACTCACCGCATGTTACTGTTTGGTGTGCGATAGCTTCATTCGGCATTATCGGACCCTACTTCTTTGAAGACGAAAACGGTGCTAATGTTACAGTCAACTCGGCTCGTTTCATCCACATGCTGAACACGTTTTTGCTCCCACAGCGTCAAAGACAAACACATTAACATCACATTAAGACTTAACATTAGAAATGCTTATTTCCTACAGGATGGTGCGACTGCGCATACTGCTAGAGAGTCCATGCGAGTCGTTCAAAGAATGCTTCCAGGAAAGGTCATCTCACGTTTCGGAGACATCCCATGGCCTCCTAGATCACCTGACTTGAGTCTCTGTGACTTTTTTCCTTGGGGACACCTCAAAGCACAAGTCTACACCCACCAACCTCGGTCACTATTTGAATTGAAGGAGGCAATCAAAGAAGAAGTCGCAGCAATCGACAACACTTTGTTGACTCGAGTTAAGAACGATTTTCAGGCAAGACTTGAAAAATGTATTCAGGAGGATGGACGTCACATGCCGGATGTAATTTTCCACACATGAACTTTTTCTAAAATGGCATTGTATTTCCAAAATTTTGATGTAATAAATATTGGTTTTTATCCAATAACAACCGTGTACCAATCATTTGTAAACCGTCCGTCTCCCGTGTGTCACCCTGTATAAACCCCCTCTAAACCCTTATTCTATTGAGAAATATCCTTCTATGGTAAATTTTCTACTAATTTAGGACCTGCGTTGATATATGAAAAAGTCAGTTAGGACAAAAGTTTTTACATAAAAGTGTTTCGAGTGACCAAACTAAGCTGAAGTATGCTTTTGAAATCAATTTTATTATGCAAAAATGTCCCTAAATCGTATTTACAAGAGAAACCTGAGCATTAGAGCTTCCTTTGGATCGGTAAATTGTGTATTATAAAACAAAGGATTACTTTTCTCTCTCATAAATACATTGAGAATAGCTTTAGGCATTGCGAGGGAAAAAATTTAAGTTTGAAATACAATTATCATTGGTGCTTAAAGAAGGTTTCCGACTGTTTACCTCTTGATAATCTGAAACTGTTTAAGCAAACTTGAAATCAGTTGTGCACACAAAACAATCCCTTGTGGAATACTGAAATCCACATTTGCATCTCAACTACTGTTCCTAATACGGGATCTAGTCTGTGTAAACTGAGTGTTCTAAAGTGGTTTAACACGAAGTAAAGTTCTGTGATGGACTCGGAGAAGTTGAAATGCATTTAAAGCAAATGCGATGTGAGACATGATTTATTCAAGGATCTATAAAAACCCACTTTGCTTAGCCAGCTCCGTCTCATAATCTTGGATCTTATTCAATGTTGTTTTATACGTTCAAACAATAATGTAAATTTCTATTACGTGTCTTTACAAGACGGTTTCCTTATTCACTAATGTATTCGTAACAGGATGAATAAGTTCCTTTTGTGCCTTTTCCAGTTCTTTATCTTTAAAAATGTTATTTTAAAATACCTGATTTCTAATCATTTTTCGTTCATTTTTTTCTGTTTGTTAGTATTTTACAAGCCTAAGTTGGCCGTCTTTTTGAAAATAGTAAAAAGGTTAAATTGGGACTTACAATTTGTTTTTTTCGTACTAGTTCATTGCTTGAAAAGTAATTAATCATACACGAAAGGAGAATGAATTTTTCTAGCTGATTTATATGATGTTGATAAATAGTCCACTAATAAATTTAAATATTTCAGGGTATTGTCAATCGGCTAATATTTTCTTCTATTGTACAAAGTAAAAGAAACAAGTCTACATTTGAAAAAAAGATGGCTTATATTTCACCATATTACATGGCTTTATAATAGCCTAACTAGAAGAACACTTTTCAGTAAACTGCTTTTTATACTGCTATTAAAAACCCCCGATTTCTAATCATTTTTAACCGACTTCAAAAAAGGAGGAGGTTACTCAAGTCAAAGTGAGACTTTTTTTTTTTTAATCTATGTCCGTCCACGGATTTCTCTGGAATTACAGCACCGATTTTGATGCGGTTTGTTTTGTTTGGTAGGGCTATACCCCATAGTGGTCCCATTTAAATATCTTTTTGATCAGACTTATATTTCTATATAAAAAAAGTAAAAAACCTCGAAAAAATATCAAAAACCCGTGTACTTGTTGCGTATTTTGCATGGTAAAAACCCTATTACGAACCAGAAATGGATTTCTATAGCACTATTTCGATGTAAAATTAAATTTGCAACAAGGTAGTAGTCTTAAGTTCCTCTAAATCTTGGGTGTTGTTGAGATAAATAGATATTTTCGTCTAAAAATACTCGAAAAAATGTCTTTGTTTGTATTTACAGAGTTATAGACGCCAAGCTATACACTTGATCAAAGATTTGAAGGAACCAAGTGAGGGTCAAATTTAATTTTCTTTAAGAAAATATATATATTTGTTATGATTATATTCATATTTACCGAGCTATGACCTCCTTCTCGCTCAAAAACACGTAATTTTTATTGTTTTTTATTCCTAATCACGAATAACTTTTGAACGCGGCCATTATTTTACACCCAGTTTGCGTTGATAATTAGATCTTAACTCCATAGTGATCTCATTTAAATATAGTTTTGATCGGATTAATATTTCTATATAAAAAAGGTTAAAAAACTCAAAAAAATCTCAAAAACCCGTGTACCTAATGCGTATTTTGCGTGGTAAAAACACTATTTTGAACTAAAATAGAGCTTCAATAGCACTATTTCGATGTAAAATTAAATTCTCAACAAGGAAGTAGCCTTAAGATTTTCAAATATTTGAGTGTTGCTGAAATAAACTGCTATTTTCGTCTAAAAATACTCTAAAACATTTCTTTGTTTGTATTTATAAAGTTATGAATACCGAACTAAACATCTGATCAAAGTTTTGAAGGACCAAGTGAGGGTAAAATTTAATTGTCTTTAAGAAAATATATATTTTAATAATAATAATAATAATAATATCTTTATTTGTCATATGAATTTTACAATTATTGACAATGTCATGGTTCATATACATGGCTATAAGCCAGAGTCAATAATAAGTTGTTAACACTATAATTAATATAAATAAATAACCAATTTGCTTAATGTTTTTACTATACAGTAAAGAGCTAGAAAATACAGAGTAGACCTGATTTAAATCAATATTTTACTGTCAAAAAACTCCTCTATGGAATAAAATGGATTTTGTAATAACCAATCAAAAAATAAATTTTTAAATTTTTTAAGTGAATAAAGGTCCAATAATGGTTTTAGTTTATTATACAATTTAATAGACATGACTGTATGGCTATTTAGAGATTTACTGAGGCGACAAGGTTTAACTACAGCATTATTTTTATTACGGGTATTGTAGGTATGGACATCGTAATTGAATTTAAGTAACTCCTCCTGTTTTTGAGAATACAAAAAAAGATCATATATATATAAATTTATAATGGTTTGAATTTGCAGATTTGTAAAGAGTGGTTTACAGTGTTCCAAGAACTCTGCCTGGGCCATTGCTCTAATAACTTTTTTTGTAAAATTAAAATTTCCTCAACCCTTCTACTATTACCCCACAAAATTAACCCATATCTAAATATTGACTCAAAATAGGCAAAATTTGATTAATGTGATTATACTCATATTTACCGAGCTATGGCCTCCTTCTCGCTAAAAAACACGTAATTTTTAGCACTTCATATAAGTTTGATAGCCATAGACACTTAATTTTTAATATAATAAACCCGGTAATGATAAGATTCTGTGCATAGCTAAGTTTTCAACAAAAAACCTATTTTACAAGCTTTGAAACCCTTTATAGATTCTGTAAACAAGAATAAAATGGCCAAAATATCATGCTGAAACGTGTACTCCTGGCGTGCTTAGTAGTATAGGTATCACTTCGGCAAGGCTATCAAAATGGTAAATGTACAAGACTAATTATTAAAATCAAATTGTCTACAAAATGGTTTCCATAAAGTGTTTTAAGTACGTACTGTAAAAACTTATAAAAATCTTCTGATACATTTTACGCAAATACGGTTTTGTTACCGTATTTTAAGTTGATGTTGTTTTAATTTTGATGTGATTGAAGTATATGATAATGGTACCCTTCTGTCCAGAACATAACTTACTCCGAAATTGTACCCCTGATACGTTTAAAAATACGTATATTTCTGGAGAAAATTCGAAACAATCAGACATTTTGAGGGTAAGCGTGAACTACTCGTACATTTAAACAGCATGTGCGTTAATTTCAACATGATTAAATATGTACATAACTGTACAAAAAAGATTCAACTTATAAAATGTTCAGAAATCAGCTCGCTCTACATACAGTAGTTTAAAAGTTTTAAGTTAAAGCAAAGCCGGAAAGTTAGAAAACACAAAAGTGACAATTAGCAAAAAAACCCGGTACTAATTTGCGAGGCTAAAGGACGGCGCGTTAGTAAGAGAAATGTAAACCACTCCTAATACAGCAAACTTGCAAAAAAAATAGCAACCTATCCATAAGTCATAAGGATACGGGCCGAAACCTAACTGTACATGATCTTGTGAACTGGGAATAAGCAAACAAAAGGAAACAACGACGAAGCGTCAACGCGAGTGGGGCGAACCACCAAGTCTTTTTTAGCTTGACCAAGCACCGAAACTACATCTTTAGAAGGGAACAACTACTTTTGCGAGATTATTATTAGCAAATAACCGAAGGCGTTTGACCAAAACGCTATCGCAAGCGAATCCAGCTTGCCATGGGAAAAGCAAACGGTCTATGTTCTGCATTGTTACCATATGCAAAGGCCTCGAGGTCAAAGGACGAAGCGTTACCCTGGTACAGGCGATTCTCCTCACTCCCGTGTGGCAGATTTGTGACATGAGTGCAGCGGTCTGACTCTGATTGTCTACCTAGAAGAGCTGTACTCACAGCTATACTCAGTACACATTTACCTCAGTTTGTACTGAAGAAAAATCACGTCAAACAAGCGATAGATACCGAGGATGAAGGACTCAAACCTAGGGTCCGATTAGAGGACTGCCTCTCTCCCAAACTAACTAAAAGCTTTCTGAAGGTCTTACGACTCAATTACTTAGTTTAATATGATTTTATTACACTAAAAGTACAACTAAAAACTCATTCATCAGCTTCAAAAGACGAAACAGGTTTTCTTTAACGTTACTGTATTTAGGTACAACAATCTGGAATATTATAAATTTGTCTGATTAGAGACTTTAGCAAACAAAATAATTAATACATTTTGAAAAAAATAATACTAAAAATTGTGAAATAAAAACTTTTTAACAAAAAAATTGAACCGACTTCAAAAACAAACCTACTGTAAAGTGCTCTAAAAAGTGTGAAATAATTTGGTAATTCAATTCTGTATCGCTTAACATGCTACATTATTTAATCAAAAATGAGTTTCTGATGTTTTATGCGAACATACAATAATGTATCCATTACACTACAGTAGTACATTACAGCAGTTCTCATTTCATGGTAACCAATATAGTAAATATTAATTTGCTAATACCTATTAGAATACCACCATATGCGAACACTATTTGCAATATTGTGGACTAAAATTTAGGTGTTGTTACAATCTTTTTCACTTAAAATATTGGAGTCGGTGCTGCTTCTTCTTTGATAATATTGGCAGCACCGACTCCAGTATTTTTAAGTGAAAAAAGATTGTAACACCTAAATTTTAGTCCACAATATTAAATAGTGTTCATATATAATATATTAGCAAATTAATATTTACTATATTGGTTACCATGAAATGAGAACTGCTGTAATGTACTACTGTAATGGATACTGTATGTTCGCATCATCAGAAACTCATTTTGATTAAATAATGTAGCATGTTAAGCGATACTAATTGAATTACCAAATTATTTCACACTTTTAGAGCACTTTACAGTAGGTTTGTTTTAGTCGGTTCAATTTTTTTGTTAAAAAGTTTTTATTGTTTTTCTATTAGTTGATATTTCTTTACTGTACTAGTTCATTGCCTGAAAAATAGTTCGTCATAGACGAAAGAGAAATGTTATTTGTTAGCTGGTTTATAGATTGTGGATCTATAATCTGTTAATAAAAGTTCATATTAAATTTATTTATTTGTCAAAGTTTCAATTACAATGTAAGAGATAGTATTGTATGATATGTGTAGGCTTGTAAGCTGGTAAAAATATTACTTTGTGCACTTAGTCAAATGCTGTATTTACGTAATATAAAAGAATTAATATGTTTATCAGTGCCTAATATCAGTATTTTTCAGTTAATGAGTTTAAATTATACAACCTCTTTGGTTAAAAGAATTTTGAATTGATTATGGTTGTCTTGGTAATTGATAAAACAAAAATAATTATATATTCGTCCAATAAACTCAATATTTATTTTTGAAGACAAAAAAGGTAATACTTCATACCAATTCCCAGCACTTAGCAGTAAGATAATTTAATTAATACGTAATCAGCTATTAGATATTAATTAAATCCAACCTACCTGCAAACGTCAAGCCAGAAACCCATTTCAAGTGCTAATTGGTATGCCTCTCAAGATGTAATACCTCCTTTTGAAGGTGAAACGTCTAGATTTAATTAAATAACTGCCTAATGATAATCTTTAAAAGTTCTTTTAGATAGGGTAAATAATTATACAGAAATTATGTAAAATTAGATAGGAAGTAGTAAATATATCTTTGCGTTAGTAACTTACATATCCATCGTTGCATATTCACAATAGTTTGTGTTTTCAAATAGGTTTGTATAATTTGTAATTGGCTTCTATTAGCTGCATTGCAATCACAGTGAATGATAAAGAACGTAGAAATCTCAAGAACGGTCTGATCTGCATTTAATCGTCGAAAAAAGTCCAGAAGATGATCGATTACAAAGTTTTCTTTACGAAGCTTTGTTTCGACGCGTTTCCAAAATAAACTGAAATAGGTCTTCTTTACTAAGTCCAGAAAACAGACGTGAAAAATAGAACACACCGACGAATTATATTATAGTTCTTAAGGGTCCACCTCAGTGGTCACCGCAGGGAAAGGCTGAATTCGTTCGTCCAAGAAACACATGACACCATCCGTGCACGTAACAACGGGCTTTCTTTCAACGGATGCGGCCTAACTGTCAAACCCTTTACTTGCAAGAGTTTTGTTGAAGGAAGATAGCGTTCTCATATACAAATAAAATTTGGATATGTTAACTATTATGGAATGAGAGGTTTATCTGTGTTTGCTTGAACATAATTTGATTAACCTATTTTTAGCTTCTTAAATATGGTCTTAAAAACTCTATATATTTTCTAACTGTACCTAATATGTTAATCTTTCATTTAAGAGTTGTTTCGTCAAAATAACATTAATACTAGTCTTGATTTTATTTCCCACAAACCTCTGCAACGACGCTCTCCCGAGCAGCTGAAGCGGCCCCTTGTATGAGCAAAATTAGTTTAAATAGAATTGAAACAGTAGTGTTACACCGTCGTACAAATTTAATAGTAAAACGTAACACGGTAAATTTATTATTTACCTGAAATTAAGGGTTTTAAATAAAAACTGCACTTGTTGATTGCTCAAACTACCGAAAATGTTAAGGTATATTAAAAATTCTAAGGGAGTAAACAAATTAGTTGTATTAATAAACTATTTAGTTATTATACAATGAAAGCATTTTGTACTTTGTACCACATTAATTTTTAATTTTTAAGACATGTTTTGTCTAAGCATCATCAGTATAAATAAACAAAACTAATGGAACATATGAAAGTTAAACAAATAGATCTTTAAAAAACAACCAACAATTCAGTAGAGATGTAAAAATAAAAGGAGTAGGCCTATGTATAAAAGTTAAATAAAATATATGTATAATAAATACTACATATTTGGAAAACCTGATAATAACGGAGAATGAAAATTAATTTGGCCATTTAAAATATTTTTACCTTCTTTTATTTTTACATCTCTACGGAATTGTTTGTTGTTTTTCTTTTCAGACCTATTTGTTTAACTTTCATATGTTCCGTTAATTTTATTTATTTATACTGATGATGCTAAGGCGAAAAACATGTCTTAAAAAATTACAAATTTATGTGGTAAAGTACAAAAATGCTTTTATTGTATACTTTCGACTACCACAAAGTTAATGGTGAAAAAATCGAGAATATTTAGTTATTTATGCCTAGCTTATAAAGGTAAAGTTTGTCTTGTTTAACGAGGCGAAGTTAGGACTACGATGTCCTCTCTACCACTCAACCTCGACCTTTACCTAGCGTCACCATTTAGTCACATTACAAATTGCAAGTGGTGACTGCGGGGATCGAACCCGCGCCACCGGAGTGATGAGCTCCGGAGTCGCGTGCGATACCAATCCGCCACGGATCCGCTTAAGGTAGAGGTCGCTCAAGCTATGTCCGGCGGCCTCTTAAAGGGATTACAGACAAACCGATGATGCTACATACTAATGATGCTAAGGCAAAACATGTCTTAAAAATTTAAAAATTTATGTGGTAAAGTTCAAAAATGCTTTCATTGTATACTTTTGACTACCACAAAGTTAATGGTGAAAACATCAAGAATATTTAGTTATTTATGCCAGATTAGTCATTACACGTGTAAAAACAATAACAAAGAGACACATTTTACATAATTATTATAACAAATAGACTTATTAGTTAATGAAAGTTTACATAACAGTCACTGAACATTAAGCATATGTTTTCTAGCAAAAGCGTGGTTTATGTTCAAATAACCGAGCCTGATATAAAACGTGTGTCCAATGGTTGTCCACTGTCCAGTGTGTTATCAGCAGTTTGTGTTTAGAGCTAGTTAGTTTACCTCATGAATCACGTTCATCCTGGTTTGAATAGATACAGTATATAACTATGTATATTTCTAGCAGCAATCACCCTGTTGCCCATTATGGGAAAGTGTTACGCCAAACTGCTGAACAATAGAATCAAGTTGTGGAGTAAACGTTATAACAAAATTTCAATGTTTCAGTGCGGTTTCAAAGAGGGGTACTCAACAGTGGATAATGTTTTTATTTTAAGAAATTTGATAGATAGAGAACTGAACAAGAAAAGGGGTAAACTGTACTGCTGCTTTGTTGATCTTAATAAGGCGTTTGACTCTATTTCCAGAATGGCTCTTTGGTTTAAGCTAAAAAAGAAAGGAATGAGTATTAAAATGATCGAAAGAATTCAGGCAATTTATAAAAATGTTAGTTTTGGCGTGAAAATTGATACGAATAAAGTAACTGATAATGTGAAATTAGAGTCTGGCGTTAGACAGGGGTGTCAGATGTCTCCTGTTTTGTTTAATTTATTTATAGACGATATAGTGGAGACGTTAGGTCAGATAGATTGTCACCCACCATACCTAGGACATATTCCCGTAAATGTACTACTTTACGCGGATGACATGGTTCTGCTGAGTTTGACACCTGTTGGGTTGCAGAGAGCACTGAATAAACTGGATGAATATTGCAAGGAGTGGAAGTTAAAAGTAAATGCTAGAAAAACCAAAATTATGGTATTCCAGAAGGGCAGTAAAACCAGTAACACATTTGAGCGGAGATGTATGGGTTCCAAAATAGATGTAATACAGGAGTTTAAGTACTTGGGCATGATTTTAGACAGACAAGGAAAGTGGTTAGCACATCAAAAATCAATGAAAACCAAAGCTGAACGAGCACACGCTACAGTACGAAAAATTCAAAACAGTAAATTGCCGATAAAGTTGTTGAGTCAATTATTTGACACCTTAGTTCAGTCAATTAGTTTGTATGGTGCGGAAATTTGGGCGGATAGGTGTGAAAAATCAGTTGTAGACAAGGTAGGACTAGCGCACTGTAAAAGAGTATTGGGGGTAGGCTATTCAGCAGCAAACTGTGGAGTGATGCTAGAGACGGGAAGAGTGTACACATCAGCCCTAGCCGTAGAAAGGATGTTAGTGTATTGGGCCAAACTAAAACATTTTCAGATCAAAACATTACAATTAAAATGCTTGGAAATACAGGAAGGAGTCGAGGGCAAAAGTAGCTGGTTGCACGGATTAAAAGTAATTTTAAAAGATTTAGGCATCGATTATATATTAGACACCAGAGAACCAATTGGAGCTGTGCTTGGGAAAATAAAGTGTAAAGTAAGGGAAAAATGTTATTATAGTATGTTGAACGAGGCTATGAGTAAGAAAAGTTTGAGAATGCTATACGCACTGGGCGCTCCGAAGAATGGGTCAGAATACGTGTACAAAGTACCAATGGCAAAAGAGCAATAATAGCGAGATTCAGACTGGGAACTTGGGTATGGATGTGTAGGAGGGATACCGGAGGTAACAGGCTATGTGAGTTGTGTGGAGAAATAGAGGACGGAGTACATGGATTATCTGAGTGTGAGGTGAGTGAGTTGGTACAGAGATCAGTTGGTACAGTTGTTCAGCAGACATGTAAACAAGGAGCTCAATGAATTGGCCGGCAAGATAAGAGTGTTTCTTGAATTGATAGAGCAAGGTTGGAGGGCAAGGTCCACGGACAGTGTAGAGGACACTGTTGTGGCTGTCTCCCCGACCCCCCCCTCTCCTTCCGAACTGATAACTGGTTAGGTCGACCACACTTGTCTGGTCAACCCTTTACCACTCATTCATTCCCTGTCACATTTGCTCTAATTGCAGTTTGTTTTCTTTTGCTTTGTGCTTGCTTCTCCGGTCCTTGGTGTCCGAGGCAAGTACGGGCTGGCGAAAAGCCGGATGTCTTTTACTTGACATAAAAGCAGCGTCTGTGTTGGCGTCCAGCCCAGGAACGCTTGGGTGCCTTGGGCCGGGGGGGTCGGCTCAGAGTGAAACATACATTTTATTCCTCTAGGTTAGATTTTAATATATATATTCCAAAGTTTCTCCAGTGTATTCTATTTATTCCAGTATTTTTCTGATAAAGTAGACGAAATTCTTATTTATATCACAAATTTAATTATAATAACAAGTAATTTATTTATTGTTAATTTGTCTGTATTTGTGTCTGTATTTATGTATCCAGTATGTTAACTATCATGGTATTTATAGTCTATGGATTTGTTAACTATTTGTTACTACAATATATAACTGTGATAACTATTAGTAGGATATTTGTTTATAAGTTTAATTAAATTTATTGTTTGTTCATATTATTTATTTATTTACAATCTTAATGTTTTGGTATTAATTTTAAATCACATATGTATTGATATATAAAAAATATTGTTTAATGCATTTAATTACTGTAGTTTGTTAAAACATATATATATATATATATATATTTAGTATTTAAACACGTGTACCACCAACCTAAAGACTGCTAAACATAAGTAAATTATACTGTAACATAGTAACAATGTTGTACATGATATAGCCCTATGGGCAAAATCAATAAAGAGTTTGAAATTGAATATTTCTAGCTTTGGTATCTGTGAATACGACGAGTATTTTAAAAATATATTTGTGGTTTCTGTAGTTACAGATTTATTCTAGAATAATTAGAAAACTTTGTTGGTAACAACTGATGATGGTTGATGTATTCAAACAGATTAAACTCGTCACTAACCAAAATTATTAAGTCACGAATAAAGTAATCCATTTTTCTACTTTTGCTGATAAGACCTTGTAAATTCTTTTATTGTGACATAACCATTAAACTCGATCGTTATGTAACGTCTCGTTTAAAAGGTTTATTAACAAGATGCTTTAGAGAAAGCCTAAATTAGTTCGCACAAGGAAATAACAACATGACGTATTCCGTACCAACGTTTTCACGTTTCAAAATAGTTTGGAGCATCTTGATATTTTTAAAACAACAAATGATTGTTTAACAATTTCTACAAACTGACATCGGGAAAGTTCAACTTTCCATGTATTTAAAGTGCACATTGTAGACTTGGTAGGTACAACTTTTAGAAAAGCGCTCCTATTATAGTAGATACAGTAGACAATCATTGTTTTGGCTTTATGATGAGTATATGCCTAACTAATACTAGTTTTGCACTTAAGACAAGTTGGCTTCCTGTTTTGTTTCTTTCATTTTATTGCATCCTTCTGAGTAATATAATACCGCTTTATTCTCTTAACCGTTAAGGAATATAAAATCCCAAGGACATTAAAATAAAACACGTACTTTGAAAATATATCAATTTTATTTAGCACGTACAAATTCAAATACGTACAAAGACCAGTACAACTTTACATTAATTTGAACACTAAATAATTACTATAAAGTAAAATACTAGTAACGGTAGGTTTTATTATAATAGCTAAACACTTTTTTACTTAAGTTTTTTAACCACCAGTTTTTAGTATCATTATGTATATTACTATCAGTTGAAATAATAATAATGAAATACACATAATTTTTTTTAATGTAGATACATTTGCTTCTTGTTGAAGCAACATTAGACTTATTGTAACACCAGTATCACAATGATTTGACCTAATAACTTTATTTTTATAACAATATATACAAACTATGTAACTTATATTTACAAGTAATTACATTAAATTGAAGTTAGACCAATAATAATATTGCATAATAGAACACGTTAACTCTTTGTATTATTACAAACCTTGCAGGTAAAAGACCTAAGCAGTAGTTACTGTAATTTTGATTTTTGACGATGTTTTCATAATTATGCTTGATTTTAAAACTAAAGACACGTAATAACATGTATAAAATTTCTTGAAAACATTGCCTGATTCGGCACTTATAAATGGGTTATTTAAAATTTCTATTACAAAGAACATAATTATATACAGCCTGCTCCAAATTGTATGCCCATACAGGGTATCACGCAAACTAGACAACTTTCATATCGAAAGTCATATAATTTTCATATCAAGGTCGAAAATTAAATAGGTGCGATAAGTTTAGGCCCATTTCATATAGCCATAGCCCGTTGATTGGCAAAAATGAATAATCTACTTTTATTCTTAAACATCATTTTAGGCCTGATTCTGTAAAACAAACGTTATTTTAATTAAATAAACGGTCTCTGTGTAGTTTTATCTACGCTTTTAAAAACAAAATTAAAATATTTTGAATCCCCTTAGTGTGACTTTTGGGGTAAATTGGTATTTCCATATGGGGAGCACTTCTTTTATCTCGTAATCGTATACAAAATAACTTTCCGATTTTAACGTTACCACACAAAACATACTATGTATAAGATTTTGTCTATAGGTATTAAAATAAGAGTTTTTTATCCCCTCTAAGGGGGTGCAGGGTAGAGTTTTACGGATTCATCTAACATATCGCCTGACCTTAACATATTTTTATTAAAGTTTTCTAGTTTGCAAGATACCTACTGTGAGCGTAATATTTGGAACAGGCTGTATATAAGATACAATTCCACAACAAATAAAGTACTAAATTTTAAATCAACTTATTTGTTGAACTTAAATCCTATTAATAATACTTAATTAAAACAACAATAAATAACACTAGCCTTTGTTTTGCTAACGCAAATGTATTTACCGCAAGTATCAGCTCAGACCTGGGTCATTTGTATGGGGCCGTCAGACGTTGTGTATGTGAGGAAAGTAGGTTTGGGAACTGCGATTCTTTCCAAGCCCAATTTTGAGCCGGAAACACCCCCAGCATCTTCTATGTCTGGAAAATAAACAAAATTAAGATCAATTTTCAATCTTATTTTTAACATATTAGACAGGGTAAATTATTTTGAATATATAAAAAAACGGACTCAAGACATTTTTGTCGAAATAGCTTTAAGCATTTAAGGAAAATATTTATAAGCTGTTTGATTATATTCATACATATGTAGTTAATTGAAGATTTTGAAGTTGTTTCAGATACGTATTCCAAAAGGAAAGGATCAAAAGCATCTACTTGTTCTTAACAAGGACTTCCAGTTCGTTACCCCGTCAGAAGACTATATCTAAAAACTGTCAAACGTTTGTCAAACGGCCATTATAAGATGTAAAACATAAACATATTTATTGTCATAGTACAAAATTCTTTTGCGTTGACAAACAATATTAATTAACAAAAAAAAAAGAAAAGAATAATAACACAAACAATGTTGCATCGTCAGTGACTACACAGCTGAGACTTGTTACTGAAGATGGCACATCTGAGCATGGACGAAACGTTGGACAATAATAATAATAATAATTTATTAGTCAATATACAAATGGTTTTTGTGTTGACAAACAAACATACTACAAGTATGTATATATTAATGATTTAGAAGTAAGTCTCCTGACGCGGTATGATACTGGAACCCTAGAACGTGTGTTGTTGTTTAAGTCTAAGAACTAGATAGGTAACTATAATATTATGAAGACACATGTTCACAAAAAAACAGACGTAAACATATGTCAATACAAGTGTATTGACATACAAGTACAAGTATAAGTACCAGTGTATTGACATACAAGTAAAAGTATAAGTACCAGTGTATTGACAAACATATTAATATAATATGTTAGAGTAATGGCAAGAATCATACTAATAAATCTTCAAATTGTAGGTAAAGTTCTTACATTTAATGGAGTATACAGTAGTTAAGCTTTGTCTATCCAACTTAGAAGGACCGATGTCGTATGCCTGAGTAGCGTTTGGACCAGCATTTAATGCAAATGATAGTATTTCGTGGCTGTAAGGATCGTATAGGGTAAGTAATTACCTTTGACTTAATGAGTGTTTAACTTCGCTGCTGCTTGATAAGATAAAGACAAAACAGTGTTGACTTTGAGTTGATTGGTCTCCTGAGTTGAGACCTCGTCAGCTGTCTCATACGCTGAACTTGCTTTACTTTACACTACTGTTCATTATTAAGTGGATCCAAAACACATTGTCTAAGAACACTTTAAGAAGCTGTACTTTGTAAAGGTTTACTTTGGAATGTGTCATTCAAAAACTCTTCATTTGGCATGATTTTAACTTTAATCACGAGAAATTCCTAGATTGTCTTCAGCAGCACCTTATAAACGATTTTGAAGAAACGAAAGCAATGCCAAACTATCCTTAAACATCAGCTTAAAACTGTCCATTGGTAATAGAAAACGGCGAACCAGTTTCATGACAGTAATACACGAGAAGACATTTGGTTCATGTGCATCACAATGATTTAGTGTTGAGAACCGTTACAAGGTGAAGGTTCAAGGTGTAGAAGGCGTAGTTGGCAGTGTTTAATTGTTTTGAGTGTTTTTAAAGGTTTCGAATAATGGTTTATATGAATATAGTCTCCTGAATGGATTTTATAGAAGTTGCTCAGTAGAGTTGCAAACCTTTAAGGTATGTAAAAAGCGGATATATCCAAGGGCCTTCGACGATTTCTAAGCATTTACATCTTCAGTGAAGAAGGTGTACTATTTATACACTGTACAATTGTACTTTAAACCTGTGTTTATCAGAACATCTGCCAAAACTCAAAAGACACATTCTGATAATATAACTCCAACCTCTCTTCATGTACAGATTTTATTCAACGACAGTTGGCAACACTCACCAGAGCCGAGGGAAGAGAGTGAGCCAGGACAGCTGTCGTAGTTGCCCTCGAAGGCGTAGTTCCGTATATCGTCGTAAGGTGGCGCATGCTGCTCCAGATCCGCCCTCTTCCGTCTACTCTCCACCATCCCTGCCAGGCTACTCTCTTCTATAAGTTCTGGCACTGGAATCAAATCAACTATTATTGTATTTGCTGGTAGCAAGTCTAATAATTGAAAACTATGGATTGGTTTTAATGTAAATTTGTAATTTTTATGAAGCGGCAGACCAAATGGGCTCTCCTTTTGCCCCTCTGGATATGGAGAGAAATTTGTAAGTTGTGGTTGAAGCTACTTAAACGTGAAAGCCTTTTGCCGGAAGCATAGACCAATTGATGCTGCTACATATAAACACCAGCTATTTCCAAAAACAAAATGTACACGTACGCTGCGACACTAATGATTCTATGATTCCTTTGAAACTCGTGTCTAGAGATTAATCCAAATTTCATCATCTTCTATCAAATTTCCCTTTGTTACATTCCCTATCACGTTTAAACAAAACGCTGGATTGGTTTTGTTGGATTTATATTTCTATAGACTTTAAAAAAAGAGGTTCTAAAGTAGTGGCTTTCATGAAACTTTTAGGACCCAGCTCCCAGTACCCAAATTTTATGAAGGGGCAAAACCACCCAAAACGTATGACTGCAGGATACTCCTATTGAACATGTTCATTGGTTTAAAAGTTACATGGTTGGTAGACTTCTGTAAAAGTCTGTATTTTACGGTTGGAAGCGGTTAAAATATACTGGTTTGTGAGGATAAGAGAACTGTTGAGCTTTTCACCGCAGCTCAGACTCGACCACATCAAAGCCTCCACTTCTGACCTCTGCTCGTTATATCCAGACGTTTCAAGAGATTCTGGCTTTTAATCACAACTTCAAGAGAAATCTCATATTTTCTCATATCTTATTTGCTGTTGGATCTAACATGATGGGATATTATAAGCACGTTTCAGTTTAGAGTCGTGGGCTTTGACTGGTATACTATTTGATAAATTGGGTTCTGAGAAGAAGATTAATTCATACGTAAAAGGTCTTTGAGTATTTCGTTTCTCTGTTGTTACCAATGACCCACAACACAAATACGCGCTATATTTCCCGTTTTCTTTTTAAGAAAATGTCTCCCCAATTTAATAATTGAACAACACTACTGTACAGGGTGAGTTTTATATGTCCCCTTCCCCACCTAAATATTTGAACAATATAGCGACAGCGTCCATTTATTTGTTTAAAAAATTAAAAACGATTTGAGCCACTTTTTTGTACATGAACGTCGTAACATTATTTTAGTGGTATCAATGAGTTTTTGTTTTTATACCCTTATACATAAGGTGTCACAAGGAGGGGGGGGGGTTCGTATTTAAAAGATTTAGAGGGGCCCTTCTCCCCGGCTTTTGGGTGGAAGGTAGGTAACGTACGTCAAAAATACGTCAAAAGAAACTTTAGAACCCTAAAAAAGCATTCCCTAAAGAGTTTTTCAAAATTCTTCCTCTTTCAAAAGTTAAGGGTCATATGAAACTCACACTGTATAAGGCTAAGTAATAACCGGTTGTTTTCTTTTTGATACAATACTTGTAGTCAAATAGTTTTTGGACGTTTCAAGAAAGAAATATACGATGCAGTTAATCCACTTTCCCAAACTAGATTAGTTCGTGAAAGATAGAAATTACACTTCTTTTGTCAAGGTAATAACCGCAAAGTATGTCGAGCTAAAAACAAAGCGAGCCAGCTGGCTTTAAATTAGTTTACGCTTCTGAAATCCATTTAGCCCCATAAAAGTGTCCTTTGTTGTTGAGTTATTTCTGTTAAAGCCAAGTTTATGGATTAATCACATTTTCGCGTTATGTATTATTTGTTTGAAAGCTTCAACTTTGAGAAAAACAAACTTGTATTCTATCTAAAAATTAATTAATTAATTAATCTAAAATTAATGGCTAGGCTTACTACTCGTATCGATATACGTATGGCTTTGAGTAATTTCACTTTATTTTCTCAAAACAGGTTGGAGGTTCAACTAATATGTGGCTTAACTACTACTTATCGTTCGATAAAATATAAGATCATCTTTCAAGACAATTTTCAAATCTGGTTTGAAAGCAGTATTTACACAAAATCTTGACCTTGACCTCAGGATCTTCAAGAATAATTTAAATAAGCTTTTTAAGCTTGCAGTTTGGTCTTAGTGTTTATGGATATTTTTTAATCTCCTAACCTTCTGGTTTGATCCCAGAATTTCCAACAGTCTTTAAATTCCATTACCTTGCAGTTTGCCTCCAGTGTCAACGGAAATCTTCAGTCTCAGCAGGTCGAAGGAGTTAAGGTCATCCTCCCCTCCTCCCTCGTCATTATAGCTAATGATGTTTTCTCTGACGTCATCTTCTACGTTTGTCTTCTGGATAGGGAAACACCTGCTTCCCGCCGCCGCTGGTATGCTAGGAACAGCACTACCAACACTGTGGACACATACATATATGTGTGTAAACATAAAATTAAACTACGAAAACAATTTTCCTAATAGCAAAGTTCACTGCTAATATGTTTCCAGTTGAAAGACAGTTAGAATTAATTTAACATATAATGCCACATTACACTTGTACAAGTTTAAACATTTCATAATAGTTTCTTTTCCCCCTTGAGTAAAGAAGCTTAAAACGGTTGTATTTGTAGATATGAGTGCTGACCATCTGAGACCTATCTTTAACCTACTTACATTGTGGATACTTTTATACATTTCATGCACTGGAAGAAAAACAAAAGGGATCTTTTTGAAAAGGCACAACAACTGACAATAGCTACGGTTTCTGGCAAAGCAATAGTTTAAAACTACTTAAACTTTATCGTTTCATAACTTTACACCTGTTCCTCATACAATAATCCTCACATTTGCATTTAAATATTGTACGACTTCCCTAATTCTAAATATTCGGGGTTACATTCAATACCTGTATTTCGCGCTATTGTTTCACTCATTACATTAAGTCAGTCAAAACTAAAGTATGCCAGTTTTGCCACCTACATGGCAAATGTCATCAATCCGTAGGCATTGTATTAACCTACGTCATAGTCAGAAGTTGAACTATTATTGCGGACATTTTCCATCGTTAGTGAACAAAAAGGATCACGACGTTTCGGGATTTTGAATCAGATCCCGTCTTCAGGTGAAAATAACTTTCAAACAAAGAACTACGTCATAGTGTGTATACAATTTAGTAGGATGAACGCATCGCTCAGTGAAAACGCTTTAAACCTTCAGGACAAGTAATTCTAATGAAAAAGTATATTTACTGAGTTTCTAATAATGGTTTAGGTAAATAGTTTCATTCATTTCCATCTCCTCTCCTCTCTTAAACAGGTTGTTTATAGACGATTTTTTTCCTGTCGTATCTATTTCCCTTCTTTTTTAAACCCTTAAGTAACATTTACTCACACACAATGAGAAGCATGCAGCCGACAATGGTGATAAGAGCAGTTAGACCTAGACGCAAGGATTGTCTCTCCTGCAGTACTTCACAGTTAGTACCGTACGTTCCTAGAGGACACTGACACCGGTAGCCACGAGTCAGTAGAGGTCCTGGTAGACAGACTCCTCCGTGTAAACAAGGCTTAGTTCTGCATCCGTCCACTGTCTCACACCTGCCCTCCACACTGGGCTGACTGCCGTCTCTACACCTGTGCAAATACGATTAACAATATTTAACAAGCTGTATGTAATATGAGTAGAAAAACGTCACATGGGGTAAAAAATTTAGGGGTTGTAACGTGATGTTGTAACGGTCAGCATCAGGTGCAGTAACATCTCGATAACGCGGTAGTGACGATTTAGTGATGTGGTGGGGTTTATGTGGGGGTTTAGTGTTTGGGTGACGCTACATCATGTCGTATAATAATAATTGGGGAAAGAGTCTGATTTGACTAATAAAAATATGTTCAATATAAATAACAACAACTAGTCTTTTGTAGTTGACTAAAAATACAAAAGATCCAAAAAATCTAGTTTATTAGTCAGGCAGGCCTTTCAATAACAATGTTCGCATTTAAAGACCTACGTCAAGTGAAGTTTGTGTTTTAAGACCTAACCTGCACAGCCCTTAAACAAAAAATTCAAAATTTAATAAGAAACTCTCCTAGATGTAAAAGCTTTCTTTTCAAATGCCAATTAATGTTTTATTTTGTGTCAGCTTAGGTGGAGCAAGAATTTACAGACACACAACTTATTTTGATACTAGCACACCTATTTCCACACCACAATTCAAACAGTGGGACCATCTTCCCCTCCACTGATCTAAGTAAAAGGTTAAAATATCAAACAATATTTTCACTAATAATTTATGAAAAAAAAACTTGAAACTTACACACTTTTATGAGGTTTGCCCGACAATATGAAACTTTTTTTTTATTTTCTTGCTTAAAATTATTAAATTGATCAAAACGTTATTTTGCTTGAAACGAATAATTCTTTTCATCAAGTGCCAATAACTCCAGAAGAAGATAATTCGATTCCATCTTGAAATGAAGTATGTATTGATCACTTAAACTTACAAAATAATATCTTTGGGCCAAAGAAAAATTGGAGATATTGAGAGGAAGTATGGCAGTGCGTAAAGCTTCTTAAGTCTCAAAGGCTCCATTACCAGAGGCTTATCAAACTCTCCGTTACAAAACTTCAACCCCTTCACGTTTACCTTACTAAGTTCAATGACGCTGTTGGTCCCTATTGGCTAGTAAACATTGTAACGCGATATAAGTTATGCCATTTACTTCTTACTTGTTTTAATCCTTGGTTGAAAACAACTTCTCATCGTGAACCCCGTTTAAGGAACCGGAACTACCACAATTATCATACGGCCAGCTAACACAACCAGAAGTGCAAACCAACTTACGTGCAAGAAAAGTCGTTCCAGATATCCTGACACGTTAGGTTCTGTGGACACCTGACCTCGTCGCAGACGTTTCTGGACTGACAGTGACGTTCCACCCCGACACGGAGGCTTGGCCCCACTGGCTGCTGTTCACCCCAGGAGGCAGGGGGAGAGGGTGGCCGTCCACTCGGATGTCGTCTAGGCACCCTGAAACACGATCCGACTTGTACAGTGCAAAAGTTCGTTAGCAAACCGAGGAAGGGTGAAAAATGCAACAACATCTGGGTATGCAGCCTTATGCCTCATATCTTTAGAGACAAAGTATCCTTTTTAGATATTTCAGGGTTTGTCGTTTGCCTCTTGAAAAGAAACGTCGACGAATGCCTTTAGGGTGGTGAGAAAACAATTTAAGTTTGAAATACAATTATAGACGATGACGGAGGAAAGTTTTTTCAAGCAGCTCTTGATAGTCTGAAACTGTTTAAGCAAACTTGAAATCAGTTGTGCACACAAAACAATCCCTTGTGGAATACTGAAATCCACATTTGCATCTCAACTACTGTTCCTAATACGGGATACAGTCTGTGTACACTGAGTGCTAAAGTGGTTTTAACACGAAGTAAAGTTCTGTGATGGACTCGGAGAAGTTGAAATGCATTTAAAGCAAATGCGATGTGAGCCATGATTTATTCAAGGATCTATGAAAACCCACTTTGCTTAGCCAGCTCCGTCTCATAATCTTGGATCTTATTCAATGTAGTTTTATACGAGTTTACATTCACTTATATGTACGACCTTTAAAACTTCTATCAATCAAAGCTTTTCCACTTTATTACTTACGAACGGATTCGTTCGTGCATTTTATCTTAGACTTTAAACTTTAAATTCCCGCATAGAGAAAACTTGTTTATTTCAGACAGTAATGTAAATATAATTTGTTTCACGATCTATTTTAACAGTTTCTTGTATTCCTTTGATTGCGTCCGGCTAGGATGATTGAATACTAGATCTTATGGTTGTAATCGCGTCTATTTTATGTTTTGGAAATAATAAATATCCTGTTTAACTTAGTCATGATTAGTTAGTTTCCTTCTTTATAATTATATATTTATTAGTCATCTGAGACATACATAGAATAAACATTTTACTTACTAGTGTTAAATCTAGGATTATTGTGTCACCTGACTCACCCCTTAGCTAGATTACAACACCGATGGAGATTATATAACTGAATATACATCTTAATAAACGTACAGTTTAAAAGCGACATAACACTGAATTTATATTTGTAACCTATTTTTTAAGTACGTGGTTTGGAAACTACATAAATTTTAGCGTTTGCCTAAACGGAGCACAACCTTAAAAGTTTGAATTTATCTATACTATTAGTATCTCGGTTAGGGTTGTCCGGAGTGTTGAGATCTCGGAATATAGCTGGGGTAATTCAGATTTTTTTGATAAAATGGTCCTTAGTGTGGGGAGGGTGGGGAATCGAATAAAATGATATAGATTTTTATTTTTATGGGGTTTTTGAGGTCCCCAATTCCCCATGTTATATTTATTTTTTTTAGTAAATATTTATTAGTAAATATCAACGGATTAGTTTGAAACTCGACACATAGTTGTATACCATTAACCCAAAGACTCCTACTGATTTTGGAGTTCGGACACAATATATGGATTTGGGGGTTAAGGGGCAAGAAATAAAAACAATCATAAAAATCGATGAGGTATAAAAAAAGGGAATATTATGCTGATTTCATAGATTGGTTGCCTTCCAAATTTCTGGGGAGGAAGGGGGTTAAAAGTGGGGTAGAACATCGGGATGGCCGAGTTTACAAAGCAGGCACCGAGGCCGTAGGCCGACTCCTACCGTTCCATTGTTAATTAACAAACTCGGTCACAGCAAACTCGAATTTCTCTTCGTTATAAAACTAACCTTTAACAAAAATAGTTTAACAAAACACTGAAATTGCCTATCTATTTTGTTTGTATTTTGTAATGTTTTAGAATATATACAATTTCAAGTAGTCCTGAATTTAAATCACCATTTTGTTAAAATTATCTTTGTTTGAATCTCTTTGTTTGAATTACTATAAAATAATCTTGTTCTTTTAGATAGGCCCAAAATGAAAACGAAAATGTAGTTGAGAATATGAAAACCCACATAAATACCCTACTTGATAGACAACCGAAGCATTAAGTAAATTTCGTTGTTATAAATGAAATGCTAGTCCAATCACCAAATCCAACGGTGAGCACAGTTGCCGTATGAAATACCTCACTCACGGCATGGCAACCGCGTATACGTATAGTGATATATTCTATGACAAATTTTAAAATACTGTCCTTATCAAAACAAAACGTGTGTACTTATTGTATGTGTAGAGGGTGTGCCGCAACTCACCATGACTGAAGGACGCCACGGCAACGCCGGAGCGAAGACTCGGCTGCGAGGGACCTCCTGCGTAGATTCCTCCTGTTTATCTATCGTTATCAGCTGGTGACCTTGAAACGGAAACTTTCGTTGTACTTCCGGCCTTCACCGTCGTCCAGCTGTAACATCACTGCGGACCCGTGTCTCGATACCTTTACATGAAAAGTATGACATTGTTATGATTAAATGTTGTACTTGTGCTACCATTATGATATTAAACTTAAGTAATATTCAAGGAAGGTCTTTAATATATTAAATTCAAAATCCGCACCAAAACATTAATCTTAAATAATAGATATAGTATAGAAGATATTTAAAACATAGCTCAAAAGCCTGAATTGCGTTAATAATCACTAGCGCTAACTGGGTAAAATAACTCCTACCATTCCATTGTTAATTAACAAACTCTTTCGAGCAAACTCGAATTTCTCTTCGTTATAAAACTAACCTCTAACAAAAGTAGTTAAACAAAACACTGAAATTGCCTATTGATTTTGGTTTAAATTAAATTGTAATGCACTCTTTAGTACATCAAAAAAAACATCTCGTATTGAACAATGAAGACAACCTCTCTAACATCCCAATTACTGTATTTAACTGTTTCACTAATGGTTTAACTTATTAAGGATGATTTGTATTGAATAGAAAATAAAGCTCACAACTCGAACTGAACTACCAGAGGAGATCATAAAATATGAGTTATGAATATTGTTCTTTTATTGCTTTGTAAGTACCTTCACAAAATGCCAGCTGCCGTCATTTACTCGTACGAGAGATATTCTTACTGTATCTTCCTTAGGTCGATGTCCGTTTAGGTTCATCCTCACTTGAATTGCTTTTCTTCTGACCTGTAAAATGTTACCTCATATGTATAATACTAAATTGATTAAAGTTTTACTTATTTGTTATAATACTCGAACTGTGAGTTAGTTAAATAAACGTGTGTATTAAAATTATTGGCAATTACAACAATGAGTGAGAAAGCAAAGATTTAAGCACGATTTAGTTTATGTTATCTACTAGTTTTTTGAGGCACAAACATTATAGTTTTATATATTTTCATTGGATATAAATGTCCGAGTATAAATACTAATGATCGAAAATTTTTAAAAATGTAATGATTTGGTTTTGTACATTTTTTAGGACAAATGCGAGTGAACTCCATGCCACTTAAAATAACAATCAAGAAGTGAAACCCAGTGGAGGACCAAAGTTCAATTATTAATTACCTTGTATTAGGCCTGTAGATCCTACCGTTGTTGTAAATGCGGATGAGAAGTCATCAAACGAATCAATAACAAAAACTTAGCAAAATCTCACGAAAGTTATGCCATTTTTAAACACATTGACACCCACGGATCCAACTCACTACTAAACAAAAAGAAGATATAAAGAACACAGTAATTTTAAATTCGCGCGCTAGACAGTAGGTCACCACAGACAACACAAAGCAGAGAAACCGGCCATGGGGCTTCCCAGGCCAGCCCAGCCCCAGCACACCACCAACCTGGTACATTCATCCCCAGTGCGCGATGTTTCGTAGACGGCCACCAGACGAAAACCCGCGTAGTGCGTCACCGCGTTCACGTCACCTGTATAAGACAATAATTTAGTGTAAATAGTGTACCATATGTTTTAGTTAAGGACAATAAGTGTGCCGACGATGCCCCACAAGCGGGGCGAAATGCGCATCCACATTTACAACAACGGTAGGATCTACAGACCTACTACAAGGTAATTAATAATCAAGAGTTATTTTCTGTAATATTCCGAAAGTTTTACTATGTCCTCTTGTATAATGAACACAAAGAACGAGAGGTAAATTAAAACTGTTCAAAGTAGCCTACAAAATCAATATTTTTATCTTTTGAATGAAAAATGGTTTTTATGAATCCATTTTAAAACCTGAATACTCATTTTATGTTGGTGAATAGTTTTTAAAACCTTTAGAAATTCTTCAAAATTACAAAAAAATGTTTACATTGTTTGATTTAAAATGTGTTTAATTTAACTTATTAAGACAAATGAGTGTGGAAATGTGTCATTAGTAGTAAGGTAATTAAATGTTTTAATAGGGTACGGTGAATTGGTTGATGTTAATTGGTATAGCCTAAATGCTATAATCATCATTCTACCAAACAATACACAGTTTAGTTTATATAAAAAATAAACGACAAAACTACCAAAATATTGACGGACTACAAAGTCATGAGATGGACTGTTGACAGCAGTAACGAAATATTGGAAATGTAAATATACCTTGATAACAGGAGCTTCTGTAAACTCTGATCGGGAACGTCATTCAATTTTCATGTTTACTTTTGATCTGCCCAATTTCATGTTTTTCCTGTTTGAAAACATTCCCTCTAGATTTTATTTGTAAATAAAAACACTATGGCAAAAATTAGTTGTGGTGTTGAAGTTAATTGAAATAGCTAAACTTAAGTATTCTTGGAAATACGTTTGTTATTGGTAATAGGACAATTCGGACAAATTATTTTTCCCTTTCATTTGATATGGATTGAATTATTATATTCTTAAAAATGTCGACATTGAAGTGTGTTTCCAGAGGTGGTGAAGCCTTTGTTGGTACTGAGGCTGGCGATAGAATTATTGAAATCCAAATCTATTTGAATGTCTCTGCGTGAACGGTCGGTATTTGTAAGATAGCGGTGTGTGTCTATAACCATGAGAGGGCTGTATTTAATGTACGTTTCGGGATTCAATATAGGTTTGGTGAACGTAACACTTCTGAATCTCAAATATCGGTCTCACAACTGTCGCCACCGACCGTCGGTAATGTTTATGTTTTGCATATCTTGTGGTCACCGGTCCTCGTTAATCTGCATGGTAACAGTGTTATGTTCTCTGTTACGAATTAAAGCGGGTTCTTTGATTTGATTGTTTGTGTGACTCGTCTGCGTTCTGATGACTACAAACTTGGGATTATCATAATTTTATTCATCCCGAGCAAATGAAATGTCAAACCCGACATTAAATATTGGACAACGTGATGCATCACAAAATTCTACACCCAGATGTACTGGAAATTTAACTCAGCGTCTCGAAACGACCACCGATCGCGTTTTAGGATGTAAAATTACAAATTGGTAAACACTCCAAAACTGTCCTGTCGTTAGATTAACTAGCGTCCCAAATTAATTATTAAAAATATTGGTTTTGTGTCCTAATTTCACTAAATTATTGTCTTATCGTAATAGCTAAAAATAACCTATCAGAGGCAGTACAAAACCCAAAACAATCAGGCCATTTTCATTGCTTTTTGGAATCAACGAGGGGACAATTTCTCGTGTGGTATGGGAAAACCTTGTCAGGGAGAATCTTGTCCAGAAGAAGCACCTCGTTTAGAAGAATCTCAACTGTTTTAAGGCTCGCCCGGATGGACTTCTTCCGGGTGGAGCATGTTGCCGAAGAAGAGACCTTCTCCTAAAACTGTCTTTGGAAGCGTACTCAGGACCAAGTTTCGGAGCATACCATTAGTTTGCGTGTCTTTTGTGATCCCCACAGAATTGCAATAGTTTTCATTGGTATTTTCCGCCAAAAATCTGTAAATTTTCCTGCATTTCCCACGAGTTTACACCGTCCTGAACCTGTAATTTTCCATTCCGTCCTATAAAGTTTGGCCCCAATTTCAAAACCCCATACTAGCCTTCTTAGCTATGACCAAACCCTTAGGTCTCTTGGGACCATTTGGGTCACGGACCTAACCTCATATCAGAAAGAATCCCTACATGTAAATACTCCATAATTATATTTTAGAAGGTGTAGGATTAGGTATCAATCGACATCAGCTGTTCCTTAATATTTGTTTTAGAAAAATGACAAAACCAACTGTTCTAAGAAATTAAGTGGTATATACTTTTATACGTAGTATAAATCAAAATAACTACTTTTGGAAAATACGTATTGTACAGCCTGGACGACCTTAGAATTGGGTTATTTTAATTAAGAGACAGTTAAGATCAAACCTATGTTGTATGTATAAATAGAAGGTTACTGTCTTAAGACTAACTACTCATGTATAAATATTTGTCTACTAATTCTTTGCTTGTTTCAATGTAACGTTCATTATAAGAAAAGAGGGTTAGGACCTACAACCTTGAATGTTCCATTTATATGTATAAATACAAATTCAAACACGTCCAAGCCAATATGAAATTTTACGGACCGAAATAAAATTAAACATTAGCACAGAATCGTTTGAAGTTATATTTGTAACGCTCATGATTTCCCCTCTAGTTTCTAGGCTAGCA
>CM032065.1:25914652-25942607 GCA_018831715.1 Matsumurasca onukii
CAGGAGCAAGTGTATTAAGCCCTAATATAATTAGATATTCTTGAACTAAATACAAAACTGTTTATCTTTTATTTTCGTGTTATTTTATTTTTATAGTAATTTTATTCAACCTAGGTGGCTTCCATAGAGCTTAACCAAATAACAGAGGTATACTTGTACTAAACTGCCAGTATTGCATTTTTCAATGTTCAACGTTTTAAGTGATGTTAGTACTTCTTATTATAAGAGCTCTTTTATTCCACAGTAAATGGTTAACCTGTGCGTATTGAGATAAAACATTACCTCACTGATGTTTTCAAATAGACAGTAAAATAAAATACATTTTAACTGTGTTAAACATAAAATTTCCGGTTTAATTAAAAAAAAGGTTTTGATGAAACCTGTCTCTTTTGCAAAATAGAAGTCCTTTGAAGACACTATAACTGAACTCAGCGAACTTTTCTACTCAGCGAATTCTCACAACATAAGTGGATCCTCATTCCTCAATCTCCAACGTAAAACTATTTAATTTTGTTATATTTTGGGACGCCAGACGACTTAGCAGGATATAGTTTTACATATCCTTAGATTGAAATAACGTTTACAGTTTTAATGGGTTGAAGGTTAGTATACAGTAAGACACAGTGTGTTTATAAATAAACAAACTTCTTTGAACATCTCAAACCTCTTGTTTTTTGCTTTAACATAAAGTAACGTAATTTATTCTACGCAAAGTTTAACATTATTTGCATACATTATTTTCATTTTGTTTTAAATATAATAATTAAATAAGAGAAAATAGTTTTGTACCAAACCTCACAGAAGTGTTTTAGTGGAAACACTATGCAATATAAATATATTTTCGAAGCTACATAGTTTTACACGAAGAGCTACGGAATCTGACGTTTCGGGGTCTGGAATCTGATTCTGTCTCCAATTGAAAACTAACCTTAACCATAACACTGAATAATAGAAGATAAGCTAGCCTAAAGTTAGAAGCGTAAACTGAAAAACACATGTTGTTTGGTTGTGATTGGTAAGTCAGATTACGCTAGCTCATGTTTTCTGTTATGTTTTAGGTTACTTTTTATTTGAAGATGGTATCAGATTCCAGGTCCTAAAACGTCGTACTCTTTTTCTTCACTAACGACGGGAAACGTCCACCATAAAATTTCAAACTCAGATACGTAACTTCCTCTTTCTCTGAGTTTTAAATCAGTTAAAAACTTGCGGTGATAAGTAATGTTATCACTTGTGCTCCTTTTCACCCAACTCAGTTGCAAGTCCACGCTGCTTTGTTGCATACCCAGGACAACACAACACAACTACCAGCTAGTACTGTATGCCTTTGCGATGAGGCTTGCGCTGTACCCCTGCCTGTGGGTGTGACTACCACTATCTGTACAAGGCCTGCAGTGATTACATCTTATCTTTATTGTTATTGTGACTCGCGCACGCGCACCACCACACTTTATGTAGATGTACTTCAATTAGACAAGGTCTAGACCCGATTTCATCACAAGTCCATTGTAAAGTCCACCTTCTATAATTAGAACAACTGTTGTGGTGATCATTGCCGTGATCTGGCTCGGATAGCCTTATTGGATCCTTGTTTGTCTGGGGGGTCTATATTTTGTCTTATGCAGCTCGCTGGCGTGTATTAATTAAGAATAGAAGGGAATGTTGCCGGGGTTTCAAGATGTGTTGTTCGGCCGAGTGTACAAAGCTCTTTATTGGGTGCCTTTCAAAAAGGTTGACTTCATAAATTCTAGCATCCTGTTTGTGATCAAATCACACAGGAACTTGAGGTGTAAGACTTTATGTTGATTTATTGACTGTTATTTTATACCTGAGTTTAAGGAGCTATAAAACTCCGTAGTTTAAGCACTTATTATTTCGTGGTTATATTTCAAAGTTTGTGGGGCTATAAGTTCCAAATTTTAGGTACGAGTATATCTTAATTATTTATGTCTGAAAATGAAGAGTAAAATTCAAAAGGGCCATCAAAGTATGAAGGTTTGTACTATACATTTTCAAGTCAGCCATCATGTCCGATTTTCCAACATGTATATTTTATTGTTAGTTCTCCCATTGAAATTTGCCATTTGTAGATGTTAACAAGATTCAATGTTAACGCAGCTGAAGCTTCGCTTAGTGCATATAGTTAAATATATGACATCAACAAAAGGTGCAGTTTTAATTACCATGTTAGCAGCTGCCTGTTGCGTGCTGTTTTCATGTTTCCAGCGTTTCTGATGAGTGTTATTTCAATGTTTCCACTGTGACGTTTCCATGTGTCCAGAGGTCTGATGAGTGATGTTCCAACGTGCTTGTTGCGAACTGTTTCCCAACACGTGCTGCTTCCTATGTTTCTAGCGGATTCGGCGGGTGATGTTTCCACCATGCTTGATGTTTATTGTTTCCATGTTTCTAGCGTGTTTAGGACGTGCTGTTTTCATGTTTCCAGCAAGTTTGACGGGAGATGTTTCAACTTGTTTGATGCGTATTGTGTCTTTTTCCAGCGTCTCTATGACGTGATGGTGCCATGTTTTTAACGTACTTGATGTGTACTGGTTCCAAGTTTCCAGCGCGTCTAAGACGCGCTCTCTCCTTGTCTCCACCGGTTATAATGGTGATATTTCCAGCGTGCTAAATTCGTGATGTTTCCATGTTTCCAGCAGATTTGATTGATGATGTTTCCAGCGTACTTGATTCATACTGTTTCCATGTTTCCAGCAAAGATTTGATAGGTGATATTTCCAGCGTGCTTAATTCGTGATTTCCATGTTTGCAGCGTGTTTGATGCGTGCTGCTTCCTGGGGCGTGCGGTCAAGGAACATGTGGTCAGAGCAGTGTCGGCAGTGACCACAACAGTACTACTCCCCTTGACCACACAACAACAAACCACAAACAAGCCGCTTACTGTACTGTTCCAACTAATACTTACTTTGCTTCAGCTTCCAAGTGTCATACAGCCTATTTTGCTTAGATTAGAGCTTTAAATGCAATATTCTGGGTTTTCGCTCTACATTGTAAAATATCCGCGCAATTAAGGTGTGTTAAAAACGTTTGTCTTGTTTAACGAGGCGAAGTTTGGACTACAAAAGTCCTTTCTACCACTCAACCTTGACCTTTACCTAGAGTTACCGTATAGTCACATTGCAAATGTAAGTGTTAACTGCGGGGATCGAACGCGGAGTGATGAGCTCCGGAGTCGGGCACGATTCCATCCCGCCACGGGTCCACTGTGTTTGAGAAACTTTGCGGGAAAAATCAAGCGAATAGTGTAATTGCTATGAGTGGAAATTCCTTCAAGGTTGGACAATAATTTAGATTTAAAAGACACAAATCAAACTAATTGAAGCAGAATGGGAGATAGCGAAAAGGTTACAGAGTTTAGAGTGTGTCATGCTTCCCATTAAAACCAGCCCCAATTGGATTTTGTTCAGCCTGCCCATTACAAATGTGCAAAGAGGGATGATGATAAGTAACTTTATGGTAGAACACTTGAAGGACTAAAGTAAGGAAACAGTATTCTAAAACTAAGGTGTGAAGGCCACCCAGAAAGAGTGAAATTTGCTTTTTTTTAAACTCACACTCATTAAAGAGGCTCGATTTTCACTTTGGGAGTAGTTTTCACCCTTCATTTAGAGTGTATAGTATTCAATGTACTTGAATGTTTTAATGTGCGTACTGGAGTGGCAATTTTTCTCGACATCGTAATTAACTTTTGCTGTAACATCAAACTTATAGACTACAAACTAGATCAACCAAAACTAAAGTGCCAACACGTATGGTTGAATGGCTCAGTCTCGGAGGATTTACAACGCGCATGTGGAGTGATACACAGCCAGCCTGCAGCAAACAAAGCTCTCTTTGTATTGTACCATTGCGTTACACTGGAGGCTGATATACTGACCTAGTGTACGTAGAGTCTAGAGAGTAAACTATGCGTATCACACCTTCAACTCTGTTTTACGCCCTTCTTTAAACCTCAGATAGTGGGTTTGTTGTTTAAGTTAAAGGTCTTGATATTAGATGGATTAGTTCCAAGTTTCTAGATGTATATGGTGATGATGACTTCCTTTTACACACGTGGATGAGCACACTTGTGTAAAAACTATTTTAGGAAATCATACATCTTAAATTTAAGAGTAGATATGTATGGTAATAACTATCATAACATAAATTGACCATTGGACACCCTGACAAACTAAATCGATGTGGGGATCCCGTAAAAAATTTCTATCTATCAAACGGTCTATGAACCTGGCGTAACCAGCCTCTTGAAGGGTACTATTATCAATTGTAAATTTAAATTGATCATTTTTGTAATATTGGTTTAACAATAAAAAGTGCAATTACAAACCAACTATGGGCGTCCATACTCTGGGGCAGGGGGACATTTGAGGAAAGTTATTTTCAATGTTTCACAATAAACCAAAATATAAAACAAATATATTTTAGACAAAATATGGTAGTTTTATTATTTTATCATCTGAATTTCAAGTAACGCACTCTTATTGGGATGTGAGGTGGTTGAGTACAAGTGGTGTGTGTTATACAGAGACTCAAAAGTCTTTGAAATGTTGTATTTAACCTTCTATATTTAAAACCTGTGGTTAATAGCTTTTATAATTTTAAGACCAAGACAGAGAGTATCATCGCAAGGAAAAGGGTAATATTGAACTTTCAAAAAGTGTCACCTTATTTTCGAGCTAACACCTTATTTTCAAGCTACAAAATTACGATCGAAAACTGTAATCTTTAAGTATGGTAATTTTTTGCCAGAAGGCACAAAACGTGATTCAGGTTTTATTTATTTTTTCTGGGGAGAGCCCCCGAACCTCTTCCTCCTCTTCCTGGGGAATATTCCTTACCTCCCAGACCCCCAGGCGACTCTTATGGGCGCCCTTGAAACCAAACATGAGGTTTCTGTAGTAGAGAGGGCTATAAAGTCCATAATGTATATAAAGACTTATTTTCATTTCATTACAACCAGATGACCTAACACCAACAAATCCACCGAACACTATAACGGCGCACGAGGTCCAGACAGACAAGGACGAGCCCATATCATCCCATCAGCACAATAACCTTCTCTTCCTTCCTGGATGCGGAATCCAATTATCGGCTTGGAGCGGTTACTCATAGCCGCGTTGTCGCAGCCGTAGATCAAAGTGCCGCATGCCACTAGCCGCCGCAGCTAGCCGCACTCGCTCACCAATTTGTAGCCGTCTGTGTTCGTGGGAAACCGTCAGCCGCAGTCGCCGTCACCGTCATTGCCGATAAATCCGCGCTTGATTAAGACATTGATGAGGCTCTTGCATTGTCCTGCCCTCCTGATACTTGCACTTGGCCGAGTTTATCATAACACCGGCAGTAGGCCTGTGTGAGGCTTAGGTGCGGCCTTCTCCGCGGGCTGTGGTAGGATATGTGCCCTGTTGTAAAGATTCTTGATGGATGAGCTCGTAAGAGATATGTTTTCTGTTTTATGAGATACTAGAAGTATTGTTTGGGGTTTACGCGCAAGAGGTTTTTGCTGGGAAGCAACATAACTTTAAATGAATATATGTTTTACGGAAACATAAGAACAGTATATAGCCGATGTATAGTTTATTAGCTAACATTTTCGAACAGTCTGACATTCAGTTTGTCCATTCGATGCTCATACCTTTCGAGTTGTTATAGAACTTTACCAGTCGTGTGTCATAAAAACAGTCCACAGCACTTTAAAAAAGCATTTGTGATTAGGAAGTTTTTAGAAGTTTTGAGTCCATTTGGTATTGGAATACATTCCGTTGACAAGTTGAACTTAATTTATGGGTAAGAATTTATCTCGAAAGTTTGCTTTGTATTTTTTTTATATCAGGTGAAGTAACATAAATTGAAAGATATAAATTCTAAAATAGCACCTACCGTATCTAATGGTGCCTTTTGAGACCATTTTATTATATTCCAAAAGGTTTACTGCAATGTCACCAAAACTTTTGACACGCGCCGTAAGGTCTTCTATATAAAAATACAAAACAAATCTCCTTAAATACAAAAAAATACTTCAAAACAAGTCTGCTTATTATGAATAAAATCTGTGTATTTATATTTTAGGATACATTTAAAACACGGATAGAAAGTCATAACATAAGAGCAGCGTTTGTTGATAGCCACTAAAAGACACTTCATCAAATTGACGCGATCTTTCGTAATTTCTGCACGCAAACGTATTTCTTTACATCCGCAGACAACCGTCATCTGTCAGACTATAACGTCGTTTTTGACGCTGATTTTGTAGTTATCTGTTCATTATTCTAGAAAGAGAGTTCCTAGTACTAACATATAACTTGAGCAAAATCCGTTCCAAAGTTTCAATTTGTAATAAAACCATTCCAAAACCTTCAAAACTCTCATCTTGTATCCCAGTAATCAGATACTGACCAGGAGTAAGGTCAATCGAGCACTGCCACTGAACTGTATCCATCGAGATAATTGCTCACAATACAACCTTTTCCCCACCTACAATGATAAATATAGACATAAATCACACAAGTAGGCTATCGCTGGCAAATTAAAGATACTATCCAGGTCGAGCTACAAAAACGGTTGCGGAGATCTGTAAGGCATACCCCTGGTAAGCGGTCAAAGGTCATCTTATAGCCCTTTGTATTTGTCTTAGGCTCGAGTGTTAATGCCTGGGAGATTTATTCTTTGATAATATTTATGGTTTTCGGCGTGCTATCTGGAGGTTATAGTTTGGCTAGCTAGTAAGTGTAGTAAGTTAGTTAATTTAATGACAACGGGGTTTGTAGGAAATGGACGGCCCTGGAGCTGAAAAAAATGACAATTACGAATCATTTGTTTCGTATAGGCGTGCCCCTTCTTGGACGGTGAACATATGAAATATACTATTCTTGTAATGAAATATATCTGAACGTCTAAAAATATTGGTTGAAAGATACAATTCGTGGATAGAGAAGTCAAATATGCACCATTAATAATTGCGTGGAAAGACGCAGTTGAAATTGTACAAGCCTTAGGAACAGATGATACGGTTGAACAACTTAGAAGCAAAGCCATGCCTATTCTTTCCTAGTTGATTATGATTTTGGCAAATTGCTCTATCTCTTGAAAATGAAATGTAATCTTTGTTTGTGTTTATTAAAATGGAATGGCATCGTTCCATCGGCAACATCACACAATTTGTCAATTAATGAATCAGTACTAAAGCCTTTCTTTTAGTATAACCTAATGCGTTGGTAGACTAGAAGATCCACGAGTACTAACACCAATAAATTAACCATATTCCGTATAACAATTTGAAACGTACAGCTAAAAATCCTCGCCTAACTAAAGATTCCAGACAGTACTCTACTCTTCAAAGACGTTTACCTCGAACTTTCCCATGGTCATGAACACCCCACATTAACCCATTAGACCAGGTCTATCTACTCTGATTAACCGACACAAAAGCGCAATGAAATGAGTGAACTGGGGACAGCCGCTACTTGACGTCACAGAAGGTATAAACTACTCAAGTTTAGCTGGGTTTGATGGCGTGAGACGCTGTTGGGTCTGAGATTTACAATTACAGAGCCCAGCTGATATCAAGTGCCCATTACCCTGTACTCATTAGCCATCTTCCGCGGGATAAGCACTCAACACGAAGAGGTGCATGCAGAGTGTAATGCGGCAGAGCAGAAAGTGCGTTGTATTCTTTAGTTTATTTGAAATTTTTAATCCGTTGTGATCTTCAGCAATAATTCTAGACATTTGACAGGGTTTGTTTTACAAAACTTCTGTATAAGCTCGACGATGACTTATTGGCAGATTGATTCTACTCCCTGATGGGTTCAGTGGAATTATATTCAGTATCCAGAACTTAATAATAAATAAAGTTCAAATAGGTTACTTTAGGGGCTAAGTGCAGTAGTACCAAGTTCTTTCTTTAGCGGACCAGTGGCGGGTTAATCGTACGCGACCGGAGCTCATCACCTGGCGCGGGTTCGATCCCCGCAGTCACCACTTACATTTGTATGTGACTGTACGATTACGCTAGGTAAAGGGCGAGGTTAAGTGGTAGAGAGGACTTTGTAGTCCTAACTTCCCCTCGTTAAAGAAGACAAACTTTACCTTTTTTCTCTTAAAAGTACGTGAGTATTGTCTGGAAAGTCCTTGAATTGGGGTTACAAAAGCTCAAAGAGCTTAAACAAAGCCACATAATACTTATCTAATTCTAATCTAATTAATAGGGAGAATAAGACTCAACATTTATTGTTATCCAAATTTGTGGAGCAATGCTTGGAGGCTAGTAAAAGGAAGTTAGTTATATTATTTATTTAATCACATTTATATAGTTTAAAAGTGACAACAAATCGAAAGTCGTAGATGGATAGAACTTTTCCATATTGAACGTATTTTAAAAGCTTGATATCCTGGCTACTGGTTTGGACACTGTTTGCAAAAAGTAATTCCGAGCCTAATTTAAGACGCGTGAAAGGATTTTTTGTAGAAGAACAGTATTTGATGCCTCCCAGCAATTGTTCACTGTTTAAGATGACGATTATGTTAGAAAATATTTTTGGTTATGTCTATCTAGGAACGTCCAAAACATGAAAACAATAAACAGCTGTAAATTAAAACATTGTGTACGATTATATTGACCGTTGCATCAGTTATACAGAAAGCCTGACACAGATTACACCTCACACTGAGTGACTAGTTGCTCATCAAGTCTGAGTACAACAAGTGATTTGTACTTGCTCGTCGTGAGAAATCTGTTGTCAGTGATAAGGCAGAAATAACCAGAGCGAGCTCAGCAGGACGCGCACGCACGCACTCTAGGGGTGGTCACGTGATTCACCGGACATAAGTGAGTGGTTGGTCGTTACACGCGAATTGGTAGTGTCTTCAGTGATTAGTGAAATGAAACTAAATGACTGAAAGAAAGATCAAAACTACTGGCACTGAAAAATATTGCTGGCATCTAAAAGACCTTTTTCGTAACAGTTTGCTACTATGAACACTGACCGTTTAGATAAGAATGTTATTACTAAGGCGATATATGGATGTGATGCTTTAAAAGCTACAAAACCTAATCATTTAAATATACAATCATTATTGTCAACATGTCCTTATTTTTAGTTTTACAGGCCAATAACATTCAATACAGCTGAGATCGTATGAGCCAAACGCTGGAAGAAGAGGAAAGTGGAAGATCAAAGGGGATGGAGGGAAGATCAAAGTTTTCATCGTGGTTTTAAATTGACCTGAGATTGATACAAATCTTCTCAATTGAGTAGATTAGTAATCATTGCTGATAGATAAAGGTCAAAATTGAGCCCTGACGGCCAAAGAACAAATGTTTAGGTGGTTCCTTGGTTTTCCATATCATGTAGAGTGAGTCATCTACGGCGAACGAAAAGGCACGTTTTCTTTGTACCACATAAAAGAGATTTGTCAAGATTAAATTGTCTTTGACAGTCCAATTTGAGGTACAGTAATTGTCAATACCAAAAGTTACTGAAGTAATTCTAAGTGAGCGTTTTCTCTGACGGGTGTATTTTCTACTTATAAAATTCGTTTTGTTTCAAACCGTTCTCACAATATTGACCGATTATGCAAAAGACAGGAAAACACTATACACACTCACACACGTTTTCTTATTACAAGGAGCTCCTGTCACAGAGTTGGTTTGGTTATGTCAAGGTAGCAAACCAAGTACCTTCAAGAGTCACACATCACACCGTACCTCACAATATAGGCATGACTGCAAACACAAAAATAGAACACAATGACATGCTTTCTTCGAGACAACTTGTCAAGTCCATAACAGCAAGTAGCGAGCACGTGGACATATGCAGTTGAAAACGGAACTGATCTGTCGGCTATTAAAGTTTCACCTTGCGGTCTTGACAGGGTCGTTAATAACGGCGGGGCCTCCGTGGCGCACTGCCATGCGCTGTGTCTACCGGTAGATCCTACCTGATATATGGGTAAATAGCGGGTGTGAGTCATCGTCACAGGGGGCACGCGGCAGTCAAGGGGAATAGTTTGTGAAAGAAATTTGTGGAGCGGATTAGCTAGACGGACTAGCCTAAAAGTGAAGAAGGTTCGTTTAGATCGCTTAGAGTTCCCTTTTGAACTTTTATTCAGTGGAGCCGTACCATGTGAGCCAATCTTCAATTTGACCATTTCGAGCCAATAGTGATGTTGGAATCGGAAAGTTAAACCTCGGAAATGTGACCATTGACTTTTCCTGGGTAACTTTAAGAAATTTCTTTCTCGAGATTGAATGTCAGAGGTTGAATGTCTCTCTTGTTGAGATGCAATGAAATCTGGATGGAAGATGACTGAATATGAAAATTCGAAAACATTCTTCCCAGTTCAAAGCCAATCAAATCTATTCGGCTGTCTAAAATTGTCAACAGATACTTTGGTCTATCAGAACGTTGATTTTCTTCGTAAAGATAATATTTGTAGCCTATATACCGATCAGTTTTTGGCTAATGATTTGACTCAAGAACATCTGTTTACAACAACTATTTTTGATTGGCATTTTGTTAAAATTTCCTAAATCTTCATCGGTGGACCCTCATTAAAAAAGCAGTATCTTTGGTATTTTTTCACATGTTTCTTAAACAAAACCTGAGCTCTGAATTGCCTTTATTAATTGTTTTGTTCAATTTCATATACGAGTATTTCACAAAACTTTCTTCTCATATGACTCGTTCTTTCTCGGAGATGAATATGAAGTTATCTCGATCGTATATCGAAGTGCGCTTTTAACGATAAGAATCTCTTGGCATACCAGACTAGTTGCTTGATTCCAATTAGAGCACAAGGTGTTGTGATAATGAAGAAAACACGTCGCCATCTTGAATTCAACAGCTGATATACTGCAGGTGTAAAAGTATGGCGATAAGAATACATCTATAAAGTTTCTTCCTGATTGAGCATGTAAAGGTTAAATATTTTGATATAAGCTGCCAAGATTGTAATGGAAGGGATAGTCCGTTACAATCTGGTGTTATTCGTAATTGTTGTTACAAAAAGACAATTATTCTACCAAGATTTTACGTTCATCAAAGAATAGTATATTTCATCACTTGGTCCTAAAGTGACACCTCTTGACACGAGGTCAAGTTAACGTCCGAAGCGCAGCCGAGGTTGTTAAATGACCGAGGGTCATAATGATTCTTTTGGACCAAGTATATGATATATGATTGAATGATATACCGTATAGTGAGTATATGAGTGAATGATATTTTTGTCATGATACAAATAATAATGAGAAATAAATATCAATAAAATATGTTTTAATATTATAAACAATTAATTAAGTAACCATTGTTTGAGCTCAGCAGTTTGAATATTATGTTTTGATAAAACAGCTGTTACACTGATTTACTATACGTCAGTGTTAAATTTCAAAACAATCAAACAAACTCGTTGAACCAGCTGATGTCCATGCTACAAAAAAGATCATTAAATTACCTTTTTCTCCCTAGAGGAAAGATCATCCAAACAATACTTTATTTACCTGGGTGTAAAAGTGACACTTTAGCAATATCAATACATGTGTCTAAAGCAGCTGTTTTCAGAGCAGAATGACAAAACTATCTTGTGCCAAGAACTATCTTTGTACTGATATTTGTGTGTCAATTTTAGACTATTTATTGCACGGTACCTAAGATTCCTATACTATATTTTGAGATCAAGTGGAAGTTAGAACTCCAATAGCCCTAGCTTCGCCTCATCAAGAAAGAAATTGTCATTTCATTGTTAAATGCGGTTTTATATCTGTGTTGAACCTCAAGTCCGTGCATTCGAGAAATGTCAGATTCAGACCAATCTTCTCTTTTCGATCTCCAGCAGGGCTTTTGAAGTTCTATCAGCAAACTATCAAAACGCAATTAATTCTGTTTCAGCAATTCCACCACTGATCTAGCGTTCCCTTTCACATTCACCCACATCCGCTCCTCAGTGACTAGTCACTGGAAGCAGCGGCTACCGAACTGCGTCCGTTTATGCTAATCATCGAATAAATCAGAGTCGATTGTCGGTATCACTCTGTCGGTTTTGGAAATCGCTTGTTCAGCTCGCTGCCGGGGGTCTCGAATGTTATTTACGGTCTCGGAACACGCAGCGGGCCGGATGTTGATTTAAGGTAGACATCGCTGTCGCGCTATTTCACGTAAGCTTGTCCCATCATTGCGATTTGTCATTTGTGTGCTGTTTTGTGGGAATTGTTACGGTCTAGTGTTCCGTGGGATTTTGGTGTTTTAGCTTTTGTGGGGACTGTGTTTACAACCGTCTAGATGTCATCGCTTCACAGCATTATTGGCTTAAAGTTGTTTCGGCATCGCTGTTTGCTGTATAAGTATTCAGAGGGATGTGCTGGGTGAAGATGATTCTTTTCAGAAAAGTGAAAATACTTTGAAATGTAGATTTTAATGCTGTTTCTGGAAGATCTACATGTAATTAAGTTTAATCCATAAGATAATGCTTAAACCCACGAAGCTTTTGAACTTGCTGTTATTTATTTCAAACGTAAACCGATGTCTTTAAGTCTTACAGAACGACATTTACTATGGATCATAATCATGATCGGTCTCACAGATGGGACAAATTAATGTATTCTAGGATCAATGCTGCTCAATGTACGAGTACAAGAAAATCCATCTTCACAGTTGCTGCAAATCTAATACAAGCTACAGTTGTCCAGAGAGTTTCTGATAGAAGCTTTTCAGACGCCGTTAACATCTGACTCAAGACAGCAAAATTGAATCCAGTGTTGTTTTCATAACGTTCCAAACTAAGCTCTAACATGCATCTTGCATGCAGTTTCTTTACAACGTGCGTGTATGAGTAAATCTTCTTATAAGTCCACCGTTCACTAACAACGAACCAGCTCTTCGATTATCCCTTGAGCACAACTCGTGATTTAAATTTGCAGCAGTTTATTTAAACACACTCGGACTAACACCTTCCATATAGACTAATTTCCATAACCACCCGACACCGGTTACTAATCATTCCATAAAATTATCTTAAATTAAACATTCAATTATCGGAACAGCAGTTATGTTAGATTGAATTGTTTGACGATTTATCTATCTAATTGACGCGACGCAAGCTCAAGCCTACTTCTCCGTCAGGTTTGTAGCACTGTTTCCGTCAAAGAGAGGTGACAAGTAATTGCCTTTGTCACACTTGCATAAACTCACAACTTGCCAACAGGATGCAGTGTTGCCAGCCTAACAGCTGTGGTGGAATGGGGTCATTTATGTCCTTAACAAACTTGTTGCGACCATAACTGTGAGCGTCATCATCTGTTTGTTTTACCTTCGTTATTCGTGTCTTACTGTTCCTCTTTGGCGAAACTTGTTCTGTTCACTTTCTGCTTGGTTTTGTTTTCGTTTGCCTAATTTTCAGCAAGTTTATATTATGTTGCTGATTCTATAATCATTGGCTGGACTCAATGCTGCTCTTTGTACAAGGAAATCTACCTACATCGTGGATCAGTATTACGTTGATTGTCCTTCCTTTTCCAACTTTGTGTCTCGTGTTATGTTATAAGTTTGATTTTTTTAACAGTCTTAAGAATTTCCGTCGTAGGATTAATTAATCACGTAAATAGAATTACTGTTCATCATATCTTTTCCACTGGTAAATGCGGTTTTCAACATTACTGAATTGTACCAATACTGGAATATTTTATTTCGATTTCAGATGTAAACTATACAACTTATAGTTTTACCAATTGTCACTAAGTTACATATTTTCTTGTATTTTTCTTAATGATTTTCTTGTAAATACTTTTAACACGTGCATTCAAACTCAAATATTATTTTTCTTTTATAGATTATTTAGTATTTTCAAAATAACTATGAAGCTACTTTGTAAAGATTTTTAAAAATCTGAATCAACATCTTTTTTAAGAACTTCCAAACCCTCCAAATTATCTCGACACTTACTGCCGCTCTCCAAACCATCACTAAACTCCCAGAACCAGTCGCACAGCTGGGATTTAAAACCTCCAAGTGCGCAAGTCCAGGTGTTATCTCCTGCAGGATGCATTATTGATAAGAAGCACAGTGCAGAGAAAGTGATAACAGCTACTAACAACTGATGGGGCGAGTTCTTCTGCTCGCAGTCGGGTTCGAACCCAGCTGAGCACAATGCCTCGTAAATACTCCGCTCAATTTGTCGTAAATTTTGGGCCCCTTTGTGCGCCTGTTTACTTTTTAGAGCACTTTTCTGTGTCCCCTCGTTTGCAGTCCCGTTTTGCCTGCAATAAAGTCCACGACGATAGCTGACTTTCTCTGGGCCTTATTCATGTTTTATTCAAAAGTCGGAATATTATAAGCACGACGCTTTACCGCTTTTATGACCCTGATTCACGAAATAATAGTGATTTCCCTTCCGGTTCGTGTAGATTGGTTTTATATTTTCAAAATGTTTAACAGTAGTTTTATGTCCCTGTTGCGGACAGGTGTGCTGGTGAATTGGCCTTCGAGGATGTTAAAATCGTCGTTGTTTATGCTTTGGAAGAGCTAAAGGTAGTTGGGCAGTATTTTGTTGCAAACATGTCAATTTCCACTTTGCGTGTCTATAAAATCTCATCATTTTATGTATACAGTTTTATCTTTCTAAACTATACGTAATTTTACAGGGACTGTGTTAACCAAAATAGTGACCAAACCGTGTGTAAATCCTAACCAACATAGAAATGAATACCAAGATAAGTACAAATGGGCATGAGTGTATTATATTTATTGTATTATACTCTACTAATTTTAATGTGAATATTATTAGTGTAAAATCATTATTTTATTTATATTATGTGTCATGATTTGTCAGGACTCTCACAGTCCTAACGTCGCCCGAGTTGAGACATTGACCATTTCAACACTTTACTGTAACAAGTTTTAAATAAAATAGTTCCAGATATATATATCATCTAATTGGATATCTATTTAGGGATGTAAAAGCTTTAAAACTGTTTGCTTGGGTTTGACCAAAATAAAAACAGGATAGTAGGTTACAATGCCGTTCAGAAATAAACCGTGCAGTTTTTTATTTTGAGCAAAACCTATGGACATTTGTTACAAACAATTCAAATAATATTTTAAGGTCTACTTGCCCCAAAGACATTAACTGTATTTGTTTTTTTTTCTAGTAAAATTAACAGTTGGCAGTAATTTTTTCGTCGTTGAGGTTCACACACGAATTTGGCCGCCATTTAGTTTAAAATGGTCGTTTTAGCTGAAATGTGTGTCAAATTATTTCTTTATGATGATAATAAAGTGTTTTCCAAACTACACTCTTTAAATGTTATGGAAATTAATTACTAAAGTTTGCGGACCCGTGGTGGGTTGGAATCATCCCGACTCCGGATCTCATCGCTTCGCTGGAACGGGTTTGATCCCTGCAGTCAAGACAACAATTTGCTGCAACGCTAGGTAAAGGTCGAGGTCGAAAGGTAGAGAGGACTTTGTAGTCCTATCGTTATCGTAATTGTACCTTCTTAACATCCTTTACATCCGTTTTACCTTTTAAGTTTTACAGCCCCAACCCACAAAGCAGACCACAAAGAAAATATGTCAACAACACAAAAGATACATGGTTTTGTAAGTTAATTTTTAGCGTACATATATTATTTAAAAGTCTCCATAAATGTGTTGGCGCAGGCGCAGGCGCGGAAGTGTTACAGAGCAGTTGACCACCGCGGGCTACGTGGCTGGTCCGATGACCCTTAGGTACAATCACGATCCGCGCGCAGTCTTTGTATGGAAATCTCACTGTGTGGACCATCTTGTCCCGCTGCTGCTTTATAAATAAGTAAATGAGGTCACAGGCTGCCAATGTAAGAATAAATCAGTTATCTGCCCTGAGAAACGAAGTGAGGGATAGTGTGAGTTATGGAGGTTTTAGAAACACTTGGTAAGGGTTGAGAATACTGAAATTGGGTTGAGAATTACTGAAGAGTTGAAATGTGTAAAGTTGGGTTGTAGGTTGGTATGATAGTGGCTTTACGGTATGCTAGTAAATTGAGTTAACCCTAGGATACTTACTTTGACATCCTTAAACTCGTTTAGGTCTATACCCTTACGAGGAAATTTGTCTTGACAACTTATATCTAAATTAGAAAGTTCATTCTCTTCAACGTTTTAAATTACACTATGTTTCTAACTTTTGATGAGCTCTGGAAAAGCTTTCAGTTTCATGATGGTTTTACTAGAAAGTTTGGAACTGTTTTGCAGCTACGAAGAAAGCACCAAAACGAAATCTTCTGATACACATTAAATGTTTACTAAAAATATTAAATTTCCACCAAACCTAAAAAATCTACTCTATTTAAAGCTTTCCCCAAATCAATAGTTAACATATAATTCACATACAGCACATCAAATCCAAAGAAGAAAGAAAAACAAAGCCAAACATATAAATCAAACCAGCAATTAACAGCTGATCTCGTATATACAATATATCTTGCGATCTAATCAAATGATATGGACTTTAGTAAAAATTAGTTCGGTAACTTTTTGAATTACACGTCCTGATCAACTAGTGTCTCAAACTTTGGAACGTTCATAATTTACCGAGTCTACTGAAGGCCTTGGCACCAAACACACTAGCTTGTTTCCAAACTATTGAGCTTTTAATACATTTAGGTAAATAAAATAATGAAGGTAAAAGAAGCTTGTTCCAAAAGAGCTCCTTGAGAAACTACAAAGTCTCCTAGAGACATCGATCGATAAAATTTATTCTGGAAGTCGGCATTGAAATTGTAAAGCCTAAATAATGTAAGGGGACAGAGAGTATGTAGGTCTGTTAGATAGTAGTAATATACTCGTAGTTTGTTTCCAATAAATTATGAACCAGTATGCACAACTTTACTTACGAAAACACAACCTACAAACGGATAGAAAAGGTTTGTATTTAGGTTCCGCAGTGCGGGTGGAGAAAGGTCACGAAGCAGAGGTTTATTAAAACGTTCAGTTTTAATTTTGAAAGTTTTGAACGAAAGCAATTTGACTCCAGAAATACGCCTGAAAGCCCATTTTAAATACACCACTTTAAAAAATTAAAAAAATCTGTTTTCAAGCGATAGAATATATTGACTTTTGATAAAAAACGTAAACTATTAACTTAAAAACTAAATGCTTTAAAACATTTTGAAATTTTCACAACCCATCTAAACCAACTAAAAGCTTCTTGATCAAGTTCTCGCAATATTTGGTAAAGCTATCTACTCAAATATAAATTTTTTCCACCCTGCACTACAATGATTGGTCAGATTTCAAAATTATTTTATTACCCATAGCTACGCAATTCCCCATATCACAACAACATTATTGCAGTGACTCCACACCTAGACACCCGGGTTGAGGGATGTCATGTCTAGTTCTGGTGTTGGAGAAGTTCGCCTGTCGTCGGTAGAGGCAAGGAGCATGATGGATGTACTGAGTATGGAGCTGATGTGTAGCAAATCCACAAGACCAAAATGGAATGACTGTCATATACTTGTAAGTAAGGAAAGTAAGTAAGTAGTCTTTAGGATTCCAAAAATGAGTTTTAGGTTCTAAAATGTGTATTTATGAAGATTTCAATGGCATTCGGTAAAGCAATTATGTCACGTTACCCAACATGTTTGTCGAAGATCGACCAGGTTCATTCAGGACAGACCAATATGGCGGTGGACAATAGTAATTTACGCCGCCATCTTGGTGTGGTTGACCCTTGCTGATTTTTTTCTGTACAGCCAGTAAACATACATGTTGAAGTCAAAACATCTGTTTACCATTAATTTGTTCCCCTGGTGCAGCGAACTACGATAACATTATCAGGTTTAAGTCCGAGTTAACAAACTAAATCAAAGTACGATTACACATTTGATAGTTTACAAGGAAACAATGTTATATGACAAACATACTGGTAAACGCATTGGTTCCAAACACAGTCTGATAAATAGTGAAAGATAACTTAAATCAAGACCATCAAATCACCACTGTCAAGAATCCTAACAAAGAACAAAAGGAGAAAATCAATGGTATCTTTGCGTTGACACCAGACGTGTTCGCAGATCATAGATACAAATCCGTACAAGGAGGAACTGAGGGAGGACCTTTCTTTATCCTGAGTCAAGATACGCACGCAGCCAACCTTTCCCATAACCGTGTATTGGTGACACAGGGATCAGTGGGTATCTGTATGTGTATATGGCTAGATTCATGGGGTAACCTAGCAACCAATAGTTGCTTGGGAGCTGTTTAGGCCGACTGAGAATTTTAAGTAAGGTTTTAATAAGTAACGTTAGTTCATGCCAGTTTGTGCTGAAACATTTTCATAAACTGACACCTTGTGCATCTATCCTTGTGACAACTTTTCAGCGGGGCAGAAAAGTCGAGGTCGGGGGGTGGACTGCCCTCGCCTGGTTTAAAATTGCCAATGTTACAGTCGGATGCGGTCCCAGGAATGCCAGAAATGCAACAAACTAACCTGGATACAGGTTAGGCGTAAGGCTCAGATCTTTAAAATTATCAATCGCTCAAAGAGCAGAAACTATCATCATAGCCTCAGAAAATTTGGGTTCCTACGGACGGATCAAGTAGGCAAGTCCACTTAATATTTGCCTAAGGCACCCTGCTTATAAAATAAGTGGCTTAACTAGGCCTACTTACGGACAACCCTTAAGATAGGGTTTGGGTCGTAGCGAGGTTGTAGCCCCAGACTAGAGACACAACAGAAGCTCACCAGGTTGACAAGAAAGTCAATGCCAAGTTTTCCCCGTTTTCTTCTAGTATCACCCGAGTGTCGTGGGTTTGAAACTCCTTCCTTCTATTCCAGAATCACCCGACTTCGGTAACTAGACGGGTTATATCTGGCAAGGCGTGGTCGAGTCAGAGTTTAAGTCTTGAGGATAAAATCCACAAGACAACAAAACTGGTCGAATCAAAGTATTAGCCTGAAAGAAACAAGACTAACACTAGATCATAAAAGCGAATTACCAAGAAATGGCGTAAATTCCTTAGAGGTTATCAGCGAAAATTTACTAAGCGAAAAACGTGGCTTCACCTCTGACACTCTATGAAAAACTGGGGAGAGGAAGGCTCGTCTTTTTGACGTTTCGGCTGTCAAAATGCTTTTTTCGAGAGATCGGCGGCAGTAAGCGACAGACCACGGTGAAATACGAGAAATTAGACATAATTTACCTCCATGCGTGAGGCTAAATTCACCCGAAACTGGGTTATTACAGCGTACTCTGTGGTATTGAGATCGGGAAAAAAGGCACGATAGCATTTTGACAGTTGACAGATTGTCAGATCGAAATTGAGGTTATGTCACCCGAATTAGTCGTAATTTACGTGAAAACGATATTTACGGTTGAGTTTGGTATTTTAGTGGTTGTTACAGCTGGGAAATAAATGAATATTACCAGCACAACCTTTATTTACGGGTATAAGTCGTTTGTTGTCCGTCGCTTCTGGTGCACAGGCTAGGCATGGCGATAGAGCCAGTCCTGCCACATCTGCTGTTCTAGGGAGAACGACTTGTTAGGCCTATATGCGAAATTGTGCCCCTACCAAATTTCGCCGTTACACCTCCGGTACATCGGACGATAAAAAAAGAAGGAGGAAAAAAAAATTCTGTTGCTCCGGTTGAAGCGGGGATGAGGACAGTGAGGTGGTTCGATTCACCGGCTGCGCCTGGGTTTGGCAGTCAGTCGATCCTTCACAGAAGTCTGTGTCGATGTGGTCACAGATGCAGTGGGAGGATCTGTCCCGACAGAGATCGTTGAGGAGGACGATGCACCCACCCTTCTGGGAGAAGGGTTCTGGCGTGCGCGGTTCCTTCCTTGACGTCTGTTCGTTTCCCCTTGGCGTGGGCGGGGGCGGTCAGTGCGTCATTGCAATCTGTTATTCGTATGGGAGTCGAGCGAAAAAGGGTTTCAGGTCCTTCACGTGGACGTTGTGTGGCTCCTGGGTGGTTGGATCGGCCACCACGTAAATGTTGGCACCCTTTTTCCTATCACACACGGACCCTGAAACTAGGGAGCGAGTTTACCGACACTGCGTCGGCGGCGGAAGACAAAACGTGAATCCGGCGCAACACCTGGTCACCTACCTTGAAGCCAACGTCACGGCGTCTCAAATTATAATAATTTGATTGACGTTTAAAGGCTGTTTTAGGTTGGTGGACGGCGTAGAGTCTCTTAAACTCCTCGATGCGTTTGCTGTGCACCTGATCCATCGGAGTATCGACTGGGTCGGATGTTGCCTCAAAAGATGGTCCACTCACAGCTCGAGGAACTTTCAGCTCGTCCGAAGCAACATGGCTGGGGTGTATCCACTGGACTCGTGAACAGCGGTGTTCACAGCAAATTGGAAATCGGCCAACTTAGCGGCCCATGCCTTGTGGTTCTCTCGGACGTACTGAGCTATCATCGTCTTGAGCACCCGGTTTGCACGTTCAACAGGGTTGCTTTGCGGGCTATAAGGGGCGGTATTCTGGAAGGTAATACCCCACTCCTCAGCGAGCTGGCGAAATAGCTTCGAGACAAACTGCGTACCATTGTCTGTAAGCAGGGTCTCTGGAGCTCCGTAGCGTAGCAGGATTCCGCTCAGTTTGATCTCCACATTCTTTGCCGTGGCATCCCCTAAAGGAGCGAGTTCGACCCATTTGGTGTAGAGATCTTGTACCACCAGCAGGTAACGATGGTTGTTGGTAGTGCGCGGCGGGCCCATAAGGTCAGCAGATAGAGTATACCAAGGACCTTGCGGTTTGCGGAAAACATTTTACCGGCTGGTTTCACTTGAGGTACTTTATAAAGTTGACACTGAGGGCAGGACTTCATAAGCGATCACTTGTTCGCCATCGGGGCCAAAAGTATTTGGTCCCGACTCGGTGCAAGGTTTTCACCCCAGATGTCCAGCGGTACTGGCGTCGTGGTTTTCCCTGAGGACATCAGGTATTCTGTCGGCCTTGACACAACACCTCCAAGTGAGCTCAGTGGTTTTGCCTTCTTCGATGAACGATACAATACTCCATTCCAGATGCGATAGTTGGAGTATCGTCGAGAATGCTTGGAGACTAGCTCGAACATCTTGTCGTACCAGCATCCTTCGAGGTCGTTACCGAGTGCACCCTGCGTTTGGTCACTTGGGTTTTTGAGGTCACCAGTATTGGATGGCAAAGATGCGGAGCTTGAAGCTTGTGGCGTGTCGGAGAGCGCAGCCACCGCTACACAAAGTGTCGGGTTGCAGCTTGCTTCCGATACTGGTTCTGCGACTGGTTGGCGGGATAAGGCGTCTGCCACCCGGTTGAGAGTACCCTTACGGTACTTGATGGTGAAGTCGAACTGTTGAAGTTCCATCACCCACCTAGCTAAGCGACCACTAGGTTCGTTCAGCTTCAACAGCCAGGTTAGGGCGACGTGGTCGGTGATGGCGTAGAAGTGGTAGCCTTCCAGGTAGGGTTTGAACTTCCTCACTGCCCAGACGAGCGCTAGACATTCCTGTTCCGTAGTCGTAGCCCCTCAGGGTCTGAAAGGCGGTTAGCATACGCGATAACCACCTCGTGGTTATCTTGGCGTTGCGTCAAAGCGGCTCCCAGACCTGTCGTTGAGGCGTCTACTTGCAAGGTGAAAGGAACAGAGAAGTCAGGGCAGGCCAACACAGGTGCTGTGCTCAGGGCGCGTTTGAGGTCCTGGAAAGCGGTTTCTTGCGGTTCACCCCAGTGCCAGTTGGCTTCCTTCTTCAACAGCGTTCTCAAAGGCGAGGAAATGGTGGCGAACTTGTCGATAAATCGCCGGTACCATGACGCTAGACCAAGAAAGCTGCGTAGAGTCTTGAGGTTGGTCGGAACGGGATACTCTCTATCGCTCGAACCTTTTCCGGATCAGTAGAAATCCCTTCTTGATTCACAACATGGCCAAGGTATTTCAGCTCACGTTTGCAGAAGTGGCATTTTCAGGGTTGAGGCGAAGACGGCGTTGCGTAGGCGGACGAAAACTTGTCGGAGCAGCTCGAGATGTTCATCGAAGGTCGAAGATACTATGACTAGATCATCGAGGTAGGCGAACACTTGGGGTTCCAGCTCCGGGCCGATCACTCGGTCTAGCAACCTCTGGAAGGTTCCTCCGGCAGAGTGCAGTCCAAAGGGCATAACCGTGAACTGGAATAGCCCTAAGCCAGGAACGGTGAAGGCACTGATCGGTCGACTTTCCTTTGCCAAGGGAACTTGCCAGTATCCTTGCTTCAAGTCAAGAGTACTGATGTACTTAGCCTGCCGAAGCTTTTCAAGGATGGCGTTTATCCTAGGCAAAGGATAGGCGTCTTTGATCGAAGAGTCGTTGACTTTGCGTAAGTCGATGCAAAACCGGTACTCCTTAGCCTTCTTGATAAGTACCACCGGTGAGCTCCATGGGCTGTCGGAAGGTTCGATCACACCATCCAGCATGGTCGCCACTTCTTCATTGATGATGGCTTGCATCGCCGGGTTGCGTAGTAGCGTTGCTTTATCGGCACCACATTCTCCTTGAGGCGGATCACGTGTTCGGCCATTGTGGTTTTCCCTTCTAAAGCGTCAAACTGTGGCAGCTCATCAGTTAAAAATTGACTAAGCTGAGTTTCTTCATCGGCGGTAGGGTGGCTTATGGTTGCTATCTTAAGGTCAACCTCATCAATCTCTGGGTCTGGTGGCGGCGGAAGGTCAATGTCGAAGTGCACCAGTCCCAGTTCACTGATGGTTGTCATACCCAGCACCATGTCGGTCGTGAGGTTAGGCACCCTGTAGGCGAGGCAAGAATACGGAGCGTTGCGAAGTTCGAGCGGGATGAGGAAGCTGTCGTGGACGTGGCGTTGCGTTGAATCAGCCATCCTCAAGTTGATGTGCACTGATCTGGGTTGGATACCATTTACAAAAAGGTGATCGGCAACTTTGTCGCTCACCAGGTTGACAACGGCTCCAGTGTCGATCAGTGCGTCGAAAGAGACACCGAACAAGACGACAGGAACGAAGGGTCGAATATCATGCGTCTCGTGTCGGTCACTCACTCCACCAGCGAAGGTTCTTACGTAGTCGAGCCAGCAGTTCCACTCGTCGGAGGTTGTGCGTTTGGCGCAGGACTCAGTTGACCTCCGGGCTTCTGAGCCTGGTTGGAGTTTTCCCAACGGCATCGGCATCGAGTGGTAGTTTGACCTGCTTTCTTACAGTAGAAACACCGTAAGACTTTTGGTTGAGTACAGTCCCAACATGGCCATTACGGTTGCAGTTCCAACAAACTGTAGGTCGATTGGCTGGTTTTGGTCCTGTCTGGCGAGTCGGAGGCGAGGCGGGGGGCGGCTGCGGAGGCTTCGGCTGATTTGTCGGCGGGTTCCTCTGGCCACCGTGGTTTTTAAACGGCTTAACCGTTTTACTCACCACAGTTTGGTCAGGCGGGTCGAAATCCAGTAGCTCGTCGACAGCAGCTAGTTCAGCGAAGCGATCTTGCTTACGCTGCGCTTGAAATGCAGTTGACGGTACCATAGCCTGGGCCGGAGAGGGTGGCGGACGATAGTTTTTCCGTGCCCGCAGATAAGCCTCGAAGTTCTCAGCTTTATCCATCAGGTCGGTAAGCGTGCAGAAGTCCTGGGGTCTCACCATGATCTTATACTGTGGCAGCATATTCTCGTAGATCAGATCCAGTTTCTGTTGCTCGCTGTAGTTCCCGCTGCGGCGAATTAGAGTTGTTATCGAGAGCACGAAGTCCCGAAACAGTTCTGTTTCACCCTGAGTGCGCCGACGAATCTCGGAGTCGAGATTCTTTCCGTAGGTCGGCGGCAGGAATTGTCGATCGAAGGCGTGACGGAAGTTTTCATATGAAGACCAATGATCCTTGTTGTTGCGGTACCACAAGATTGCACGATCAATCAACAGCTCAGGCATAGCCTTCAAAACTTCGTTGGGCGGGAGAGCGTAGGCCTCAATCAGCTCCTCGTTCGAGAAAAGCAGCAGCGTCTTTTCTCCCATCGAACCGTTCCATTTGCGCACCAAGTCACATAGGGCCAAAAATCCCTAGAAGTTCCTCGGTTCTGGTGGAGGGGCGGTTCAGAGCGAGTCGAGTAGTGGGTCAAGCCATGTCCCACCTGGTCGGGTTCATAAGCACCATGGTTTCGGAAATAAGGAGCACCATGATGGCTGGGTACTCGATACGCATCCTCTGGTCCAGCAGCTGCAGGGTTGAACGCAGGCGCAGAGTACGGATGACCTCGGAATGTCCCAGTGGCTGCTAGTCGGGGATTAACTGCTCTAGGCGGCTGAAGCTCGGAGTACCAGTCGTTGGCCATTGAGGGTTAACCAACACCCTGGTACCGGTGCACCATGGGCGGAAGTTGGCGGTCGGTAGCGGTCGGCAGTCGGAGGGTTAAACACCCGTGCCTGCTCAGAAGCAGCACGCGGGTTGTCAACCGGTAGCCGTTGCGTGCTCGGAATGAGTCGGCTCCTCCCGTATAGTAGGCGGTTCGGTCGGGACGCCTGGGTTGGGTCCAAACGAATGCTGAACTCCAGCGGTCGGCCAGTGAGGCGAGGTCGGCGCGAGAGTGGGGCTTGCCCCCACCAGCGCTGCCAGTGCGTTGCACGGTCGCCGAGTCAGCGTTCGGTGACAGTCCCAGAAGTTTCCTTACGCCGTCAAACCTCCTGGTAGACTGTCGGACGAAGCATCTGCGGGTTATAGTCACCCGGGCTAGAAGGCCTGTGCGCACCGTCTGCAAAAGATACATGGGTTGGCCTATACTGTAGTGATGGCCCTGCAGAGGTGGCTGGTTGCAGGGGTTGTGAGCTGGAGCTATTGTTGGTCGGAAGACGTGGCGAAATTTCTCCAAAACGCACAAAATGCCTGCCGCAATTGACGACAAGTGCCCGAGACATCTAGGTTGTAGCGTCTCATCTCTCCATCAAGTCATCTTTGCTCAACTCATGTATCCAGCCGACTCGTGGATCATCTAAAGAGAGGGTATCTGCGCCCACTAAGATGGTACGAGGTAGCCGAACTATAAGTGAGCGTCGAGACCGTGGACGTTGTCGTAGCCTGAACTGCAGTTGAAACTATCATTGGAGGAAGGCTGTTAACAGTGGAGGTTAAAGGTTCCAAAGTCGAGGGCGGGTCGCTGGCGAGTCAGCATGCGTACGAAGCTCCGCTAGAAGTCGACATGATGTTCAGAAAAATTAAATTTTCACCACAAAAGAGGTTAAAATAAATTTAAACTAACAAAAGCGGTACTAATCTAGCAAAACACCACCAAATACAGCTAATACACTCCAAAGAATTTCAAAAATACAGGCTTAATTAAATTCAGAGAGAATCCACTAAGTTACACTACACCTAGTGAGTAGGCTCTACGTGCAGGTTACCTAAGTCACCAAATCAGCTAAATTTTAGTAGACTACTCTGAACTAAACGTAGGCTATGAAGTCGAACTGAGCAGATAAACTTAAAAAAGCTTAGGCTACTCACTTACGAGGGCGAAATCAAAGAGTAGGGTGAAGCGTAGCCTAGATAAAAGACCTTTAGAGTTCAACAAAATAATGTTTACAGAACTGGGCGATAAGGTGTATCTAATATCTAGGACCAGTATTTACTAGTTAAAGGCTAAAGGCTGTGAGCACTGATTAACCTCCAGGCTAGTCAAATCACCAAAGCGAACTTCAGTTTTCAACAGGTTAAATTACTCAATTTCAAGTCCCTATGTTCGGGCGCCAGAAACATGTGACAACTTTCCTAGGGGTCGAGGTCGGGGTGGACTGCCCTCGCCTGGTTTAAAATTGTCAATGTTACAGTCGGATGCGGTCCCAGGAATCACTCAGTGCGGTTGCTGGTGCGATCCAGGGTCGAGCAAAATATGAGTAAATTACACCTCGTTTATATTGGTGGAACTAACCTGGATACAGGTTAGGCGTAAGGCTCAGATCTTTAAAATTATCAATCGCTCAAAGAGCAGAAACTATCATCATAGCCTTCAGAAAATTTGGTGGGGCGTCTCTACGGACGGATCAAGTAGGCAAGTCCTACTTAATATTTGCCTAAGGCACCCTGCTTATAAAATAAGTGGCTTAACTAGGCCTACTTACGGACAACACCCTTAAGATAGGGTTTGGGTCGTAGCGAGGTTGTAGCCCCAGACTAGAGACACAACAGAAGCTCACCAGGTTGACAAGAAAGTCAATGCCAAGTTTTCCCCTGTTTTCTTCTAGTATCACCCGAGTGTTGTGGGTTTGAAACTCTTCCTTCTATTCCAGAATCACCCGACTCGGTAACTAGACGGGTTATATCTGGCAAGGTAGCGTGGTCGAGTCGTTTCTAAGTCTTGAGGATAAAATCCACAAGACAACAAAACTAGTCGAATCAAAGTATTAGCCTGAAAGAAACAAGACTAACACTAGATCATAAAAAGCGAATTACCAAGGAAATGGCGAAATAATTTCCTTAGAGGTTATCAGCGAAAATTTACTAAGCGAAAAACGTGGCTTCACCTCTGACACTCTATGAAAAACTGGGAGAGGAAGGCTCGTCTTTTTGACGTTTCGGCTGTCAAAATGCTTTTTTCGAGAGATCGGCGGCAGTAAGCGACAGACCACGGTGAAATACGAGAAATTAGACATAATTTACCTCCATGCGTGAGGCTAAATTCACCCGAAACTGGGTTATTACAGCGTACTCTGTGGTATTGAGATCGGGAAAAAAGGCACGATAGCATTTTGACAGTTGACAGATTGTCAGATCGAAATTGAGGTTATGTCACCCGAATTAGTCGTAATTTACGTGAAAACGATATTTAAGGTTGAGTTTGGTATTTTAGTGGTTGTTACAGCTGGGAAATAAATGAATATTACCAGCACAACCTTTATTTACGGGGTTATAAGTCGTTTGTTGTCCGTCGCTTCTGGTGCACAGGCTAGGCATGGCGATAGAGCCCAGTCCTGCCACATCTGCTGTTCTAGGGAGAACGACTTCGTTAGGCCTATATGCGAAATTGTGCCCCTACCAAATTTCGGCCGTTACACCTTGAAAGAGGAACTGATTTTCTTTAAAAACTCACTAACTATTCTTACGAACCCCTTTAAATAGTTTACAAATCCAAAAACTAATGAATATTATAAAATACATCGACTATAATTATGTTCAAATTTTGTCTGAAAAACTTCACGAAAACAAAACAGTCGAATAATGAATGTAAAGAAGTAATCCGGTTTTACGCCAAATAATTCATGTTTACCCATAACACTATAGTGTATGCATAAAATGTCCCTAACGTAAAAATAAAACGAAAACTTCTGATTTTATCATTAAAGTTTAGTAATGCTATTTTGAAGGAAACAAACGAAACATAGTAACTGTTACGTTAATATTTACTTATGTTTTGGTTTTCCTGATTAATTCATTTTTGTGAAGGGCGAGTCCCTTCCACATGCAGATAATTATATACTAAGGGAATCCCTTATCTTTCATTTACAGTTTCACCAATTACTCTAATTTTTCTCTTTTTAAATTTTGTGGTTCGTTGTAAATTTTCTCTATAAGGAAAGGGCGAAACGAATAGACTTAAAACAATGATTTCTAGTCAATAAACGCTTTCAAACCCAACCGTTGTTGTTACTTCCAACCACCACCTTACTTAGACTTACCTGTTTCTAGCAAAGATTGACACCATTATCTAACCAGCAGAATCAGCTGTTGCCTTACAAGTCCGACGATCTATCTATGATCTATCCTCACGCTTGCTCTCCCTGCAGTTGCAAGCGTTGCTGGGAAATATGCATTTAATTGTTAGGTGTCAGGGGTGCCAATCCTCTCCGAGCCAGGCTGATAATATCGTACTCTGGTAAATAACAGTGATAGTGTGCGCAATGAATTATCCTACACTTCTAGCTGTGTAAACATTGTGTGAGGTAACTGGCAAATTATCCTATCAAAGAAACATCATTGAGCATTGAACCT
>CM032065.1:25942707-25956069 GCA_018831715.1 Matsumurasca onukii
CACCTGGATATAAAATCATAAACTTCATAATACTCCTACCTCAGACGGAATATTAGGAATAGGACAGGACAAGTATTCCTTTTAAACTTATGCACATGGGTCAAAACCCCTGTAATCGTAAGAATACGTAAGGGATGAACTTGTTACTAAATTTTGAATAACTCAACTAAAAATGTAATACAGTAATTAGAACTCTAACATTACACGTTTGGTGGTTTAAAATATTAGACAAATTTGCACTGTAAACTATAATCATAACTTTACATGTTTGCAACTCTTCTAAAATTGTATTTTGTTTCTTTTATGTCAAAAATCTTACATTATTCTTTTAGCAAAACATATGAATTCGCAAATCAGAAAACTTTTGTTCACAGTAAAAGCTTTTTTAACAACCAAAACTGTAAACAGCAGTTCCATCGTTATGAGTTTCTTACGTTTCAATTTAAATTGCTGAAGAAATCAACAGTCGTCACACGCACCTCAATGCAAAAGCATACTATATAACTCACACACTACGTTAGTTATGGCATGCTTTTGCATTGCGATGCGTGTTAAAGCCAATGTTGATTTCTTCAGAAATGTAATATTGAAACGTAGTAAGATGCTACAGTTTTTGGATGTTATAAAAGGTTTCATTGTAAACATATCATCTTTTTGGATTAACACCAAAAAATCTCAAATTTCTCTCTGCAAAATGTCCGGTTGGAGGGAAGGTGACGCTGGAAGCGTGCTGATAAGGAATGCACACGGTTAGATAAGAGTGCACGTGAACTCGTTTATTCAAATGTAGGCTATATAACCAAGCACCGTTTATGGATGAACGGATTGCGTGTTCAGTATCGCAGCTCATCTATTAGCTGCCTAGGCCGCAACCTGGCTAACTTATGTTTCCTGTAACTGTGCGCGCACCTCTTCACAGAGGAAACAAGCTCTGTTTTGCAAGCTCGCGTACTGTCCATCTTTTATTATGGTCGGTCGGATTGAAATGCTGCTGTAAACTATAAATAAACGCAAATTATAAATAAAAATTCAATATCACATTGTTGTTTTCTTTGCTATACTGTGCGGGAATATAAATATGGGTTTTATTTCTCGAATTCGCAATTGTTAAAGAAAATAAGCAAAAGAAAACATTGTTCATAATTTTTTTTTCAGAACACTCAACTTTGAAATACCGGGTGATTACAAATAAAATAGACCGTTTGGATGGATCGTAGAAAATTTATTATTTAAACGTTTAGATCATTACTTACATGATTATATAGAAGGATTCTTTAAATTTGTATTGAAAATATTTCCAGATTTTCGGTTTGTGCCCCATTTGCAATAGGACAGATATCACTGCTAAGCATCTCACAGGCAACTGTAAGAGCCTATTTAGTGAATATTTGTTTAGGATCATCGATATCGACAGGAAGCGGTGGTACAAAACTCTGTCTTTACATAGGCTCACAAGAAATAGTCGCAGGGCGTTAGGTCCGAACTAAAGGTACACGGCCGATCCATCGGTCTAGGAAGATGTTCATCCAGATACCATCGGAAATCTAAGTGCCAGTGAAACTTGTACCAACATAAACTTTAATAAATTTCCCACACACCAATATAACTTACTATATTGAAATACACCAGTTTAGTTTTGTAGAGGTTATTGAAGTTGTCTATTTCATTTGTAATCACCCGGTACAACTGAATCAAACGAAAGTAAAAAACCTTTTAAACACTTCCAGGTAATCAACTTCTAAAACGTATGCAAAACTTAAAGGTAATATATATCATGGTACGCCTAGGTACGTTTATTTCAGTACACGACTTGTACATGGTATTTTATTTACATTCCCTGTTTATTCGCTAGTTAAAAGTGACTACTTTAAATGGCTGGAAATTCGTGTTTTTAGCTTTTTACCTCTATAAGAAATACACATTGTTTGAGTAAATAAAACACACATATTGCGCAACGCACAATGAAACAAAGATTCCAACAATGTGGGTTTGAAATTGTATCTCATAATTTACGCATATAGCAGTGTTTTGAATCTGACAAACTATACTAAAAAGTCCGACGGTATCCAGGTTTTTCCACAACTACTGTAAGGTGCAAGCATACTGAGATCTTTTTTAGAAATTGTAAAAACAATAGTAAAATATTAAGTACTAGCTGTTTACCTGTGCTTTGCTACGGATACAGTATCATGACTGTGAAGTTGACTTTATCCTAGTACAGTACTTTTTGAAGATAAAACCATAAAACATTGGTAGAGGTCTCTAAAGTCTCTAAAACCTCCAACTTTGACTTTTGTTTGGCAACAAAGTTCTTCGGTTTTGTTATAAAATGAAGACAGCTCCCACATGTATTTCCCCTTTCAGTGTTTTTGCACAAACCAGGGGTCCGAGGTTCTCCCCGTAAAATTATCTAATTTCTTCATGATGAAAGCCACCAGATTACTATAATCAATATAATAGGTTTAGGTTATTGAGATTACCTTGTTGTCAAGATTACTTGACAGATCAACAAGGTAACCTAAACCTATTATATCTAATTCTGATATGATATGGTGTACACGAGGCGTTTTAGAGGCGTTTTCTTCCTAAACCCAACAGATGTAATACGCTGATTTGAAACAACTCAGTAAAGTTGAAAACAGAACATAAAGAACCTAACATTTGGATTAGATAAAATATTTTTAGATTCTTTGGTAATCTCAATTCTTGTGCAGAAATAGGTTTTGAAATATTGTGTTATCCAAATTATTTTTATAATTTTTAAATAAATGATTTTCCAAATACTCTTGAAATGTTTTTAACTTTGCTAGAGTTGAACAATGTAACCTGTATACTTTGGATGGACACCCAAAAGCTTAACCACCGGTAAAATATCAACTAATGCCCATCACATTCACATACGCAAACCGGATCGGTGCTTTGCGGTGTTTGAGTACCTTGCAAGAGTCATAGTTACCCCCGCCGAAACTGAGAATCGCGGTAAAATCACCCTTAAAATTGAATTTCAAAACCATTTCTTAGCGGGTTGTTTTGGGATACCAGAACACAAAATACGGACACAAAATGCGACTTGTAGAGATGATACACATATCGTATGAATATTGAATATAAATTGTTGAAAGATGCTCAAAGCGTGTTCTGGAAGTCAGGATCGGTGCTCATTTCATGTTCCCAGGTCTGGATCTTACAGTGATGACGGCTTGAATGTACCATTCTTCCAAACACAATTCGATAACAATTGATTCCTAAACATTATTGCTTTCAAGACTTGAAGAGTTTTAAATAGTTCACTCAAGAAATACCCTTATTCAAGAAGCAACTTACCCACTTCGAGAGAGCTAGATTTTACTTAACCTGACGAAAGCTGCATTGATATGCTACTAGTCATTGTAAATCAAAAGTAAGACCGATGCGAGGCTGTGGGCGTAGCAATCAATCTTTTCATCGTATTTTATTTAACTACCTGTAGGTGAACCCTTATCTATGTTATTCATTTATTTAATCATATGTTAGTTTTGTTTTGGTTCAACAACTTTGTAAGCACAAAAAGTTATTTTAATCTTCAGTTAATTGGCATTGTCATTGGCAAAACCATTAAAACAATAGTTTAAATTTAAAAGTGGTTATATTTCACCTAATAACATTAGGCTTCATTACATGCTTTAATGGTTTTGCGGAAGACAATGCCAATTAACTTAAGATTAAAAGAACTTAATATGTCTTCATAATTTAGAAATCAAAAGGAGTTATGTCTTTTTGGTGAACTCATTTTATCATTTCATCGTGTAAATTTTAATATACGTACATAACACCACTGCTCCTCATATCATTATCTTTGATGATCTTCACCTTCCTCGCTGTTATCTGTGTCACTGAGGCAAGTCTCCCTATGTCAGATCGTCAGTTGTAGATCTCTGGTCACCACTCTTCACCGCCAGTCTAAGTGTCGCAGCTCCTGAAGTTGACTGGTCCCTGAATCCACCCTGAAAACTTTGCCGTCACCCTGGCAAGGCCCTTACAGAGAAACCGTCATCCGGGCCAGATGACCTCCGGTTTTAACGAGGACTTCCTCCTCCGACTTCTCCTCCTCGTTGCCGAATCCCTGGCTTAGGGAAGTTAAAACTAGGTTCTTTTGTTTTAGAGATGTGAAAACCAAGAAAACACAACTTTCCCGTAAGTTGGGTGTGAAATTACCGGTAGCAATCCTCGGTGCAAGCCCGACCTCCTTGACGCTCGTTTCCACCGACCAAGGGACCTGATAGGGTGTTATCAACGCAGACCCGAGCGTGAAGAAGACGGGTAACCACGGAGTAGCCTTTGCTAACCAAGGGACCTGATAGGGTGTTATTAGCGGACGTTAGACCGCAGCGGTTTAGGATTGCTACTGAATAGTGTGTTGTCTTGCGTTGTCATAGAAATTATGCGTTGCATTGTTATTGTTGCCCTTTATAATTTGTGAAATTATAACGTTACGTACTATAGCAATTATGTCTTATTTTGTTGTTTGAAAGTAAATGAACTTTAATCTGGCTGCAATCTCACAAAACCAAATGTAAGAGGTGTCAGCACCAAGCCCGTCTAAAAGAAACTCACATTGACCGTAGTACTCATTTTCAATATTTTGCTGTAATTATTGTAACTGACACTTTGATGTTCTATACAGTTTTCTACAGTAGGTACATTTAAAATGTATACTTTATTTTCACTATGTTATTGTTTCTAAAATAAGAATTAATAAGTTTGCAAGTATAAATATAACAAGGCCGATACGCAGCTAAGCGCTAAAGCGCCACTGGCATAAGTGAAACGAATTTACTTACTACAGGCGTTACGAGGCTGTTCACTCCGCTCACAGCCTCGCTTCGGCCTCAGACCGCAGACGTACGTGGCATGTCGTGATAAGTTATACTTCGTATACCATACAGGGAAGACGCAAATTTCATTAAAAATCGGACTTCGGAAAAAATTACTTTTTGGCTGCCATTTTAAAACGACTTATTGGATTTTGTGGTATACTGATATAGAACATTAAACTTCAAGCTAATTTAAAATGTTATTAAAGTCTGATAAAATGTACTGTTTGTTTTGCTGATGTTGTAGGAACATAAAGTATAGCTAAAGACAGACTGCATAATAGGCTAAGTCCCCAAACGAAGTTTCGCCGCCATAGCTCCAGCCGATTTTGAGTTATAAGCGGTCCAATATTCTTTAAATCGTAACAGACAGACAGGAATTTTCTAACGTCAGTTTCGGTCTTTGCAAAAACCCCAAATAACCAAAACCGATGGATTCATTCCAATGTACATACAAAAGTCTTATTTTATTTATATGGATTGTTAAGTGTTTCAGATTTTAGCTCTCAATTGAAAAAAAAAATAATAAAAAGTGGTTTTGCTCTAAAACTCGTATTTTACTGTACAAACCAGACAAGTAGAATACAAACTAGCCAGAGGTGTTACGTGAATACTTTGATCTCCTTGTACCAAGATATACATCAGCACTTCATTACGTCAGCAAACAGCTCCCCCGAGTATATTGTGTGCAAGATTTACTTTGCTGACGATATTCTCGCAGATATAAAACACGCTATAAGTCAATCTACAAGTAGACTGTGCTGCTATCTATCAACGTATCTTAACACTAGGACACCGTCTCTACTTAGTACTTCTTCGTGTCTGATGGTATTACTAAACCAAATACAAGATTTAAACTAGATTAAGGGTTTGCTTGCTGTTACTTACAGTAAAGTTTTGCATTTACAAAGTGTTGGAACAAAATTACCTTTTTTAAGGTGCGTTTTTGGCCCGGGTTTTGTAGGTTATTTGTCGGTACTTAAATGTTTACAGATTTATATCAGTTATTGAAGTCATATATGAGTTTTAAATACTTAAATTTCGCCTAAATAATAGACGAACAACAATTTGTTTGTAATATTAATATTAAAACGTCGCTTTTTTATTTGTTTTGGTATATAAGAAAACTGGTATCTACCAATACACTTTGTGTCTCAGACAACGTTATCACCAAGGACTTTTCAATGTAGTAAGTTGTTAAATCCAAATACGCCCATCAAATTTTACAATGATAAAATATATCTACTTCAATTTATGAAACATTTATGCCAAACATTGGCTTCATACACTACAAATTTGATATTTACATCAAAGACTACTGTAGAAATCTTATCCAAACCCTAACCCACGACTCGCGGAGTCTGTACAAATATTGCTATTCAGCCAATGTCTCGTTTGTGCCAAAGTCTTGTTTGAGTTGCCGAAGTTTATCCAACTTCATTCACTTCACTTTCATAAGATTCCTCGGATTCCAACAAAAGTATTCTAAGCAGTTCTTTTGGATCTTTTGAAAATATTTAATGAGCGTTGTATTTCGTTAGCAGTCGATTAACGCAGTTAGTTCTGTGTAGAAGGCATTGATAGTTTGGGTTTACAATTAAGCCCAATGTATTTAAACGTGTTTTTATTAGGTAATTACAGTATTTTTAGGTTGGAATTATTTAATTTTAGAAAACGCAATTTAGGCAACATCGATTAAAACCATTATTTTTGACCTATTCTAGAACGCCTGCAATATTTTCAACGCAAAGTTTGCAGCACTTGCCTGTACTTATTTCACGTGCTGCGCCGTGACATTGGAGTGAATGTTATAAAGTAAGATTAATTTACTCTGCATTAAAGTTGGGATCCAGGCTTCAAAAATGGTGAATTTCTCATTAGACTTTTATTTTGTAGCACATTCTGTGCTCTGATTATTTCTGAATAAGAATTTATAAGAGTTGGCTATCCGACAGGTTATTGGTATTTAAACATTAAGAGGCGGCCCGAAAGAGCCCGAACGGCGTTCAAATGGGATAAAAATAAAATAAATAAATGAATATTTTACTGCGTGAACATTTTTACATGAAATGCATGGCAATCGTCTTTTCCTTAGCTAAAGTGTTCCTTTCATACTTCCATCGAAATCCCTTTCAGACATACAAAATGTACATTCACTCTCTCCTATTCATTCGAATAGAACACCTCTAGACTCTATTTAGTCGGCCAATGTATACAGTCTCCCAATTATACGCCATGGATTCGTCTGTGTTATAGAACGCTTGAGCGATGAGAACTGTTTTCAGACGAAGTTTTAAATGCCTTGGGCACGACGGCGTTGTTTATCGAATTTAGCAATCTGTTGATGAAATGAACTCCTGCCTGAGAAGGCAAACGTTCATGAGCTACCGTTCTGTGTCTCCCAGTTCGGTAGTTTTCCTGCCTCTAGTATCATGCCTGTCTCTTAGCTTTCCCGATACATTGCGCGCCTACCTTGTGGGATTTGGAGGATTACAAAGTATGCAAGAGTGGTATTAATTAATAGCGTATACTGTGTTTTACTAGTACGCAAGTACGGAACACATGTCCTTCTGCATCGGGATCTGAAGTCTCCATTATTTTATTCTGACCTGTTTTTTCCCGTATTGTTCGTACTGTTGGATCATTAAATCCTTTCGCATCCTTGTTTGATCCAATATTGTCTACGATCTGATGATATTGCAGTCACCACATCCCGGTGCGGTTGAGTGACTCGCCCAAGGTGTCGCAGACGTGGATAAGTGGCGCGGTGGTGCGGCAACACGACGAGGCTCGTGCTGGTCGCAGACAACGACATCTACATCCGGTACTCGCCAGGGAGCGCCACTGACTTCCGCATAACCAACACCGGACAACCTAACCTCTTCTACAATGGCGTACCTGACTGGCTTTACCAAGGTAAGCTTTTTAATTAATGCCTCAAGAGAATATTGTTGCAGACTTGTAGTGAAAAAATCTCTACACTAAATTAAAACTGGTAGAATAAATTAGAATGCCAGGCTTTAGGATAGTAGAAGTGTGCATATTTTACTTTTTTGTAAAATTGTTATCACAACAATCTGTTTGCTATTAACAAAAAAATAATGTCCAGACATAACTGATTATAAAGGTCTTAGGAATCTATCGTTATTCTTAAAATGTACACTATAGTCAGCTGACACAGAATAGTAACTTTTATATCTCTGGAGTTTAAAGGTGGGTGTTTATACAAATAGGAGGCAAGATTAATGTTACCTTTTAAAGCTTATGTGTGGTGCTATACTATGCATAATGATTAAAACCACGGATAACACATTTTAGGTGAATTAATTTTAGATCAAACCTTTGATTTTGCCAAAAGTAAGTTTACTTTAATAAGTGAACTGATTATAGTATGTCTACCTCTATTAATGCAAAATATGAAATATTGTTAAGTCAATTCTCATCTTTACCTCCTCATTTTTAATGCACTAAAATCCTTAACAAACTTTGTCAATAGTACTTACTCTACACGATACCGATGGTAGTTATTTTCAAATAACCAAAATAATTATTATTATTAGTATACTTTGTGTACAATTTATGTAGACTTCAAGTTCCTTTATTTCAGTTGTATTAAAGACAAAGAGGTCATTCACCAAGTACGCTTGAAGACCCTCCCTTATAATTTTCTGTCTTTAAATCTATTTACTTTCAAGCTTATACATTCCGCCCACCAACACTACTGTCTGTGTTATAGAGGATGCTGCCATCGCCGTACGAGGCGCTGTGGTGCCAGACGGGTCGCACCTCATGTTCTCCTCCTTCAATGACTCGGAGGTGCGCCACTTCCAGCACCCATGGTTCAGCCTGGGCGACACCTCTCCTGCAGAGCCTGGCAACATCTTCCCTGCGTCTCGCAGCGTCCGGTACCCTACAGTGAGAGCCGAGAACTCTACCCTGCCCCTCCCCTCCCGCTCTTCTTCCACCCCAACACCACCTTGAGAGTAGCAAGTAACATCAATGTCATATACTTCAAAAATCCTGAGAGCAAATACAGGGCTGTCGCAGCTTACTTAATTTAAATTGAGAAATTCTCCGCTTCAGAACTTCTAAAAAATATGCCTAGAGTTGTCCCTGTTCAAGTTGTAGGTTAGGCTGCTCAGTATAATGTCACCAAACATCTTTTGCTTCTCTTCTCAAGGTTGAGTTTCACTTAATTTTATTGCTGCTTCATTTTTGCTGGATAATTCAACACAATGCTACCATAATTTTCCATGTCCATACAGTTTTCTAAGATAAAATTGTTCTAATATAGATGTACAAAAAGGTACATAGGCCTACTAAGTTTTGTATAAAGCCTAACATCTTTAGGTAAATACATTGCTTTTAAAAAATGTTATTGTAATTACTGTACCATACAAATATTCGGTTTATTTTGATAAAACCAACAATTAGATAACCTAAAATGTACAGTACGTTTATTTTCAAGAAGTACATTGAAAACTACTAGCTGTTACAGTTATAAATAAAAACTAATAATCTCTTCATTTATAAAATAAAATTGTAAAAAAATTAATTATGATTTCTGAATGTCAAACTTTTGATTTATTTAAACTGATAATGTTACCTAAAGACAACACATGTCTTTAATTAAAAAAAGTAGATTGATACAAAATATAATGAATTTATTTCATAGTGAGCAGTTCCTCAAAATAAATGGCTTTCAATTAACAAATCAAATTGTCTTAATTTAACACTTTTGTTGTTCAATAATTATTGAAAACTACAAATGTATAAAGTGTTTTAACTGATCCACAACTGGGCCAAACTTATATTTTATGTTTCCACAAAACACAATGCAAATAAACTGTTTTCTTTAGAACGGTCCAACTGTTGTGTATTTTACAAGGCTGGGTATTATTTGTGTGCCTGATTAAACATACTTTTTTGGATACGCACCGACTGCACAACCCTTTGTTTGTTTACTTTTGGTATACTGTACCAATCAGTACATATTTCATCCAGATTTATATTATTCAGTGTTTGTTTCTAATTCTTATTTTTAATGTGAACTCCTCCCTTATCCTCTGATCTCTGTCCTCTGTGAAATGTTCAGTTCCAGAGTTCAAACTCCTTCCTTCACACACTCACAACATACAATACACAACACAATTAAGATTACAGTATAGTTAGTTAGTAGTTTTGTAATGTTGTATTTTTAAGCTCTCACTTATTTGTAACAGCCAGAGCTGAATAAAAAATGTGCAACAGGCAACCCACAATATAACACTATACAGTTTTTTATTAAAATTCTGTTGCTAATAGTTTATTGTGGAACCAGCAAGTTAAAATGCCTCGTGCTCTGCACAGATGTTAGCGTACTGTTATTTGTCAAACCATTCACACAGTTTTATCTTGAAGACACTTCGATATAAGTTTAGTCCCCACACACCCGAATTGAAATTCTTCACTTGCAGATTACACTGTGTAACAGTAGTGAATTACTAAAAAAAATTCATATTACTCTATTTAAACAAATCTAGCTTCTTTCTAAGTTTAAAAAAAATTAAAATACAAATTAGTAAAACTTTTAACTTCTAACTAGTGTCCGGCGGTCCGTGAGACTGAAACATATTTTAATCAAACATAGGTCAAATTTATCAAGTAAAGCTTTGTCAGTCAATTATTAGGTTTACAGTTAGTTAATTACTTAGTGCAAGCACAAATTACATAGAAAATATCTCAATTTAGTTGAAAATATCTTGGCACTTAAGTTTATCATGTAAAAAGAATCATAAAGAAATTACATAAAGTATGCATATTATTTTAAAACTAGTTTAAGTCCTTCAACGAATCCTTTGTTATAGCCAGGGTCTCCAAATCCAGTGGTGAAACTGTGGCTAGCTGACCTTAACAACACCAAACTGGCGCACAAAGAAGTCTTGCCTCCTGAAATATTTGAGGACCAGTGAGTAATAATAATTAGTTTTACTGTGGGGACATTTTGAGAATGTATAGCACGTTTAACGTCATCTTTCAGCTTAAATATTGTAGCTAAAATGTTCTCACACTTCCAACATTAAAATATCATGTAGGTACTAATTTGAACAGTTTTGCATTGGCTATCTCTCATTAATTCAATTATTATTACACTCTAAATGTTTCTTAGTTAAAGGTTTCTTAATTGTAAAACATGAACTGATAAGTGGTGTAGAGCCTCTTTGATCAAAGCTTGTTCCAGAATGCCTTTGGCTAGAGATTCTGACGGTATGTTGGAACTACTATGCATATTAGTGATATATTAGAAATGATATGTGCTGTCAAGTTAAGAGTTCAATGAAGAAATATATTTGTATACATAATTTATGGACATGAATTTTTAAATTTAATATGATATTTTTGGAAGGATCTGTCATAAAGTTATATTTTACGACCCATAAAAATTTTGACGTTAATGATTACGGCTGACAAAAAGCAGGGCCAGTGCAAGACAAAAACAAAATTCTACTGAAAATATTTTGTTTTGTTATATTATTTTTCTTTCTTAATGTCCCCAGAATGTGTATAACTGATAAAACTTATACTTAATATGTTAATTAATTTTAATTACAATTTAAATGCATAGCTTAAGAAAATGCAAGAATCTCCATAATTTGTAGCAAACACCATCATCCAACTATGACCACTTTAAATCAATAAAAACTCAGACAATCAATATGTACATTAAAAGCAAGAAAAATTAAAATAAATTATAAAGAAAACCTTTAGGATGAATAAATAAGATGCAGCTCTAAATGTTGTCCCATTGTTCGCAGAGACTACTACTTGACGTCAGCTGGTTGGGTGGATGATGACAATCAGCAGGTGGCTGTGGTTTGGATGAACCGACCTCAGAATGTGTCAGTGATCAGCAGCTGTGCAGCTCCCTTGTGGCTCTGTGTCGAGGTAACTGGCAAACTGTTCAAGTACATTCTAATTTACTGGATTTTTTTTGGAAACCGTTAGATTAGCTCTGATAACTTTATTAATATTATGTCTGTTATTTGTATGTTTTTTTGGTGAAATCAAAGATTATGTTATGGTAGGTATATAGCCCATAGATGCCACATGGCTGAGGCAGGAAAATTAACATAGTTGGGGCAGCCCAAGCACAGATAGCTGCCATCTCTCGCTTACCCCTTTGGCCCCAAGTGCTCAAGTTTGTCAGATGTCAATGACTTAAAATGGCTCAAATCGCAATTTTGAGAACGAATGAAATTACGGTGTCAGTGGCTCTACTTAAGACTCTTAAAAGCATTCCATCGCAGTGCTATCTGTACAGGGGCTGTTGCAACTATGTTGATTCTGCTGCCTCAGCCATTCGGCATCTTGCACTAACATCATAACATAATCTTTGGAGAAAAATATGAGGCAAAAGCTTCAATGGCGTTTTGACAAGAATTAATATAAGCTGTGTTATCAATTTTGAGATTTTAAAATAATTGTTCATTTCTATGGTTTTGTCTTCATGGGCATTCTAAAACTTGTTCGTTTGTACAAATTGAATAATGAATGATATTTTACTTCATTAATTACAGTATACTTGCAACTCCTATCTCACATTTCAACTAAATTTGATGAAATCCAATTGCATTTAATGGAAAATTTAAAAGTAAATGGTAGTTTTTAAATTTTGCCAATAGGAATGAGGTTTATTTTTTTTAAAGATACGTGTACATACGAGGTCTGTCCAATAAGTTCGCGAACTGGTTTAATATAGCGACCTTGAGGCGACGTAGAACTCTGCCCACTACATCACGTGACAACTAGACATCCAATAAAGTGTCAGTGCTCGTTTTACAGTCGAGCTGTGTCTATCAAGCTGTCAATGTCAGTTTATATTTTCTTGTTTTCGCTGTTCGTCGAAAAATCAAGATTGATGAAATTACTGAACAACGAATCAACATCAAGTTTTTAGCGAAACTAGGGAAAAGCTCTCATGAAATTACAGATATATTGAGGGCTGTTTACGGAGATAATGCCTTCATAAAAAAGTCCCATTTTCAAGTGGATTAAACGTTTCAAAGATGCCCGCTAAGGCGCTTAAGATGATGCAAGGCAGGGACGACCTTTAGCCTCATGTTTGGATGTCTAGTAGGACGAACACTGACGCTTTATTGGATGTCTAGTAGTCACGTGATGTTGTGGCCGGAGCTTTACGTCGCCTCAAGGCTGCTATATTGAAACAGTTCGCGAACTTATTGGACAGAACTCGATCATTTGTACATAAAAGAATTACCTGCAAACAACTATGTTGAAAATATAAAGTAATCTGAAGCTAAAAGTTATTTATTTATTTGTCAATATACAATATTCAATAATTGTGTTGACAACAAACTAACTATATAAAAAAAACACAAAAATCTACTACCACTGGTAAGAAAAGATAGCTAAAACCTCTTCAGCTATATGATAAAAAATATTAGTATGCAAATTAAAATTTAAATACCATTTTCCATGAATTCTCTTACTGTCTAAAACGAATTTGACA
>CM032065.1:25966048-25977164 GCA_018831715.1 Matsumurasca onukii
TGACTGTATGAGATAGGATAGAAAAAGCCAAAAATGTTAACATAAAAAGATTTTGAGCTAACAACCAGTTCAAAAACATTGATGGTTACCGTATAATATTATGAGATACAAGATACCCTATGACTTGGTAGTTAAGGATTAATAAGTGTAACTTCGCGATAAATAACAAGTGGGTGAATAATTGGCATCTGGGACCATTGGTGTCCATTGCTGGTGAGAGTAACTATGATTCTTCTAGGCCCCGAGCTTGTAATGTTAAATTGCAACACTTTACGAAGTTGTTTTGCAAAATCTAGGGTGCCTCACTTTCTTTCTTGGGCCATATACCTGAACTCTGAGACCCACGCTCTCAGGAAGCGTGACTGAAATCCAAAATAGAACGGTGGACCAGCATAAAAAGAACCACAAGTACTGGAGAACAAACTTTATTCTTAAGAACAATAATCTTAATAACCACAATCCAATAATAATTAACCATATACCCATACCAAGATCAAAAACACAATAGAATAAATCACAAATTAACATTTACCAAAAAACAGTGTGCACATTATAATAAACTAGCTGAGAGTACCAGCAATACGCCTCGGGGCTTTCTTATGATTGCTGTGGGTCTATTTAATAAAAAAACAAATTTAAAGTAAAAAAAGTTTCCTATACCGTATATCTTGAAAACTCATTTAGTTTGCCTGTTAGTTCACCATCTCCTCCTTATAAGTGTTGGCTACCTTGTGAGAGTCATAGTTACTCCACCATTCCGGCCGTTTTTATGCCTTTTGCAATTTTTTTAAGGATGTTATATTGACATCAAATGTAGCTAACGGCACATTGTGTGATTAGCTTAACCCTAAAACAAAGTTTCGCCGCCATAGTTGCATATGATGTTGACTTATAAGCCTGTTAGTTCACCATCTCCTCCTTATAAGTGTTGGCTACCTTGTGAGAGTCATAGTTACTCCGCCATTCCGGCCGTTTTTATGCCTTTTGCAATTTTTTTAAGGATGTTATATTGACATCAAATGTAGCTAACGGCACATTGTGTGATTAGCTAACCCTAAAACAAAGTTTCACGCCGCCATAGTTGCATATGATGTTGACTTATAAGCCTGTTAGTTCACCATCTCCTCCTATAAGTGTTGGCTACCTTGTGAGAGTCATAGTTACTCCGCCGTTCGGCGGTTTTAGGCCTTTGCAATTTATTTTGAGGACGTTATATTGACATCAAATGTAGCTAAGCACATTGTGTGATTAGCTTAACCCTAAAACAAAGTTTAGCCGCCATAGTTGCATATGATTTTGATTTATAAGCCTGTTAGTTTACCATCTCCTCCTTATAAGTGTTGGCTACCTTGTGAGAGTCATAGTTACTCCGCCGTTCCGGCCGTTTTAGGCCTTTGCAATTTATTTTGAGGATGTTATATTGACATCAAATGTAGCTAATGACACCTTGTGTGATTAGCTTAACCCTAAACAAAGTTCGCCGCCATAGTTGCACATGATTTTTGACTTATAAGCCTGTTAGTTCACCATCTCCTCCTTATAAGTGTTGGCTACCTTGTGAGAGTCATAGTTACTCTACGTTCCGCCGTTTTAGGCCTTTGCAATTTATTTTGAGGATGTTATATTGACATCAAATGTAGCTAACGACACATTGTGTGATTAGCTTAACCCTAAAACAAAGTTTCACCGCCATAGTTTCATACTCATTTTGACTTATAAGCGGTCCAAAATGTCTAAATCATTTTCTGAGTCCACTTAGGACCCTTGCTATTTTGTTTAAGGATGTTGTATGAATATAATATATAGCTAAAGACACACTGAGTAATGGGGGTGAAGTTTCACCACCATAGCTTCAGCCGATTTTTAGGTAGAAGCAGTCCCATATGCCTTGGCGTTAAGACAGACAGGCGGACAGGATTTTTTCAGTCAGTCTCGCCACGCTGACCGCGTGAGTGAAGAGTGGGGTATTGATTAAGCGGACACTACAGAGTGCATGTGGGAAAAAACCTTTTCAGAGCCCAATTTTGAGTTCCAAAATGGCTTATTGATTCGCCGGACACACCACAGAGAGTGCATGTAGGAAAAAACCTTTTCAGAGCCCAATTTTGAGTTCCAAAATGGCTTAAAAGTTTTACATACTTACAGACAGGAATTTTCTTAGCGTCAGTTTTAGCACTTTACAAAGTGCAAGAAAACTTAATAACCAAACGTCGATGGATTCATTTCAATGTACAGTCAAACTGAAACCAAATAAGTGTTATCGATGTTTGACTACCTCGTGAGAGTCGTAGTAATCCGTCATTCCGACGTTTTCAGAGCTTAGTTTGGTTCCTGCCATTTATTTTATTATGTTATATGGATACAAAATATAGCTAAATGCACACTGCGTAGTGGGTTAACCCTTAAGCGAAGTTTCACTACCATATCTTCAGCCGATTTTCAGTTTTAAGCGGTCGAATATGCCGTAAAAACATGTTCAGTGCCTACTTTGGTCCTCGCCATTTATTTTGTGGTTGTTGTATGGATATAAAATATAGCTAAAACACACTGCATGAAAGGCTTTACCCTTAAGCAGTTTCACCACACCTTAGTTTCAGCTTATTTTGAGTTATAGCGGCATTAAAACCATTTTATTAAATTAATTTTAAATTAAAATTAAACTTCTGGGTCGACTACAATAAAACAATATTTATTGTAATCTGGTTGACCCAAAGGTTTTATTTTAATTTACCATGACAAACCACATAAGTCCAAAATAAACTTTAGTTTAGTTAAGTTGAAAATAAAAAAATTACATGGCTAAAGTACATTTATTTTAAATGTATCATGACAAACCACATACGTTTTAAATCCAAAATAAACTAATTTTGTTTAGTTAAAAATGGAAAACCACATAGCTATAGTACAACACTCGCTGTAAAGCATGAATAGTAAGTAATATGGTCAACAAACACTGTCGGTCAGACGTACTGGCCGGAAGAGAGGTACAACCGTGGAAGTGCCGGTTGGCGTGCAGCGGCGCGCATCATGAGCCTGTTTTTCCGCAGCTGAAGCAAGCTTTCGAGCAAGCGGTTGGAGATAGGACAAAAGTGCTCAGGACCATTTGTGTAGGAAATTAAATTTTAAAGCTCGTATGTGCTGTCAAAAATTAAATATCTGTTATGGTTTTTCTAGAATTTTAAGTGACAGTTTTGGAGTTATAAATTTTCACATGTAGTGAGGCCTTATTAATGACCGCCATCTTGAAAATAATTAAATTATCAAACATGTTAATAGCCTATGTGTTAACCAGGTATATAAGCCACATTCCTGTAAAATTTCATTAAAATTGGTCCAGTGGTATTTGCATGATTGAGGAACAGACAGACAAACAGACACACAGACACACACCATCTCATTTTTATATATTAGTATAGATTGGCAAGGGTACAGCTTCAACAAACTACAATTTAAGAATTTCAACTTTAAATCGTCAATATAAATACAAAAGGATAAGTTAATTCAGTTTTACAAGTTATAATTTAATAGAGAAATATATATATGTCACACAAATTTACTAAGACAGCACTTTAACATTAACGGGTACATAATTCCCTCAAAATAAATCCCTTTAGTGGTGGGCAATATTGACAAGTACTTTTAGTACTCTAGCACTCTTTAGTACTATAATTATTTTTAAATACTTTAGAATTTGTATAATGAATACCTTTAAATATTTTAGCATGAACTCTTATACAAGCAAATTTTACATAACACACACATTTAACTTACATGACACAGAAACACAAAACGAGAAAATTTTGGCGTGGCGATCAATTTGGAAAAGAGAAAAGGGTAACCAGAAATTAGAAATTTAGTAATGGTAACGCTCTGGACTGACCAGGTCCGGAGTTCGAATTAGAAAAAGTTCTCAATTAGATTTTAGAATTTAAAAATTTCAAAAATACAAAAGTCAACTGAGTTAAAGAACTACGTGCAAGTCACTGGGTCACTAGGTCGCGGGGGCGAAGTAGATATTCCTGGTGAAACCTTCTAGTCCAGAGCATATTCACTCACGGCACTTATCTGGCAAATTTAGCTGAATAGAAGTCAAAGCAGTTCAGTGTAGTGAGAGCTGCGTGGGCTAGTCGATATATCCAGCGAAGATCGGTCAGTCTTTTCACTAGTATCCAGCCCGGCATCTCTCTTGATAGCTGTTGTCCAATTTAGTCAAGGATGACATTAGAACTTCATACAGTTGTCTCGGCCTAAAGCCGAGCCTCCCTTTGGTGGAGTGTAATTTTGTCCATATTACTCTAATATAACAGTAAGCGAACACAATCAGAAAGGAAACATTAAACATAAAAACTAATACAAGGATCTACACCCGATGGTGGTGTTCCTTCCATCATAAGCGAGCACAGAACAGAACCGACGGAAAAAGACAGAAGACAAAAAAATCGAAAACGTCGGAAACTTGGCGTCATAGGAAAGGATGCTGCCAACCTACTTGAGCGAAGTAGCACAAAAACTGTAACACGAAAACACAGAGACAACCTCAGTACTATAATGGCTGAACTCAACCAGATAACTCTGGGTAATTTAAGAATAGTCCAAGGCAAGACATATAAATATGTTGTATATTGTTAGCTAATATTAAGGACAAGTCATTCACAGTTGTTTTTAGTTGTTATTGTGAGGTGTGCAGGCGTTATGTGAAACTGCTGCATATCAGAGCTTCAAATGGTGGACTGATAAATTTATTTTTGTTTTGTACTTTACCGTTTTTTCCTCCTGATCTATTACTGGATGTTGGTCAACAAAACATCTAATTCAAATTTTAAAACGTTGTAAAAAGATTTCTAGTTAAACAGGCGTACTATACTATAGACAACTTCTAAATTCTTCTGGCGCTTTTAACTAATTTTACACAGTATAATTAGGCCCTCATTTGTTAATATTGGCTTTACAGTAGATTAGTTTTGCCGTAGTTTTGTTAATAGTTTTGCTGTTTGTCAAGCATAAAATAATTTTGTATTGTGACAATATATCTTTACTTATCTTAACACAGCAATTTCCAAATATGTTCAATATATTTATTTATTTATTTCCATGGCAAACACCAGTTTACATTTGTGTGTGACTGAATAACAATAATTGAGACTTACATGCTAAAATTCTTAGGAGTGTACTGTAATAATTTTACATGCAAAATAATACAAAGTGAGAAATACGATACTATAACTAAATAACAATGACGGTTGATGGTGACTAGCGTAGTTCTACATACAAAGTGATAAATAGGATTTATAAATATGATATACGAACAAATAACATTGATATAGACTATGAAAAAAGATTAAACATAACAAGTTTCATTGGATGATGTGTAACATGAATAGACTATGAACAATAATTTATACTTAGAATATGATTTATTGTAATCGTTATATAATGTTGGAAATAAATTCATTATTTAACTTCTGATAGTAAATCAGAGTTTTGTTAATAAAGTAAGTTTGGCTAACGTAAAGATCAGGCAGGAGTCAGACACAGTGCAAATTATACAATATTAGATATTCTGATTCATAGTGAGCCTGGCGTGTAATTTAGTATTTGGGAACAAGTAGAAAAGTTTATTTACATACTTTTTGAAAGCGATTTTAAGTAAGTTTTTTTGTTGTTAACAAGCAACTGGTTCTGCTGTGTGGATGTTAACAAAGACGGCAAGACAGGTGTGTGGAGGAGACAACAAGGGAACGGCAGTGATTCACCACCTCGACAGTAGTAACAATGAGAAGTACAAGCTACACTCGTCCAAGATCAAGCACTTAGAGTTCAGCACCAGGTGCGCCACCATTTCACATTGTCAAGTAACTCTTAGCTTCAATACTCAATACACATGAACAATATTCATTGAAAGTGACACTAGCAACAACTGACGACAAGGATGTTACTACAAACTAAATAATTTTAAATAAGTTCTTAAATGTTGATTACAATATAATCCAGTATTGAAGAGTACATGAAATGTGATAAAAGTTTTCTAAACAATGAATGAATATATATTTTACTAATTCTGTATTATTTATTTAGATCAGTGGTTCCCAACCTTTTTTCTTTTAGTACCCTAACAACGATTTTCACATTTGCGTACCCCATTGTTGCCCTATAGGGGCACAAAAGTTATATCAGTTTTAAAACGTAAAATTTAAAATTCTCCACTTTTAAACACAACTAAAACAGGATAGTTAAACACCATTCAATTTTTAGCATTTTATTTACATCACTTCATTTATAAAGACATAAACTTGTATTATTAAGTAAAGAAAAAATCATTTTAATCAAAATGCATCAGTAAAAATATGCAGATTTAGATTTTAAAACATTCGTGAGATGATTATTATATAGTTAAAACTTAGTGTGAGCCTTGAGCTTGAATCTGAGAGGTCAGTTTTTGAAGTCAGGTTCAAAAGATGAAAGGTAGAGCCGCAAATCTGGAGCTGCATCAAGTGTGTTCCTATGTTTGTTCTTGATGAGCATACGATGAAAATGCCCTTTCAACTAGCACTGAGCTAGTAAAGGCAACAAATGCTTCAGGGCTTTATTGCTCAAGCTGCCATACTCTTGTCTTGCGTTTGCCCAAAACACTGTGAGATCGTCATGTTTAAATTTAGCTCGGAGGGTTGAATCAGTTGATAGTTCGATCAAGGCTTCTTTGTCTGAAATTGGTAAACTAGTTGCCTGATCAAAAAATGCCTGTTCAAACGGATTGGAAATCCAGTTATTTTCACAATTTGGCACAGGAAAATATTTTCTAAAGGATATTTGAAGTCCTTTCAAATGAATCTCAATGTTATCTTTGACTTCTTTTGACAGTTTGAGATGGTTTTCCTTCAAGAAATCGTTAAGTGTTTCAAAAACTTCACACTGCCCTTTGCTGATGTAAGACTTCCAAAATTCAAATTTCTTTATCATTGACTCAATTTTGTCGGACACTTTGAATATGTCAACCGAACTTTTCTGTAGTGCTAAATTAAGTTTGTTTATTTCTGAAAAGATGTCACTTAAATATGCAAGCTGTTGAAGCCATTCACTGTTGTGGAACTTGCTAGCCAGCTGAAAAGGGTGATCATCAAAGAAAACTTGAGCTTCGTTTCTTAATTCAAATAATCTCGTGAGAACTTTCCCTCGAGACAACCAACGTACTTCCGTATGATACAGCAAAGTGACATGCAAACTATCCATGTCTTCACATAGGAGTTTGAATAATCTGGATTTTGTTGCGCTTCCCTTAACAAAATTTACAACTTTTACAGCTTCATCGAGCACTTCTTTCAACGCACAAGGGAGGGGCTTTGATGCAAGACTTTGCCTGTGAATTGCACAGTGGCTCCAGGAAACATGTGGAGCTACTTCTTTAATGCGACCCTTCAAACCTTTGTAGCAACCAGACATAGACCTTCCACCATCAGCACAAACACCACAGCAATTGTCCCAACTAATTTCATGTTCAGTAAAATAACCTTGAATTACATGAAATATGTCTTCACCTGTACATCTTTCAGTGAGAGGATAACATAGCAACAGATTTTCCTCCGGAACATTTTCATTTAAATATCTTGCAATTACAAGCAAAATTGATAAATTAGCAACATCAGTGCTTTCATCCACTTGAATTGAAAATACTGGACTTTTCTTAATCTTTTCAACCACTGAAGTTTCAACATAATTTGACATGTCCCTAATTCTTCTGAAACCGTGTTGTTTGACAAAGGGATCTTTTCAATTTTTCACATGTTCTTCGCCTAACATGCAACTTACGGCGTCTTTAATGCAATTAAAGATCAAATTTTCAGCAGCCGTATGGTTTTCCGTGTTTGGCAATATGGTAACTGATTCTATCGATGCTTCCACTGCATTCTCATTATCTTTATTAGCAGAAGATAAAAACGAAGTGACATTGGGACTTTTGACATTCTTTGAAAAAGCTCATATCTTTTGTTTGTAGTTTGGGTGTTTTGTATTTAAATGACGCAATAACAAAGAGGGTTTCATGCTACCATTTGATAAAACTTCCCCACATACAACGCACATTGGCTTTTGACAATCATCATCGATTGTAAATGAAAACCCATATTTTAAATATTCATCCGAGTATTTCCTCTTTTTAACAGATGACGCATTGATATTTTGCTGTCTTTTATTAGGATTGCAAGTTTTCTTACCGTCTTCGGCCAATGTACTCATGCTGTCAGCCTCTGTTGTCACACCCACATCCGGTTCTAAAAAGCTGCATCACGACTGCTGCTTGTCGACACTTGACTTCGTCAATATTTGAGTTACTCACCAAAGTCTTTAATGATCCAGTTTTTAACCACTTCTCCATTTCAACACAATAATTGTGTATGAATAAAACTAATTGAACTCACATCACTTGTCATGCATCTAACGAAGAAGAAGACTGAATAAATGAATTTTGAAAACAAAACAGGACAAATCCAGCTGTTTGTAAAGCGACAATTATTAATGGGCAGTAGGGAATTTTGTTCATAAAGATAAAGACGGTTCCCTGACCGGCTTAAAATTAAACGTGAAGGTCAGAAAAACCCTGCTCATAAAGGGATATTTTGTGTGGGTAGAACTAGAGGCGGTTGCCTGACTTCATTACTTGCATCTGACTTGCATGTCGCTGGCTTGTCCCCGCTAAAAACCACAGATTATAACTGCAACATCATCTGGATTAGTTGTAGCGTTTGGTAGGAGAGACTAAATAGGCTAGCTACTGTATGTAGTAGTTCGCCATTACTCATATTTTTGTTACCCCTAAAGAAGGTGTCTGAGTACCCTGAATCTATATCTCATTAATAACAAGCTCATAGTAGTATGTTATCTCAATCAATTGGCAATGTGGACCACCAGGGTTCAGTGTCCTTGCTGGGTGATCAAAGTGATCTCTCTCATTTGACTTGGTGTAGTGGTCAGCACAATCACCTGGCAAGGAGTGAGAGGCGGGTTTGAGTACCAGTTCGGGCCACACATTTTGTCTTCAAATTTCTTTAGTAATTATTATATTGTTATTGGTTATGTACCATAAAAATCTGTATCAATAATGATGCCTATCGTAACCAAATTGTTATTTAATGGCAAATAACAATCTTGATTGATTGATACATTTTTACCTTTACATCTCCATTTATTTAACATGTTGTTAAATTACAGAGATTCAAACTTGATGGTTACCTCGTCATTAGACAAAACAGTCAAATTCTGGGATCTCCGCCAAATAAAGGATAAAAATAGTTGCATAGAAGTTCTCCAACATGGAAATGGAGTGTCAGCAGCAAAGTTCAGGTAAGAACTGTAACCTATCAAGTTTCGGGTTAAAGATTTTCCAGGCTGTCCCGCACAACACCGAGAGTTTTCACAGTGTTGCACACAATCAGGCATTCCCGACCCAGGCATGACTTCACTGGGTGTCTTTACTTCATTATGTGGAGACAAATTAGGGACGGAGGACTCGCCTGCATTCAGTTTCTAAATATTCTCAGTTGACCACATTGACAAGAACCTTAACAAGTCCAATTTGATAAGAAAATTTGCCTCATCAGCCATCATCATCAAGTGTATCATCTGAGTACTGGAGAACAGTGGAGTTCTTTATGTAGCTAGTGTCAAAGTAAAAAAAAGTGTATTCAAATAATTTTAGTTTGACAAGTGCATGCAGGCACACGAGGCAAATAAAAAAACATTATTTAAGTGATTACTTAAAAAGCAAGTGTCCAAACCAGTCCTCCGGATATTAAATCAAACATTTCACTTTTGATTATATGTTGAAGAGCACAGGTCCTCGTGGAACACATCATTCTCGGATGAGAAGAGCAGAGGTTTCGTTTCTCACTTTAGTAATTTACACTTTGTCACAGAGATAGATATAACATGATTCATTCAATTGAATTTGTGCTAAATCCATAATAGTTCATCTTGGCTGCTAAGTCATGGTTCATAGCCGCCATTTGAGGGAATCGTGCAGAGTCATAGTAATCAAAACAACATTTCTAACATGTGTGTTTTGATTGAAAACTTATAAATTGTATTAAATAATTAATTAATAAATTAGTTGTTAAATTAAAAACAAAATAAATAAATAATTTGATTGAAGAAAAAAAAGAATTGTAACTAAGAGTTGAGTTTAGTGACTAATGTTACAAATTAGACTGTGAAATACAAGAAGAATGACTAAGATTCCATGAAAACTGAACATGACCTAGAGTAAAAGGTGTGCACTTTTTTTAGATTTTGCTCAGTGTATCTTTTATTAAATAACAAAGTAATACAACCTGTATATTTTTGTAACTACAAATAAATTTTAAAGGGGTTGGTTAGCCTAGAAATTGAATGTTAGCAATTGTTAGGGGTTGGTTTTGCCATGTTAACATACTTGTAAGCTTTAAACCAATAAAAAAAGTTTGATAAAATATGATTTATGACAAAAGTTTTATCTAATAATGTTTCCCCCAACATGGTTTGAATAAAGTGTAAATACAATTCTATGTACAATCGTGTATATTCAGTAGTGGCTGGTGGGTTAAAAGTACAGGAGGACTCAAGACGTGATTTGGGCGGGGACTACCCAGGGGCCTGGATTACCCCCCAGAGAAGGGGGTCCGGGGGTTCTCCCTCGGGAGAAACTTGAAATTTAACCTTACAAAACACGTTTTTTAGCACATGTTACCTTTGAATTATTGGTCTTTGAATAACTGCTTTGAGTTACCTATTTTAGTACAAAGATAAACAGTTTTAACATTTTTCAAGCTTCACCCCTCAGGTCGGGTCTTGATGGACCCGGCAGTGTGGGTTAAATTTGGTTAAAAAATGTCTTTGGATTTTAGTGGACTGTATTTTATATTGATTTGATTTTAACACTTGGCAATGAATAAAGTCTCTGTGTTCACTAACCTTCTGTTGATGGAAGATGAAGTGAGGGGGCCCCCTGGAGTGATGAAACCTGTAAATCCCTGTGCACAAATAAAACACTTTTCATTGCCTTTTTTTATGAAAATAAGAATAAACGAAAAATATCTTCTTGCTCTGAATTTTGAATTGGGTTGAAATTATTATGAATAGCGGTCTTGGT
>CM032065.1:25977264-25988564 GCA_018831715.1 Matsumurasca onukii
GGGGAAGGCAGGTGCAAGGTTGTCAGTGAGGGACAGCCTCCTTATCAGCTGTCTACGGTCATTAGCTGTTGCTAAACCCATAGGGGATTACATAGCCAATCACAGCATTTCTCTGTATGCTTGTGACATCGATCTTTGAGGAGAGTGTAGTGTGTGTTTGTTATTTCCTCACCTCATCTCCATTTACACAATGATTAATTTCATTTGACAAATAATGTTTTTATACCGGTACTAGTTTAGAATTACAGTAAATTGCAAAGGTTTTAGTACAATAACAATCTAGAATTTGATCTAGTACGTGTACAAAATGGATGTTTGGTTCTGCCTGAGATCGCCAACCTGATAATGGCTGCCGCCTCCATTGAAAATGCACTCAGCACGGATGGGGAGAGGGTTGTTTACTTGGAACTGCTCGCCACTAGTTCCTTATCTTCACCAGAAGTACAGTACACACTCTGCCACCACATCTTTGTACTGCCCGTCATATTCGTACGTTATCGCACTGTTTTGTATTCCAGTGTACTACAGCATTCAAATACACAGTTTCTTACATTTAAATATAAAATATTAGTCGCTCAAACTCAATATATCACCTTATAAGGTCAATATATGATAAATACATCAATATATGCCTAAAACTTAACTGAATTTCAATCCACAGGGTTCGGTCCCACTAGTTCGGATTAGCGGGACTCTACTGTACATTGATAGCAACTATTTGATGGTAACTCTTCAGTTATGAGAAAAACAGAAAACATTTTACAACAAACAACATTTTAAATCCTAAGATATTTTTAAGTAACCATGATTTTTATCCAGTAGTTTTAAGCAAAGTTGTATGAAAATATCACAAGTATTGCCCCTTTAAAGACAATTGTTAACAGTATCCATCATTCAGCAATGCACAGTTGCTACATTGATATGGAAGGGAAATTGAAACATGTGTACACGGACCTCACTTAGTCTGTCTACAAGATACCTCAGAGCCTACCTCACATACTGGTTGATAAAAATGCAGATGACATTTTATAACAAACACACACAATACCAAACTATCGAGTTAATTCTTATTTTTAGATCTACAGCTGTTGTATTTGACTTACGTTGACGATGTCTGAGTCGGACGGAGATGAAAAAGGTCGCTTACTTGAGGAGAGGAGCCACAGCGAGCCCTTGTCCTCAAAACACCCGCCGTGATCTGTCTCCAGCCACAGGGACACAGTGAGGTTCTTCAGACAAACATTCACCCACCGGTGACCTGCAGTCAGGCATTCACAGACTAGTAGTCGATCACAGGCCTTTTGTGAAGTTTCTTAATCTTTTCTATTAATTAGAGGTTTTACATAATCCTTTCTTTTGTTTAATGCAAACTGTATGAAACATATTTGCAACGGTTTAGACCAAACAAGCTAAACTTAATCATAACAGCCCTTGGTACACTGCAACATCAGCCAACTGTCACTCACGTTTAGTTCAAAAGTGTTTCTCCCAACTTTATTGATTTTCACAAGCCATATTCTTCTTAGTGAACTTCTGTGAATCATTGAGCCTGCTCTCAGAGTCGGCTGAATACCTAGACATGGTATGTTGTACGAATTGAACCCATAACTATGAGAAGCATGGGCCTTAAGCCTTTTACTATAACCCCTAGAGTCTAGGTATGAGAGTGTTTAGAAGGCATAGCTACCAGTAAACTGACAGTTGGGTAGGGCGCACACTGCATCGACTCCGGTCTTCATGACTCTGACCAACCCACCTTTCGGAAGAAGTCAGTTTGCATGGTTTGAATTTGGTATACAGGTAGTTAAAGGTTAGGTCAAACACTTTTATGAGCATATCTCATTTCAGGTGTTTGTTTAAAGTGAATGGATGCATCAGTACTCAGTAGCCTACTCTCTGGTATGATCAATTGTCACTTACCTACGACTGAAGAAGAATTGACATAAGTGAAGGGAGAGATTCTGTTTGTCACCCAAACGGAGTTTTCGTTGCTGGCTACATAGCAGAGACAGCTGTTTTCATACAAGTAGTCACTCACCAAAATCTAAACATAATGTTCAAGCATAAAATTGTGTTGACATAAAATCACAAACCATCCCAAATCAAATGGTTATTTCTATACAATCAAAGTCCAAATGGACTGTTAATTTAAAGGGGAAAAATATTGTAGTTAAGAGGATTCCATACCCCATTTTAAACATTTTAAATACTGTACACAACCGTTTAAAGGCATAACAAATTTTAGTTTTCAGTTTTTTGAGAATTTTTCTATTAGAAAAAGAGCGGTGCTAAAATACACAAGAACTAATGACCCGTTTACATGCACCGCTCACTGGAATCTTTCATCCTCATTTTCAGTTGTTTTCGTCTTTATATACTTTATTGTACATTAATTTTGAGTTTTTGCGGATTAACCGCAATTTTGCTTATCCGAGAAACCTTAACCCAACTTTATTGCGGTTAATCGGGAGTTGACTGTACATTGAAAAACAATGCCAAAACAAAACACACCTGCCACCAAGAGCAGTCCTCCTTGCAGTAGTCGTCTGAGTAGTATAGGTCGTTAGATCGGTCGATAAGCCAGCCAGTGTTGTGAGGACCGACTGCTACGTCAGCCACTTGCAGGTGAGAGGGACAGCTGACCCTCTGCCAGTGAGTGCCTTCAAGACATTGGTCAGTGAGTCTCGCCACAACATGTCGTAACTAGTCGTCACCACCCACACGGCCTGTAACGGACGGTAAACAGGTGAGAAAGTAACACTTCAGTTTCCTATACACCAAGTTTGTTGATGAGACAGTATTAACAGTTGGGTATTAAGCATTAATTCATTCAAACAATTATGGAATTGAAAACTGGGAGGAGCAGACAGTGTTTCAATTAATCCATTGTTATAAGGCAGAATCATTTTGTTAGAATAATAGCTTGCTGGTATAAAACCGCATTTACCAATATTCAGATTGCTAAAAATAATACCAGTTAAATATTTATTTGTTTTTAAAGTGGTAAATATTCTTTTAATGAAGTGAAATCACAGAACCTATAATTGTACCAAAGAACTCAAAGTAACACAAGCAGTATTAGACCTAAAGTTAATAAATCAGTTTTAAGAAAAAGTATATCTATGGGGCCAACTCTTTAATATTATCCAAATTTCTGAAATAAAAACTGTATTTGCTACTTTTGTAAAACAAAGTGGAAATGGTTATTAATTTAGACGTTATTGAAGATTTATTCTTTGTACTATCATAGCCTATTGTCAAAGTAGTCACTAGTGAATTATCGCTGTAGGTGGTTGTAGAATAAGCAACGGTTGTGCTGAAAGATAACCCTCAAAGTTTGTTGGGCGAGTTGCATGCCGCGTGAACGCTTGATTTTTCGTGCATGTTTTGACTGTTATTGTAAGATTAATATGTAAGATGTTGAGCTAGCCACGCTTCGGATATTGTGGCTAGTAATTCCTATGTTTGTGTAGATATTGTACAAACTTTGGAAATAAAATATATTTACTTACATATATTTACTTAATATACACAATCTTACCACCTTTGTCACATACAGCAGCACAGCAGGATATGCAAAGAGCTGTAAGCCTCAACCCTCCAACCAATTGATTGAGGTTTAGGCTAGGTCACAGTTGGTCCGTTGATGGTGAAGCTTCATGATATCAAGGTCAAAACGTTATTTGGCAGCTAAAACCAGCATACCTTTTTGCTTCAGCAGTCCTATACACTATTCCAATGTTTTTACTTCAGAAAACCAATGTAAGGAGAAATAACTAATTTCGTGGAACAATGGTTCGGCTGCATTCTTTATTTGGAATTCAGTGGAAATAAAAACTCTGAGTACAATAGAGTAAAATTTAAATAGTAAGAAACTGAGTTTGGTGGTTTAGTTTTCCATCATAAGTGGCCATCCATTACTACACCCAGATGTTCAGCAATGTACCCTCTAAGAGTGGTGAGTGTCTCAAATGAAAGTATCAAAGTATAATGTTTGAACTGTCAGTTTCTCAAATATTGCTATCTCAATTAGAGTTAAATTAAATTTTACCCTCCAACTAACTCTAAAACTGATAAGAACAGATAAAAACAGATTTTACAATTTCTTAAGACTACAACAAAGTGATGACTGCATGTTAAGAATGTTGTTAATGAATATTACTATCAACTAACCTGAAGCTAGAACAGCAGACCTTTACAACAGGGGGCGTGGGAAGAGCTGTCTCTATCATAATGTTCCACCACTCAGTTACGGCATAAGATACAACTGCCCAGCTGACAGTGCAGGCACAGTGTCGTTAAACTCGGCTCTCTACTCACAGCTCATCTCACTGCTTCCTGCAAAACAAAGTCAGCTTTCAGGTGGATACCCAGGTGAGAATTCGGTTGCCTTCGGATATACTGCTGGCTCATCAGAAGATAGAGTCAGTATTACCGAGAGAAAATTTTGAAACTCACAGTGGAAAAACCAAAAACAAAATAGACTCAAACCCAAATCTTAAACTCTCATATTTGAAAGCAACAATTTGTTGGCATTTTGGCATGGGAATTTAAGTGGGTTCAAAAGTTTATCGATTACAATCAGTTCTTCCATTTCCATTGTTCTTTGCTAAATAAAACCAGATGATGCCAAATTCATAAGTGAAACTAGGTAGGATTGAGAAGTAAAACCTCAACTTTAATGCCTATTTTGGTTAGTTTAGGTCCGGTAAGAAGAAAATATCACTCAATCAAATCAAAATGCATTTAAAGCCTGCACCTAATTTATAAAAATTTTACACAATTTGTCAATGCACATGTTTGTGTTGACAAAAAACATATAACTTAACCCTTTGAAATTCGGCTATGTCGACTATAGGTAATAAACAGCTATTTCCTTTTTGAGCGGCGGATGTGCAGTTTAGAGGCGGTTGAAACAGTCTCTATCAGGACTTAGGGCTTTTAGCGGCACCTAGCAGAGAACAAAACTTACCGCTTCCATCCCCTCATCGACTTGCTCAAGTTTGACTTTGACAGCCCGACAAACAACCGGACTAGGTGGTTATAGTATTAAGAACCACTGGCCCCTGTCTGTCTGGCGATGAGTTATCCACCGAGATGCTCTGGGTATGGTGCAATGCTAGTTGTTGATCGTAAACTGCATCCGATGCATGTCACGCGCTGAGGATCATGAGAAAATGGCTCATCAAATCCAGTGAATGGCTATTTTACTGGGATTAGGAGATCAAATAAGCTTATGTGGTTTCAATGACTGAAAATGCCCACCAGACTTTGGCTGAAATTTTGCTTAGGGACTGGGGAATCCCAAAAAATTTTTCTGGCAAATTAAAAATAAGCGAGACACCTAATTTAAAGTGAGATCAGTTAATGGTCATCAATGGTTTTTACAAAATAAAAAAATCAGAGTGAATCATTGGTTCCATCATCATCAATGGTTTTGAGATTCCCTCAAAAGTTTTCGATCTAGATAACTAACAATCAGGACTTTGACTATTATCAGGTTTTCTACGGATGATCTGTAACTTATTGGTCAGTGCCAGAATTCTAAGTTTCTTACGGGGATGAGTTTTTAATGAAGAATATTTCACAAAAGGTGCATCTCACCTGAGCTATCTACGTCAACAAGAGCAGAAGCAATGCCAAAGTCCAGCTTCCACAAAATCTGTCCGTTGGGTGACACTGCCGCGTACTGCGCTTTGTAGTCTTGCCTGTCCCAGGCCGGTGTATCACTGTATCACTGCTGAGTTTCTGTATCGTCTGTCTGTGTATCACCGACCTCGGCCCACTCGCGCGCGTAGTCTTTGCACACACTCAGGTATTGGACACTCGGGCTCATCACTTGCTCCCAGCCTTCACACGCCATCAGCGGCTCTGTCTGCAACACAATCAGAAATAAAAGATAAAAGGGGCCTATATGTGAGAATAGGGTCTTTATCAGCCTATACAAAGAAAGACATTGTTCCCACAGAGCTAAAGGGATAGTTGAGTAGGCAAATTATCCAGGTCTTTACCAGGCACCTATGTATGAATAAAAAACTGTCAAGCTATCCAGATTCAGTAATTTTTCTCCATAACTTTTCTGTTTTTACAAAGGTTTCAGTCTTTAAAGTTTTAATCTTTATATTATGAAGTTTTACAAATTGAACTTCTACAATTCAAAACGACCCACTCATTAATTCAGAATCAACATGAAAGCTCAAGATGAAATTCAAGTTATTAAGGTTGCATGAGTGAAATTTATCCTACAAAGGTAAACCTTGAGTTGTTGAGACTTACGTTTATACTGTTTCAGGTTTATAGAAATTACTACTTAAGTTCTTTCTTTGACTATCTTTACTTGAAAACCCCTGCATTTAAACTATCCTTTAGGCTACGGTAGTTAAATTTATGAGAATATTGTTATTAATTATGTGTATGTCTCATTGGGACTCGTGGCGTGGTCCTGTAATCCAGCTTCATGGAGGTCAGGTTTTGAGGATGATATAGGTCTAAAGCAGCTCAGATAGTCTCAGTGATTATCTGATGATACCCGCATCAATTCCCACCATCGTTTAAACATATCAGACCATCACCTGCGTGGTTCAAAAGTCTTTGTTAAGCCGTTGGTCCTTGTATTTCCATTGGTCATTGTGCTATTAATTAATGACCCATTCTAGGGAAGCGTCTGCCTTAGTTTGTAACAAGACTACAACTCATAACTCATTTCTACCACTCATCACACTCATCCTTCACCACATATTTGCCTTTAAAATATCCCTCATGAGAGTGGTCGGCATCTCAAATAGTAATAAAGTGATATTGAATATATTTTCAAAAAATGTCAACAAATAATTGACAGTTTTCAGTGTCAGGTGCCTGTGCACTTTGTGTTTCATTGAAAAAATAAAATTTTAATGTTGATTGCAGTTTAGGTGTGAATTCAAATCCTAATGTATATGCAGCAAAAGGCATAGGGATACGAACTCAACGATGAAAACAGATAAGAACTTTACCAGACACCCAAAATTTAACTTATCACTTACCAGGAGTCAAAGGACCACAAGCTCCCGCAAGGGGTTGGTTGGTCTCTAATTCTTCAAACAGATCTGGTTTTTTCATCACATCATGGTCTGTCATGTTTTCAGAATCCTTCTCAGATGTATCCCAACAGTCTTGGTTGTTCTTATTCAGTTTATAAATAGCTGTTGTGTTGGTAGCATTGTCTGGGGGAGGCTCCAGAGAGGGAATTGCACTACTGCTTCCTGATGGGGGCCCGTAGCCAATAGAATTGTCTCTTTCATCACTCACATTTCCATTGGTGGCTTTTGATGACTTTTCGATAACTTCTGCTGAAAACATTTATTTATAAGAATACACAGAAATTAGAGGAGAACTGATGTTGACCAGATTCTTAATACTTTGAAACTGTTTTCAATTAACTTGGAAAATTATCGATTTATCTTACATTGGAACCTTATAGTTGTAGCCATACAGTTACTGATTATTTTTCCAATCTCGCAAGAATAAAACACCAAGCTCTAATGTAAGGTAAATATGTCACATAGCCATAGTACTGGCTCAGTGGGTTAGCTCAATATGCTACCAAATCATTCTCAGCACCATTGTTGACATTGGAAAACATCCTAGTAGATAAAAAGGTCTTTCTTTACTTACACCTTCAAACAATTAAATTTACTGCAACAACAGTTTTTTGGAGTATGCTAAATTGGACATTTTATTCTATTGATTCTTGACGTTAGTTATTTTGAGAGAATCAGTGAATCAAAAATCATTCATTTCATTTTTTGCTGAACTACAACGGGATCCCTCAAAGTACCTTGATTCTCCTTCTCCTTAGCGTCTGCCAGGAGTATCTCTTCAAGGTTGAAAGCTTTGGCGACGAGGATCTCCTTGTCATGGACGTCTCGCAGGATGGAGTCTGGACTGCGCAGATCGGGCAAGATGTCTGGGGGAATCTGCCCGGAGATGTGGTTTGAGCTGGAAACTAAGTCAAGCGAGAGGCGAGGCTGAAACATAGTTTTGTGAGATTAATAAAAATCAACAATTCCTTAGATGTTCAAAATTATTGTAGAAGTTTCATTTATAAAGGATCAAACTGTTCAGCTCACAATACATTTAGGGCATTGCCTGCTTTGCTTCCTCAACTGGATTGCATTAAGTTGTTTTTGGAAACACAATTCATATGTGATATGGCATTACTGTTATCTTTTTATCCTTTTTTACGTTTTTCCATGTGTTTTTATTCTAGACGTGTGAATAGATAACTAGGCTATTTGCTCAATGTTGAACTTAATTGTTGACTTGAACAAGCTGGATTGAGTATTTTTCTGTGTAACTTTTCAGCTTGCACAAATAAGCTATAGGTTTCTCAAGTAAGAATAAAATAAAATTCATATTTTGAACTATTTTTGTGGACATTTTCCATCATTAGTGAGCGATACAATATGAATGGATACGATACGATTTGAATTTTTTAAATGTTTTTAATGGCCATTGTTTTTAATGGCCTAGTTTTGGATTTATCAGTTAATTTTGTTAGAATAGGAGCTGTCGTATTGCGTGAAGTTCTGCAGCCATTATAAGCCATAGCCATTTACCACTACTACGCTAAAAAGTAGTTCGCGTTTGAAACGTAAAATAATTTCTCAGTTATAAGTTATAACTAAAGCCGGTTTCTATAGCGAACAATCTGAATTGATTTATTAACTAGCAGTTTAACTTTCAACTTTTATTTTTTCAAATTATAAAAAAAGTTTGTCTTGTTTAGCGAGTTAAGGACTACAAAGTCCTCTCTACCACTCCCTCGACCTTTACCTAGTGTCACCTTATTAGTCACATTACAAATGTAAATGGTGACTGTGGGGATCGAACCAGCGCCACGGGTGAGCTCGGAGTGCGTGCGATACCAATCTGCATGGATCCTAATATATAATGCGGATATAACAGAGCTGATATAATAAAATTTAATATCAGCTAACTAAATTATATTTTAATTTTAAAATAATACAGGTTTTAGTTCACAATAGAAATTGTGGTCTTGAAATAAATTATTTAAGCACAGAAAGCCCCTTTTATATTTGGCAGTGTACCTAGCAGAGTAAATTTAAATTCGGGATTCAAGTTTCAAAGAGGCAAAATTCAAATCCGACAATTTTTTAGATTTTGCCATCACTAATAATGAGATTGACCCAATGACAGTGCAGATGGCTGATCCCAAAACATCTTGATCTTCTCGCTCGTTAACAATTAAAAATTTAACAACAATTGAAAATGTCACAACAATTATTGAAATGTCACAGACAATGAAAATGTCACAACAAAATTTCAAAATCTAAACTCTTCTCATATTTGACTAAAACTTCAAACAAAGAGAATGAAATTGTACATTAAAACCTTGGAAACTTCTTGCTTAAAAACGCAGTAAACTTTCACACTAATTCTAAACATTTTCATTTAGTCATAAAGCTTCACTACCATTAAATCTGAGTTGCTTCTAAGTGAAAGACTGAAAAAGTCAACTGAACCACATCTACCTGAGCTGGCTGTGGAGGTGCTTCGGCCAGAGAGGGCTGAGGAGGGAGGGTTGTTGTTGCGGGAGGGTGGGCGAGAGTTCGGCTCACTCTCTTCCGTTGATTCTTCCGATCTCACACTCAGCGTGTCCGAACTGGACTCCAGTCCTGGAGAACATGGCTATAATCAACTAATTGTATGCTGAACTAATCACAAGTTGTTATGTACTCATTTATTGCACATACATTAAATTTGTAGTATTTATGAGGTCACAATATTGTTTAAAATTACCCAAATAACTATTACAAATACTCAAAGGTACCATCCACAACTGCATCCACACAAGACTACGTAATCTACACAAGAAATAAGAAAGGTTCACACACAAACTGAAAAAGGATGACACTAAATGAATGAGTTAAATTTCAATATTTAAAATATCTTATAGCTCTTTAGTCTTGAACAAGTACCTAATTTTTCTTACCATCACTTGTAAGTTATTGATGAGATGTGAAAATGTAAAATATGTTGTATTCAAATACATTAGATATATGACAAAAGTTTAAACGTACCTGTTTCACTGTAAGACTTGCTGTTTTTCATTGGTTTTAGACTTTTTGCTTTTACCTGCAATCAAAAATGCCAATGACATTCCAAATGTTCTTTAATTTATTTAGCACTAAAGTTCTTTTAGTGTAGCAATTATTTACTTGCAAATATCTTTTGACTAGGGAACTTTCATACAAAATGATAATTTAATGGAAAAAAATCTAAACATAACAAACCTAATGGAAACCATTCAAACAGTTCAACAATAAAAATGTGTTAGGTGTTAAGTAAAAATTTTCATGTTGTAAAGTTGCAGTTTATTATAATTAAATAAATTAAGGTCTACTAAAAAGCTAATATTAAAAAAATTAAGTTAAAATGGAAAGCCACCAGTCAGTGATATACAAGGAAAACTCACTTTTCTCGTTGAGGAGTGAAGCACCTCGTCAAAAGACAGTTTGCCGATCTGTTGCAGCACCTGTATCCTATGATCCTGCCCGACATTCAGTTCTTGTATGCTTTCATCCAGCTGCAACACTGGAGGTAGGTCAAACTCCAGGGCGTCCGTAGCTAGTTCCTCTTCTTTCGTTCTGTTGACAATCAAAGCAAAGCTTTGTTTTATGAATCAGGGGAGCCAATTAGATTCTCAACTGCCTCTCGTCTCAACAGCACTATACTGTATAACCACTATAGCAGTTTGCAGATTGTTGATTCTGTGGCTCTAGAACTTATTGTGCAATTAAGATTACGCTTCCCAATTAGCTTTTCCCTGAGCATACAAATTTAACGTAGTCTGTCTGACGCCCACCCAAAGTATTCGTAGGAATTTATTAATGTGGCAACCATTTCTTCGAATGCAGACTAGGAACACAATGGAACTTACTGCCATGCATAAACCTTCCTTTTGAAGTTTTTTTTACAAATAGACTTTCCTCCGATCTGCATACAAATGGTATAGGTGTAAATGCATTTGATAAGGTAACTTACACCCATACTAATAAAAAAAAAGAAATTACACTTGATTTTATTTTAGCATCAGTCTATTAATAAGCCAATTTCTAAACACATAATATAATTTAAACTACCTTAAACTATAGCTAAAATAAAACCACACTACCTTAAAGTATTTAGAACACACAAACCTAAAGCAAGCAAAAGCATGAGGTTAAAGGAAAAAGCAAGCTACTTAGCCAAGCCATGCAGGAGGGGGTTGCTTTGGAAGCAATGTACTGACAAGCAAC
>CM032065.1:25988664-26019112 GCA_018831715.1 Matsumurasca onukii
TATGAATGGTGCAGTTTGGAATAACAACAGTGATTTCTAACAATGATTTGAATAATACAATAAGATAACATATAACAGTTGATAACAATTGATAAATATTTGAAGATTTAGCATAAATAATAACATTACTATATATTACATAAAGATTCGACAAGGTTACCAAAAAATAATATAAGTCAAGCAAAACTGCGCCTGAAACATACAAAAAAGGATTAGTACGATGCATTGACTTTATTTATTTATTAATTTATTTATAAGCGTTAAACCATTATACAATAATTTTAGTACAGGAATCACAAATTACAATAATAGAACATACTATAAAAATAATAGATGGCAATGATCTTAAGTAAATAGGTGCAAAGTGCATTCTTACAGAATAGACAAACCAAGAGACAAGAAATAGCATGAGGTATTAAAAACTAAATTAATTTAATAACAATCAAAAAATTAAATTATCAAACAAGTAGAATAATATAAAGCTATAACAGAAATTAAACTCAAAATCAATAACAACAATAAAGCTATATAAATTATCAACAAAATAGAATTTAAAGCTATAACAATAATATTTGATATATGGTGGGATTTTCAGGAAGGTATTAGCAATGAGACAATGGTGAAGGAAACATGCAACCAGTCGACACACACTCCATTCACTACAACATTCATACGCATTCAGGAGAGAAATAAGTTAAGATAAGCAATATAAGGAAAGGAATACAGATTTGAGTCGTTCACCAGGGTCGTCGAAGAAATCATAGAAGAGACCATATTTCCAAGCCTGTGAAAACGGGGATGACGCTGTTCAGTTCATAGCCAGTGGAGTAGGAACGATGGATGAAGAGATGAGTAGATCTCGTCCTCCCAGGAACTCTGAGTTCTATGAGGCTGAGTAGGGCGGGCAATCAATCTCTCAATCAGCAGTCTCGAAGAAAGGCGAGGTCATGCAGCTGGCGTCTTGTTGCAAGAGAGTCAAGTCCAAGCAGTTCTTCTACATGTGCAGGACCAACCGGTATTGAAGCCCAGCCGTGCTCAACAATACGCACGAATCTATCTTGTATTCTCTGTAGGCGCTGAATTTGACCCAGTTGGTAAGGTGACCAGATGATGCTCCCAAACTCAGAAGGGACCTCACAAGAGATTTGTAGACAGCATTCATGGCATCAATGCTCAATCCGCCTCTGGCAGTTCTAATGAGAAACCCCAGTGCTGGCGGGAAGCTCTGCTGATAATATTGTTGATTATCACGAATGATGCATTTCTGTCAGCCCATAATGAATTAGGTAGTGTAAGATTGGTTTTCAGACTCTTATTTTTTATAAGATTATAGCCTGACTCTCACATTAAATTAGGACTACTATGGTAACCTAGTTAGTAGAAGTGGGCCTAGAATCTAATCTTAGCTCAGCAAGTAGGCTGTGGCCTAGTACTACATTATAATTCCTGGAATACATGTAGATGGGACATGCACATTGCACAAGACACACTGAGTGGTGATTATTTTAATTTGTAATAAAACTTTACCTATCGCAGATGTTTTCTTTGATACACATGAACTGTAATTGTCTTAAGAATCATTGATACAAAGAAATCACAACACTCTTATCAAGATCATAGAAAACCCCACAAAAGCAAAACAATTATTACAATGTGTCGGCTACCCGACTGAACTGTCAAATTGACAAAACAGGTGTTGTGTTGATCAAAGGCCAACAAAACTGAAAGAAACTACAGTAAACTAATTTTTCGCTTCCTTTATCCTAAAACTTGTATTTATCTATACATTTATTTTCAATATGCTAAGCCTCGACAAAAATATCCTCACAATATTACTACAGTAAATATTTACTAAATTTGATAATAAGATTGTTTATTAGTATGATTTTGCTCCTGGTCCATGACTAACTTTAGAGGGCTTTGCGTTGCGCTGTGGGTAGTCTGATTCCAACTGTCAAATTCTGTCAATCTGTCATCCTTTCTTTACTACACCAGAGAGAGTCTGTCGGCTGAGAAGCAGATTTCGTTTCCATTTCTTTCGTCTCTAAATTTCCTAATGTGTTAATATTTGTTATCAAATCGCAGTGCTTGTCAACTTTAGACTACTAATTACTGTACTTTTTATGTTACGGGAATAGAAGTACATGATTTGACCTACATATTTACGAATGAGAAGACCCAACCTTCTTACGTGTTTTGTAGAAGGACGAGATTGGTGCACAGTACAAGATTTATAGGACTCCAATTTACTTTACTGTTTCAATTGCAATGTTATCACAAACGAAATGGAAGGACTTAAGTTAGGTGAGGGTTGGAGGCAGAGTAAGTTTTACCCTATCTTGATTCAGTAAAGGCGTTTAAATTATACCTAAATAAAAAAAACAATTCTTTTGTTGGGCTTAGTCTAGAGACCTATAGTCACTTGTTTTAAAGACGCACGACATAATAATAATATATACATCTTATTTTAATTATCTATGTTTACTAGCAGCAGCTATGCCAGATTTTAATTTGTACATACACAAGATTTTGGCAAGTAATACCCTGGTCCTTTGTAATAGGCTGCAGTATCCATTTCCGAGCTGTCTCAGTTTTGCAAGTGATAGTGAGGAACCTCACTGCTAATATGGCAAGAGAACCAGTAATGCTGAATGTTTACGATATGGTAAGTAATGCAACCAAGGTATTTATCACTTAATGAAAATAATTTATGTGTTCGAAGCTTAGAAAAGTAAAGTCTTTTCTCAGTGGTAAATTAATTATATGTATTTCAGTATGATTTGAATGGTATTTTCAAAATTAAGATATTTTGAATTGTTTTATGCCTTTGAACATCCTTTAAGAGGGTTGAGTCTCGTGCCGCTTAGAGTCCCCCGAACTCCGCGGAGATTGGTGGTGCCAGACCACTGCAATCTGCAGTCTTGGACTATGTGAAGTGAGCAGCTCCACACCAGCTTGCCCCTTGAACGGTTTACACTGTAAAGGGTTGGGTCCAGGGGACTCTCTGACTAAGCGAGACACATCTCAAAAGCAAAGCTTCACAAGACAAACACTCTTGTCATGTGGGCCCTGCAAGTGGTTCCCATTGCTGAGCACATGTTACGATATTGCAAATGTTCAACATGTTGCTAGCTACTGTGAAATCCAAAGTTTTGTCACAGAATGATACTTTTTTATTTTTTTCCTTTCTTAACAGTTAACAAGTACGTCCATGGATAGATACCAGTTGGATGCTGAATGTGAGGTGTGAAATTAAAGATGCCTTAAAAGGCAAAACCATGCTCATTAAATAAAGCCCTTTTACTCCACTCAAATATGTTTGACTTGGAGGAATTTGAACATTAAAGGAATGTTAAGATATTGAATTTTAAAATATATAATAAAACCTCTTTAAAAATATTGTTGATTTTCTATGTAAAAGTTTAGATGTTAGTAGTTTTGTTACAATTACTTCTGTTTTAGTATTGGATCAATGAGTATACTACTCCCATTGGCCTTGGAGTTTTCATTCAGGAGTAGAAATTCTGGACAAGGTAAGAGATTATAAATATTAGTTTTAGTTTATTGGGTTCTCAAAATGTGTTTAAACCCTAGTTCTCCGGTTAATAGAATAGACAAATTACAGACAATTATCTTTAAAATGACTAAAGTGTTAGATGGTAAACTGTAGTAAATTCATAAACATCTATTGTGTAAAATTTAAAAGAATAAAAATACAAATTAAAACATTGTACAATGAATAAATAAAGACGTTATGTGTTGTAATGAAAAACTTTAGTTTGATGTTATGATAAAATCTACTCAACTTGATAAGAATTTGTGTTAAATATTATCTATTGCCAATGCTGATATGGATTTTATTATGTTCAGAATACGCTTACGGTGGTCACCCTTACCCTTTTTCTGGAATTTTCGCCATAACACCAAGAGATGCAGAGGAGCTTGGAGAACAATTTAGATTCAGGTAATTTATTTAAATATTTTATAGATCACTTTTTGGTTGAAATGCAATTTCTTTTTGTACCTAGATGATATTAACGAGGTAGTTTATATCGTTTCCTTTAATTTAGTCAATAAAACGTTAATATAAAAGTTCTTTTTACTGCAAACAATCTACTAAACAAACTTGAGTAATTAAGATATAGGTACGACATAATGTTGAACGTGGTAAATTGTTTATTTATGAAATTAGATTGAAATTAAAGTTTCCTAATACTGGTACTTAAATTTACATTTTCAGGCAATCGATACATGTGGGACATACTGATTTCACGGAACAAGATGTGAAAAGAATAATACAAGAACTTGGCAAGGACTTCAGAGGAGACAGATATCATCTGATGAACAAAAACTGTAATCATTTCTCAGGCTCTTTGACTCAGGTAATGACTAATGCAAAACTGGAAATAATAAACCTTAGAATTAACATTCAGATCAGTTTTTGAGTATCATATGTTCTTTTCCAGAAACGTCAGGAAAAGCAACATTTGGCATTTTACTTTGAGCTTAAAGTATTACATTAAACTTCCGCTAGAGCAGATCGCGATAATTTGGATCTTGTCAGAATACAGCATTTTAGCAACGGGCTAGCACCCAGCAGGAAACAAATTTGTGACATAACAAATAAATCTTATTCTTTTATGTTGACAACTTAAATAAATAAAAAGAATTCACGTTTCTGTTATGTTATATGCATAGACATACAATATATTGCACTCCTCACCCCTCCTACACAAGCATATGCAGTAGTAGTGTAGGCCCAAACATAGCACTGCAGTGTTGACAAGTACATTCTATTAAGTTAAATTCTAAACCGTGTATAATATGTATGTACAATTTTAAAAAAATACTTCAGAGATGTACATGATAACAAATTCAAAACCCCCACTGCTCTGGGGTTTACCAGTTATTGAAGTGGATTGTCGGTGTTGCAGATTCTGTGTGGGCAGGAGATCCCGTCCTGGGTGAACCGACTGGCTTACTTCTCGTCCTGTGTGCCGTTCCTCCAGCGATGTCTGCCTCGCGAGTGGCTCACGCCCATGGCACTCCAACAGTCCATCAGTCAACACAAAGACAATTCCCCCGACTCTCCGCTATAACCCCACCTCTCCCTCTCCACTGCGCATGTTCATTCATCCAAATCCTTGACTGTTATTTACCTAATGACGTTGCATTTGTTAAAAATGGCCTGTATATATTGAATTATAAATTGTGTACACATCTTTTTACATTGTTCATCGGTGATTTTTAGTGGATAGGCCTAAAGTTTCTTCTCTCGTTAGCGTGGACTGTCAATGTTATAAGGTTCTAGGAAACTTAATTCGAAACTATTTTCTCGTTGCTGTTCTTAGTCAATCTTTAGATCTCATAAGATACATTTTTAAAATTTATTTAGCATCTTTGGTGCTATTTTATTTGAAAGTAATACTGAAAATTGAATGCTAGTCTTAGATCCCTGTTGAATATATTTGTAATTGGGTCATAAAGGTATAAGCACAAACAAAAAGGCTACGCTGAGTAGTAGCTCCTATAGTATAGTTCTATAATTTTAAGTTAGATAGATTATATACTGGTTTAATATAATACGTAGTTATGTAACTAGGAGCAGGCTCTTAGTTTACAAATTCCTAGAATAATTTATTTTATTTCTAAGCCATAAGATATTTGTTGCCGTATGTCCAAAATAAATTTGCAATCAAGATTGTATCAAGCGACAAACATGTCCCGGTTTATAATATAAAGATAAAGTACAATATCAGTTTGTTTAAAGTCGTAGTGAGAGGCCACAGCTCATTCAAGAGAACCAGACTAACTACACATTTTGAGTAATGGGGCTCGCGGACACTTTCCAATCATTGAGCATATACCTTATAAAGGGACAACTCAAATGTGACTCTAGTCACAGATTTTGTTCACATTGTCAGCATCAACCACAGTGACTTTTAAATTTGAGGCAAATAGAGAACATAGACTGTCATAGTGACCCGGTGTCAAAATTAACAAGTGCGCACCTACAGGCATCAAGGCCAAACTACAAGAAAAACGAAAGTTGGTTGCGAAAAGATTTCATCGCCTACTTGGCCCTCAGTATAGTATATTTTATTAATAGAATACAACTACAATGGTAATCAAAAATTATGAAAAAAGAAATGAGTACCAAATATCTAACAAAGATTACATAACCTAAAAAAGGATATCATTCATTTCAACTGTTTCTAACCGTGTTCTTGTTGTTGTTTTAGTAAAAACAAATTTCTCTGTATACTAAATTGTGTTAGACTTCCTTCTTATTAGGTTTTAAAATGAGCTTCACTGCCAGATGTACTTTTGTTGAGTTTTGTAGCATGTAATGTGAAACAAGAAATCTACTAGAATTCTTTCTTAAGTCTTATAATTTCATTTCATGGTCTACTATGTTTACCTATTAACGTCTCTTTACATATGTCTGTTTATAAGTGTACATTGGGCATTGTTTAACACTTTCATTGCGTTGACATGTCAAAACATGAAAATTGTATTTAATTACATGCAATTACAAAGTGACCCTAAGCAACCAAAGCAGTAATAGCGTTAATAAGCCAACATTTAGCTTAAATCAATTAATACAAAAATTCTTAACCTTTGAACAATTTAGATGACACGGTAATTAAAATAATCGCACAATGTTGGTGCTTACAAACGTTTCTGTGGCAATAAAGTGCAGTCAGGACCAAAAAAGCTATTTCTACAAATCAGATCATAAGTTGGAGCTTTGTTAGTTTCAGCTGTCATTAAAGTGTTCAGTTAACACATTCACTGTGATCTCCATTATAAAACATGAAAAATGCATTTGTTTCAATGTAAATGCAATCATTCAAAGCTAAAAGCTCTATTAGATGGTTCAAAGTTGTACGTTTAAAAATAATCATCCAATGGCAATTGAGAGACAGGTTTTTTATTTAGCATATATAATTGATCATAGTCAAACAAATTACAAATACGTTATCATTGTTATGTTAGTTGATTCTTAAAAACCAGCTTTAGTTAAGTTTTCAAGAGCTGTATGAAATTTGCATCAAAGTTCAGAAACATTCTGAATTATAATTTATTTATTGTAAAACATTGTTTTTAATAACTTATTTAAGTCTTCATCATCAGTTCTTTCAAAGCAAAAATTCTAAAGAAAATATTTGTTTGGGTAGTTCCCACCGTGTAAATGATGTAGATAAGAAATTTGTCTTACTAAATATTGTATTGTCAAAGTGTATTGTATTGTAAATAAGACTGTTACTAGGTGTTGTTCTGCATATTTTCATTATGGTGGTTCCTAAGGATGGATGGCATAAGGTTTTCCGCCAAACGGAAACACATTTCAAATTTTATTAAATTCTGACAACTTATTCTGGTGTTATAGCTAAATTGAAAAATAGTTTCCCATTTTGAAATGACTGAACAGAATTTCATAGCTTTGGTATATTGATGAATAATATCAAAATAAATATTTATGTGCAATCGGATGAAATTGACTGTTATTAGAACAAATGTTTTCTTGAAGTGGAGATTATCGGCAATATTTCACAAAGTATTTATCTTAGCAAATCTGTCCTCGTCAGACACACTTGTTACATGGAAATTAAAATAACCATAAAACTAAGTTCAATTGTGATCAGTAGCAATTGTTCATGGGAATAACCTTAAGTCTTTTAGTAATGACATTAAAACTGCTGAGAAAAGTCCCAATTGACCAGTTACCTTGAAAATTCTTGTTTCCAGGGAATTCCCACCCAATTTTGGAGATTTTAGTTTTCTTGAGAAACTCTTGAGTTCTTGAGACCCATCCACCCTAGACATTTTAACCACTTTGCCAACTATTGCCGACTGCCTTACTTGAATATTATTGATCCATTTGTGTATTCAATTAATTAGCTCTTTCAAGTCACTCATAGTTTTATATATGTACGACTGCTAGTATTGTATAAGCTATTTGTTTTATTTCAACCAAAGACCATTCAGTAATTATTAAAGTTTTAGTCTTGAACATCAATAACCTTATTTTCTGGTGAAATTATTACTATTTTATTTATTTTAAGTTTTAATTGTAAAAATATAATGAATAAACAGATAATTCTACGATATGAATGCCTTTTAGATTGATTCCTTATTCACTCCTATGATTTTCATATGTATTGAATAACATTTTGTTGGCACAGTAGCGGCTCGTGACCAGTGAAGAAGGTGAAGTGCAAATTGGCATACAAAAAAATACCAGATCATATACTTTAATTTTAATAATGGTACTTAAATCGGAGCTCAACAATAACTGAGACACTCTATACAAGTACAGTCAGTGCCAACTAGGATGAAGTGCGACTTGTGCATGCGTGTAGATCACTCTTCCCTCTCCACTCTGCTTAGTACAGTCGGTGACAAGCAAACCTCGCTGTAGCTATACAAATAACATAACCTCATCTTGTTGTTTGTCAGCTTTCAAATAGAAGTTTGGCTTTAACACTTCTTGTGAAACAACTGTTGAAAATAATAAAACAGAATCAACCAAACTGAATTCAAACGATCGAAATAAATAATTTTTTATGTTAAAAAACAAGACAATTTAAATATTTGTAAACAAACCGCCATCTTGGATTATGTTGGAACGGACTATAGTAAGCCGGGTGAGGGGAAAAGTGGTGGGGAGCTACGTCACAGCTGTTTATACTCCCCTCTCCGGGATTCATCCTAATTGGCGCGGTCTGTAAGTTCAATCAATCAGCTGTTGTCTGCCGTGTAATGCGGGTAAGATTGGTTTTGATTACATGCCCATGATGAGGCCCTATGCTAATCAGACGTACAATACGTTTACTAGTAAATGTTCATAAACTGAAAATATTGTAAAATATTATTTAACAATAGCTTGGATACAATTAAATAACTATTTTATTAAGTGTATCAGGTTGATATTTATTGTATGATGCTAATATTCTCACAATACTTTGGAGCCTAAAATAAAAAACACATTGGAAAATTACTTTTTTGGCATTAACTCCTTAAAGAGCTAAAACTCAAATTATCGAGCAAGTACTTCGGCTTCCTTACAGAAGGTGTAATTACTCACTCTAAAATCAAGTGTCCACAAATTTAACTTTAGCAGACAGACCCTTGCACCGGCATTGTCACAGCACTGATGCGGATCCTGATGATGCAATGACTAAATGAGAGTAAATGATAAAGGAGCACTGTCGTCTCTCACTTACGGATCATCGATACAGTGGTAATAAAACGCAAACATGCGATATGTATAAATGGTGCGCATGCGCCAGTGAAGCAGTAGTGCCTATACTTCGTTCCGTCTCAAATTAGTCTTTACTGAATCTACTAACATTTAAACTATATTTAGTGTTTAGATTGGACAGTATTACCTAGTGATTGAGCAGATAATCAGACAGGTTCAGTACCTTTGTTTAAAACTTTACATATAACTTCTAACATAGTGCGTAACTTTGAGGTTAGAATAAGAACCAACAAACTGGCACACGATACATAACTACGCTTCAACTGACGCATCTTATCCTTCAGACAGAGCCTTATCTCTCAAGGTCGGCACAGCTCACTATTGTAGCATCTCCGCCTCAAGAGTAAATTCTGAGTTCGACTCCGGAGCCTACTCACTAACATTTTACACAATCTGCTCGAAGAAGAAATTAATTTGCATGTTTTTTTACAATTAAATAACTTTGCATATTTTTAGTTTAAATCAACAAAAGATTATGTCTCTACAAATTGAATACTCTAAGAGTGGAAAACCTAATATTGTATATCTTAATCATAAATACAGAGAGAGCTACTTATCAACAAAAACAGGCGAAATTACTTGGCGCTGCCTTGGCAGTAAATGTCGGGCGTCGGTAAAAACTGATGATAGCAAGACAAGAATTTTATCAGTAAACAATACACACTCAGGACCTCATCCAGTGACAATGAGAACACTGACCCCACAAATGACAACAAGTACGCCGAGTACAGCTCTCGTGGCAGAGTACAGCACACCCCGCAAATCCACATCAACACCTGACGTCACGCCATCACCTACATGACACTGACAAAACCTTAGCTGTGAAATACAAGAAGAAAATTTGCAGCTTAAATTGAAAAATAAATTCACTCAATGATGAGATACAGAATATGGAGCACACTATGGTCCGACTCCCACCTTCTCCAGTATACTGATAAGATTTTATCGGCAAACACTTCGACTACCGGGCCGATAAACAGCGAGATGGTTGACCGAGATATTCAATGCAACCTATTACCACCAACGGACTGCGTAAGGGATGGACATTCCCAATATAAATTGAGCTACAAAAAACAATAAATACAAATTTGAACAAAATAAAAGAACTAGAGCTGTTAGTTGATTCTCATAAAGCATTAACTAACAACTACAAGATATTGAAAGAAGAATCTCATAACATGATAGCGTCCCTTAGGTCTCTGAAAACGACAACCAAGTACTAATACGTACTTTAGAAGATAAAGACCGCAGCTACGCAGTTCAAATACAGGAGAAGGATAAAGAACTTGCAGAGCTTTATGAGGCGAATGAATATTTAGCTAATGAGCTACGTGAAGCCTTACACATGGAAAAAAAGAAAATGAGTCCCTTCTAGACTATCACAGAAGATACCCAAACGACAGCTTCCGATGTCTCTCCAAGCGTCTTCAAACCGACGCTCACAACAAAACAACAATTCAAAGCTTTAAATAATGAAAATAACCGTCTAAAGCTAGAAATGAAATATACAAATAGCAAACCGAACATCGTTCAACAAAAATTCCCCTCCTACTGTTGACCGCATTCAACTTCTCAACTCCTTTGCACCACTAGAATCCGAGAACGATGAGGAAGAACCCGGTGGTTTCGTCACTGTGTACGGAAAAAGAAACAAGAAAAAAAGGAAGAAGAGGCAAACTAAAAAAGCCGGATGGAAAGGAAACGAAGATAATCAAATGAGTTCTTCAAACATTTCAAGGAACCGTACCAAGAGAACTCTTCTCCCTTTTGACAACGTGACAGTACTGGGGGACAGCCACGCTCGTCACATCGCTCCGCTGATGCAAAAGATTACCCACGGAAGTACCAACATCAGCGGCGTGTGCAAGCCAGGTGCGGGTCTCAAGGAGATTGCAGTCACTACAGCTAAATCTGCAGCTTCCAATCACTGCGAGATTTTGATCCTGGGCACGAATGACGTTGCTGCCGGGAGGCAGAACATCATTTTCAAGCAGCTGGAACATGTCATTAAAAGCAGCTGTTCAACATCAAGATATTGCTAGGCCTCTGTTCACAAGACATGACCTCCCCCACGGCAGCCCGATTCATCGTGTCACTTCCCTGGTCAACCACTATATGGAAGAACTGTGCGTTCGTCATGAGGGTGCGGAGATCCTGGACATCAGCGCGATCAGACGCAACCACTTCACGCACCAGGGTCTACATCTCCAAACTAGTGGGAAGGAACTGCTCACGGACTTGTTGGTCAGGAAACTAGCTGGAATGACGACCAATTTGAGAAACCGTCGCGCTAAAATTGCTACTGCGCGCGCATCATCGCCGCCAGTGCCTGCACCGGGAGAGCTGAGGACGTTACCGTACGACACTTACGCTGAGGCTGTCCAGTCCTCGCCTTCCAAGGATAGGAGTCAAGTTGTCAACACAACTAAAGCAACTTGTTCACCACAAAAAATATTTTTTTTAGGGACCCCACTCTAAGTCCCGAAACCAAACTAGCCAACAACAAGAAAAAAAGTTTAACTCCAGAAACTAAATTCAAACATCAAGTAACGTTTGTGCACCAGAATGCACAAATTGCGACAAACAAAAAGGATGAGCTAACTCTCATGTGCGAGGAACTCAATCCTGATGTGCTGATTGTGACCGAGCACGGTTTTAGCAACAGCAACATCAACCATTTCAAAATTCAAAATTATCAGTTGGCTAGCTCCCATTGCCGCACTTCCACCAAAGGAGGAGGAGTAGCAATTTTTTTCAAAACAGAACACTCGTACACCCCTTTCAGTCTCAATTATTCAACAGACAAGCACTTCGAGGTGACTGGGGTGAAACTTCAAACGTCCCTTTCAAATCTTACAGTCATCGGACTGTACAGATCTCCCAGCGGGAACAATGATTCTTTTTTCACAAAATTTGAGCAATTGTTGTCCGACCTGTCAAGGAACGGTCACCAGTTTGTCATAATGGGGGACTTCAATATCGATGTTTTAGACGTCAGTAACCCAATGACAAAACTGTTTGATGACTTGCTTAAGTCGTTTGGCCTTGTCTGGTCGGTGAACTCGCCAACGAGGGTTACCGACCACTCAGCAACTGCCATTGACAACATTGTCACCAACCAGACTGACACAAAGGTGACTGTGATCAACACAGGAATTTCAGACCACCATGGCCAGCAGATCACGATTGGTGGTCATGAGCCCATACGGGATTCAATCAACACAAACACAGTTAGAGATATAAGGCCCACAAACATCGCGCTCCTCAACCAATTGCTTGCGCAAGAGGAATGGAGCTTTCTAAATTTTGGAGATCCCGTAGATGAACAGTTTCAAATATTCGAACAGACCTTTAAATTCCATATAGACGTGAGCTGTCCCCTAAAACAAAAGCAACAAAAACCGAGAAATCAAAAGTGCAAATGGATTACCAAAGGTATTCTAATTTCGAGAGAGAGATTATTGTTTTACTCCGAAATTAAAAAGCACACATCAAATTTAGAGTTTAAAATTTTTTTTCAAAACTATAGACGTGTCTATAGAAAAGTCATCAAAGCTGCGAAGGCTTACGATGTCTCAAAAGCACTACTCACGTCAAAAAACGTGTCAAAAACCGCATGGGCCATAATAAACAATAAAACCCAACAAACAGGCAAACAGATCAAACTCAACGCAGGCAGTGAACAACTCAGCGACCCTCAAAGAGTCGCTGAAGAATTCAACAAATTCTTTTCCTCGGTCGGTGCTGATCAAGGCCTTAGTCGGGCCAAGAACCAGCCCGTTCCCCCATTAATACCGAGTCCTGCAGCCTCAATGGCTCTGACTCCGGTCACAGAGGAGGAAATTGCTGCAGTGATAAGAGATCTCTCTTCAAAAAAAACAAACGATTCAAGTCATGTGTCAACGTGGCTCATAAAACAGTGCTCAAAGCATGTGTTGAAGCCACTTGAACACTGATCAATCTCTTTTCGCTGTGGAACAGTTCCCTCCTCTCTTAAAATCGCGAAAGTCATTCCAGTTTTTAAAAAGGGCGACCCACTTTCAACTCAAAATTACCGCCCGATTTCAATCTTGCCAACCTTCAGCAAAATCTTTGAGAAGGTGTTTTTAATCAGAATCGCGAATTTCCTTGAAAAACACAAACTACTATCATCAAACCAATTTGGGTTTCAAAGTGGAAAATCTACAATAGACGCAGTCGTCCGTCTAGTTGAGATGATAGTAGAAGCCATCGAAAGTCGAGAAACTACACTCAGTGTATTCCTCGACTTGTCAAAAGCGTTTGACTGTGTTGATCATGTCACCTTGGTTCAAAAACTCGAATATTACGGGATACGAGGAGTGCCACTCAAGTGGCTTGAATCTTACCTCAGTAATAGATCACAATTCGTGAATATCTGACGTTAAATCGGGGAGGAGTGGCTGAACTATGGGGTCCCACAAGGCTCATACTGCGCTTCTCTTTCTGATTTATGTCAACGACGTTGGTTCATCGGTACAGAACGGACAGCTTGTCCAGTACGCAGATGACACGACTCTCTGTTCAAAGCGTCTTCAAACCAACAATTGGAAATTCTTTCATTTATTGAGCTCAACAGTTCAATTCAGCATTTCAACGAGCTCAATCTCAAAACAAATCCAACAAAATCTACTTTTATTCAATTTTGTCTGCGACAGACGGTCTCAGATAGTAATCAACAGTAATGTTGGACGATACTGAATCGAAGAGGTCTACTCAGCCAAGTTCCTGGGGATACACCTTGACCGAGGGTTGACCTGGGAATGCCATGTAGACAGTGTCTGTTCAAAATTAGCCTCAGGCATTTATGTTTTGAGGCAACTGTCCGAATACTGCCCAATTCAGGTACTGATGACGGCGTATTACGGAGTAATCTACCCACATCTATCCTACGGATTGGCTTTGTGGGGTGGATGCTCAAAATCAAGTTTTGCCAGAGTTTTCATTCTCCAAAAAAAAGCAGTCCGAACCATTGCAAAATTGCAATGGAGAGAGTCGTGTAGGCCAGCATTCAAAAAACTGAAATTGTTGACACTACCTTGCCTCTATATTTTAGAAACATGTCTTTTTTTCAAGTCAAAATGCGGTCGTAAGAAGTGACATTCACTCTTATGAAACTAGAGGCAGGGAAAACTACCGAACTGGGAGACACAGAACGGCAGTTCATGAACGTTTACCTTCTCAGGTAGGAGTTCAATTCGTCAACAAGTTGCCAAATTCGATCAAAAGTGCCCAGGAGCTCAAGGCTTTTAAAACTCGTTTGAAAAAAGTTTTGGCCGCAGAAGCATTTTATAACACAGACGAGTTCATGGCACATAACTGGGAAAGCGGAACAAAATTTCTAATCACGGGACTAGAGTGGTTCAATTGAATGAATGAGAGTGAATGTCAAAATGTATGTATGAACGGGATTTGATGTTAGAATGTGTGGAAAATTTTAGCTTCAAAAATAGAACTGACGATTGCATAACATGTCACATGTTTTCGCAATAAACCATTTATTTATTTATTTATTTATTTATTTATGTATAATTTATATTCCAACTCAACATTACAATATCAGTATAATACAATGTCATTTGCTGAAACAAAGCGAACAAGTCGATAAATAATAGTATGCTTAACAGGCATAAGTACTAACATCTAAAAAATCTTACAAAGCGTTACAGTACATCTTTAAAAAATTATTGCTATGTAAAAACGCCCTAATTATTTTTAAACTCACGGACAATATGTCGACTAGCATATTGCTTATTATTTAAATATGTATTCGCACCAACAATAATGAATAATCACAATACATAAAAGCATTTTTCTGATATATTGACCATCACTACGGTTAAATCGGCAGTTTACCGACTCTCCGTTACATTGTATGAGGTACTGTACTTTCCAAAACATATTTTAGGCTCGTTTAGTTTTGACCAACTTAAGTTGAGCAACTGTTTTGCTATCATCAGTAATGTTTAACTTACTGAACTCCCATATTTTACCAAACTTATTGCCTTTGAAAATATTTAAAATTGTACATTTGAGTTATACATTATGCTCCACCACAGACATATCTTACTGACAGCATGAATGACTCAACTTTACATATGAGGCATCTTTTTCTAGTTGTGATATCTTATTTTGTAAATAGCAAAACAGCTGAAAATGGTAGTAAAAGAACGCTCTTAATTTTATTTTTAGATGGTGTACCAAAACTAAAGTTTTTCTTTGAGCCACAAAAATCAGTTGAAAATAATGAATTTTGCCACTTTTTTGTTTACAAATGCAATTTCCACTACAGAAACATGCAAAACATCTCGTCTAGGTGTTAAAATAGCTCTTGTTTGTAGTGATAGTAAATAAACCGAAAGGTTATAAAATGCATAAAGATGACAAAGACAATGGCTATTCTAGGGTTGAGTCTTATGTGTATATGACTTAAAGTAGTGTACAGTGACAATTCAGTCCCACTTATCCAAAACCATACTGGCAATCTTCTGACTATGAAAGTTTCAATAAAACATAAACAATTATGTGATATTTACGAGTCGTTACAGATTTTGTGTACAGGAACCTCCCCAATTTAAGTTTTTATACAAATAAAATGTTTCACAAATGGCCTTCTATGGAGGCATTGCACAATTTGACACAGCCAAATATGACATTGTCCATGATTTTCCCGAAAACGTCAGGTTAGAAACTGTAAATCATCATTCTCTTGGCTATAGAGGCTGCATCAGACGAATGCTATGCTACCATGAGAAGCCATTTTATTTTCAAACAAATCAGAGTTAAAAAAGTCCACGACTTGCACCAGTCGGCAGTCTTTGAAAGGGGAATGACGGGAATTGACCCTGTACCAACAGTCACAACATTGGCAGAAGTTACCACATCTCTTGAAAGTTTTTTCGGCCAACCCAATTTTCACGTATGAGCTAGTGGGACTGAAGTGTTACCAAGTTATACGCAAAAGCTTGATGAAAAAGTGTAATATCAAACAGATTTATAAAGTACTAATAAAACGTATCAAGTTGAGCTGACTTTTATGAGTTTAGGTTACCACTTTTTGTTTCATTACAGGTACTGACTACCTTGACAATAACTCTTAATAGATTTCCTTTAATTTAGGATGTGCAAATCTATTATCAGTTAAAGTCAATAAAGCCATACTGACAAGTTTTAGCTTCCATGGTCTCTTTCACAAAAAGTTCATATCAATCATAACATATACCTACTTACAATATTGTTATTCTTCCAACATTACCATATTCAACAATAATGCAATTATAAACTACAGACAAGATCGCTTTACTATGAAATCAGTGTTTGGGTTCAATCTGAAGGTTAGGAACCAAAACCATATGCATGCTAAAAGCTCAACTGCAACAAACTTTAAAGAAAACTAATAACTTTTACTATTTATTTTTAAACTTGAACAATCTAACAATTAATAAGTTTTAAGTAAAATACCAGCTTTTAATTAGTTTTATACACTGTGAAATTTTCTTTAAAAACTAAAACTACCTGTATTCAAGATTAAATTAAAAGTAACATTTATTATTAGGGCCGTTTTTTCAATTGCCTGGTTAGCAGCTGGTTAACTAACCGCCGGTTAAGTTGTTTACAGTCTGTAATGTTTACATTTTCACGCAACATTCAAAGTATTTGAATTAATTATTTGAAGATCATTCATGCAATAAAGGTATAGTTTTACCATTTTTATTGAATTTAACATGTACACATGCTAATATAGATAAATACAAACTCTGACACCAAAATGCAAAATCAAAACAGACAAAGTAAAACTTAACCTAAAAATATCCAGTTTTCCTATAGGTTGGATCCCTGTCCTAATTTTAACCCGTTAAGGCTGAATTGAAAACTAACCTTAAAATGTATCTTTGTTTGTCTCCTGAGGAAAATTATGCACAAGTTTTGAAAACTATCTCACAAAATACTGTAATAAATATCAATATTACAAAGTGGTAAAATTATAATGAAAGTTATTATAAACATTTTTCTGAGTATCTATGATATATATAAGTAAACATTTAATTGTTTAAGGGACTTCAATACAATATTGAAAGTTATTATCATGCTAAACTCTTAGGACTTGTAAATTGAGTATTTTGTAAACATCTAAGAAAATATAAATGGTGTAAAATTTGTAATGATTATTAATTTTAATATTCAATTTGTTTGGCACAGATTGTCTTCTGATAGGAAAAAGTAACCCTACTAGGATAGATACGCGTTTGAGGATACCCTTCCTTCTATGTGTGTTATGACTAGTATCTAATATCGCAAGTAATTTAGCTCTTAATTATCTTTGAACTTAGCTTGATATTCCATGTTCTTGTGTTGTTATTTAAGTTATAACTAATTTTATCAGTGCAAGTGTCATGTTTTTCATAATTCCTTTAGTATTTTGACTATTTTTTTTGCAAACATAAAATGTATTAGGCCTACTTAAATTATAATGGTGATCATTCTAATTCTAGTACTATTAAATTTGAGTTCATTGAACTCACTATTCAGGACTAATAGTCATTCACAGCACCTCAGACAAGCGTGACTTTTGTGTTAAATTTAAGCAGTGCATAAGATACCGTACCATCTGGTTCAGTAGGACTAAAATAATTTATACTACCCAGACTCTTAGGAACAAGCAGGCCTTTAAACAAAAAAGAAAATAGGCTAATGTTGTTAACCATCTCCTGCATATGTTTCCACAGCCATGCCCAAGCTACAGGACCCAATAAAATTGCAACATGCTGCATGATGTCTGCCCACTTTTTTCGCTCTAGTTATTAGCAAATTTCTTCTAATTTATGTTTTATCTGTATAATCTTTGAAATAATAAATTATCACAACCTGAGTTTGTTTGTCAATAGAACAAACTGGCCCAAACTCACTTTACAAACCCACCACCCATCAAATGCAGCAGTTAGTGGATGCACAGACACATGGTAATATAGATTTAGTATTTTGAAGCAGATGCAGCGGTGGCAAAGGGCGCAATGGACACCAGCCATCCTAAAGGCCCTGTTCAAAACTTTCAATTCAAACTGTTTAATGACAACACAGCTGACGGGAGTTGTTACCAACGCTAACACAAACATGTCGGGTCTTCGTAATGTCCTCTACATTGGTGATCTTGAACGAAGTCTGTGTCGACAGTCTGTAGCTCCATCCGGACCGTTCGACTGCACCAGGTGTTGAGCAATATCCTGGAACATCTCTTCCACCGCCCGCCTGCACGACGCCTTGAACGCCCGGCTGATCAGGTTGTGGCATTGTTCACTGGAAATTGTTTAAAACAGAGCTGATACCGGGGAAAATAAATAGACCTACCTAAGCAACCACATTTATGGAAGTTTTCAAACTGAAAGTTGTAAAATTTGAAAGATAAGTTATTTTTATTATAAACTAAAACAGCCCAAGGTTTCAAACACCTATGTTGAGTCACTAGAATGGCTCATATTATGTTGGACTATTCAGTATTTATTTCATAAGAGTGATGTTTGTTTTTCTTTTGCGAGATAAATAGAAAACTACGGTAAAGGGCCTCTACTTGTTGGTTCCATCAATCACCTTCCCGATCCCAATCTTGCTTCTGCCTTCTTCCTCAGATTTACATGCTCTTTTACTGCTAGTTTTAATACATATCATCAAGGGAGAACTCACTTTAAATTTCATTGTTTTGCTTTTGTTTCTACTTTTATTTTGTTTTCTATTTTATTTCTTTTTATATTTTATTTTTTTATTTTATGTTTTTTTTATTTATGTTTGTTTATACTTCTTATACTTATATTATTACTAGTTTTTGTTGTTGTTATATATGTTCTGTTATAGCCCATGCAAAGGCTCATCTTTGTCAGTGGTCCTTAAATATTTCTATTTCATTAAACTAGGTACTCGTTCCGCTGTAATTGGTCAAAATGAGTTTTTTTGCCAACGTTTTAAACCACACAACCAATTCCCATAGCTTTAGGGTTTTGGTATATTGGTGGGTAACATTACAATACATGTAGGCCTATATTTTAAATTTCATCAAAACTGGTTGAAATTTACTAATAGTAATTAGTTCATTAAACCTGCTTTTTGGCAAACCCTCCACTCCAAAAGTGTAATTTCGGTATTCCTATTTTGCTTGATAACAAACTTAACTGATATATTTTCAAAAGGAACATTTGTTACAAGTTCTATGTGAATCGGACAAAACTCAGACCTGTAGAGAGCTCCCGCAAAAATACATATCTATAGTTTTAAAATAATGCTTAACCTGAAGGTCAGGATCTAAGCTAATTTTATGGTCAGGGGTATGAGTTTTACCATGCTGAAAGTATGAATAACTCATTTTTACTAAGAAAATTCACTGATTAAGGGCTTAGAAACAACATTGTTGATTTTGTTCATAGTCTGGTTTTGTACATAGGACTTACCCGAAATTTTCCATATCTGCTTCTGTTACTTTAGGAGTATCACCTTCTAAGTCAGACTTGTTTCCGCATAAAAATATTTTGGCATTCTCTGCATTCGTGACTATGTCCAGAAGGTGTTGGGAAAGAACGTGAAAGGAAGCGGCGTTGTCCAAGGAGAATACCAAGATGGCAGCCTCCGCAAACTTGTAGTAGCTTGATGTGATGGAAGCTACTCTCCATTCCCCCCGTGTCCCACAGTTGCAGCTGGAAACAGATAAGATAGGCCCTACTGTTTAAGTTTTTAAAAGAAAGGCTGGATCACAGATGTTTCATGTACAACATTAATGTTCCAATCCCACACGCTTGATATTATTTTTTTAATGCGTGGGCTTGAGTGGCCAGAGTCAATACTTGATTTTAGGCTTTCGGTATCATACCGTCACCGAACTAATACTACAATTGTTAGACGTTTCGACCATTCTATGATGTGGCATTCTTAGAGACGACAATATAATAGCAGAGACTATATTATTTTATTTATTATTCCTCATGTATTTTATTTATGAGATATTTTTATGAGCCTTGCTAACTAATAAAGATTATTGTGAAATACTACATGTATAAAACTGTGTCAGCCATTGTTACATAGGCAAAATCAAAATCTAAGCAAAATCCAAGAAATGTTGTATGTCCAACTTGGATTACTTAGAAAGCCTACTAAGAAAACAATTTAAAGACTAAAAGTAACTCACAATGCCAATCTCAACAGTCTACAGTTTTTAACTGACATCTTAACACAAATACTAGGTATCATTGATTCAAACTGTAATGGCCTATCAATGCGTTGATTCCTAAGACATAAGAGGCTAAGGCATCAAACAATTGTGAAGCATTAAAATTACAAAGAGTTGGGCAACAAAGTACTTACCTAATGGATTTTCCATGGCACTGTATTCTTTATTGTAATGATCAGAATACAGTTACCTGCAACTGATCTGCTTAAAATATGTGGCGTATCTTCTGAAAATAGAGCTTTTACCTACTTATATTCTCTGTACTTTTGTTCTGGGACCTTAACTGAAGCCATTGAAAATTAATTCACCAATTCCAAGTCACAAAGTTAGCACTTAGGTACATGATTCTTATACGCCCAGACCAAACACAAAATATTGAGGGTTAGCTTGCAATACAATGTGAACGAATGTCACTATCTGACACAATCTGACCATTAAACCATTGGCCCCACATTTAGTATGAGAAATATTGTCTCCAATTTATAGTAGATAGCCATATATTATAATATATTACAATGGACAGAGTTAATAACATTAGAATTCAGTTACATAATGCAGAAATAATGACAGCAGAAGCTTTTCTAGCAGTATGTTCGCTATTTACCAATATTTTTTGTCCAACCCACAGATTTTCTCGTTCTGTAATCTGCCCAAAGACTATGAGAGGATTGGATACTTTCCAACTACTAGTATAGTCATTGATTTTAAATGTATACTTAAAGACAATGGTATATTCAATGACTTTACCAATCAAACCTAACCTAAACATTTAAAGTCAAGTGTTGATTGTTGAGCCATCTATCTATTTAGTGGAACTGTTCTATGTTGAATAGTTCATAATATCTTGTACAAATCCACTGTTATTTTATTTGTAAACTGAAGATGTTTAATATGGACAAAACATGTCTTGTAATTAAATTTTAAATATAAAAGTTGCTTTCCACAAGATGGATGTATTCTACTGTATTTATAGTTATAGTATCGTATTTCTCACTTTGTATTTTTTCGCATGTAAGTTATTACAGTACACTCCTGAGCATTTTAGCATGTAAGTCTCAATTAGGTATTTCTGAGAATGAGCTACTCCTCACAATCTAAAACTTTTTCTTTCTTATCGACTCAAAATTGTCCACTAATTACGAATATGAAGTTACTTTTTCGGAAAGCCCTCTAAATATTAGAAAACACGATTTTTGGAAATTTGAAAGTGTAATGTTTACAACTTACTGACGAACGCAACAAGACATTTATGAGTTTCAATTTGTATTAATCTTAAAAGTGAATCTAAACTAGAACTTATCCATCACCTACCTCACAATTGTCACAATTTTTAAGTTGATTTAAATTATTAAAAGATTATAAATTAACTACTTACAAACACTATATTAATCAGATAAATATACAAGATGGCGATGGTAATGTTTACATGCCATGAAGACCAGAGCTAGAAATTTCACAACTATAGAATGTCAAAGAGTGGTTACTAATCGATTGGTTGACTGATACCGATGCTATATATATCGATATGCTCGACCACTACATTATTTTGTACAATATCGTTGTTATAATAATTATGTTTAGTTTTATATTTTATTCCTCATAATTATATTCCAACTAAAAACATAATTCATATAATTAGTTTGTACAACACGGAGGGTATTATTTTCAGTCCAAAACTAATTCGGTATTATTATAGTACATTACTTAACATATTTAACTTAACTTTCTTAACTTAACATTCTTAGCAATCTACTTAACAAATCTACTTAACTTAACATGCTTAGCAATCTACCCTTAACATGCTAACTTCATCTACTTAACATACTTAACTAATATGTTGCTTAACATTCTTAGCAATCTACTTAACATTCTTAACTTATTCTGCCAACTTGCTTAGCAGCATAGCAAAAATCTGTAGTTTGGCTTAATCTGCCTTACTTCAATCTGCTTGGCAACGTGTGGCAATCTGTGGCAACATGCTTGGCTTTGTCTGCTCAGCTAAACTATGCTTGGCTTCATCTGTAACATGTGGCAATATGTTTGGCTTAACGTTCTTAACTGATCTATGGCTGCATTGCGTTCTTAACTGATCTGCTTGGCAACGTTATTGGCAATCTGCCCTGCTTGGCATGCTTAACCTGCTTTAAAGATCTGCTTTGTTTGGCAATCTGCCTTACTAGATCTGTAATAACGTGGCAATGATCTGCCCTGTAACGTATGACCGTCTGCTTGGCAATTTCTTAATGGCGTTCTTGCTTGTTCATCTTAATGACATTCTTATTGGTTGCCCTGCTTAAGCATACTTGGCTGTCTACTTAACGTACTTAAGCAATGTTGGCAACATTCTTGACCGATCGCAAAAACTCCAGCGATTTCTCGGTAACGTTCTTGGCTTAATCTGTGGCAACATTCTTAACTTGTATACTTAACTAGCATTTAGCAATCTACCCTTGTTACCCTTGTTGTTAAGTAGGTATTATATTATAGTTAATATATTAAGTTAAGTATGTTAAGTAAATGAAGTTAAGTATGTTAAAATAGAGGTAGATTAAGTTAAGCATGTTAAGTTAAAACTTTAGTAAGGTAGATTAAGTTAAATAGAATAGATTTTAAGTAGGTTAGTTAAGTTTATGTTAAAAATAGGGTGAGTAAGTTAAGTAGTTAAGTTAAGAATGTTAAGTTAAGAATGTTAAGTAAAATGAATAGAAGTTAAGAATGTTAAGTTAAATATATAAGTTAAGTGGAGTGAAGTTAAGTGTTTAGTTAGTAGATAAAGTTAAGTATATTAAGTTAGAATGTTAGTTAAGTAGATTAAGTTAAGAATGTTAAGTAAAATATATTAAGTTAAGTACATGTTAATGAATAGTTAAGTATGTTAAGTAGAAGATTAAGTTAAGCATCTTAAGTTAAGTAGATTTAGTTGGTAGATTAAGTTAAATAAAAGTGAATTTTTAGAGCAGGTTAAGTTAGAAACATGTTAAGAAGTGAATTAAGTTAAGAATGTTAAGTATAAGGGGTAGATAAGTTGAGAATGTTAAGTTAAGTAGATTAAGTTAAGAATGTTAAGTTAAGAATGTTAAGTTAAATATATTAAGTTAAGTATGTTAAGTAGATGAAGTTAAGTATGTTTAGTTGGTGAATAATGTTAGTATGTTAAGTTGGGTTTTGGATTAAGGAGATTAAGTCAAGTATGTTAAGTTAAGGAGATTAAGTTAAGTATGTTAAGTTAAGTAGATTAAGTTAAGCATGTTAAGTTAAGTAGATTTAGTAAGGTAGGTTAAGTTAATAAAGTAGATTTTAGTAGGTTAAGTTAAAGTATGTTAGTAAGGGTGGGTAAGTTGGTGGAATTGAGATTAAGAATGTTAAGTTAAAATGTTAAGTTAAGTAGATTAAGTTAAGTATGTTAAGTAGATTAAGTTAAGCATGTTAAGTTAAGTAGATTTAGTAAGGTAGATCAAGTTAAATAAAGTAGATTTTTAAGTAGGTTAAGTTAAGTATGTTAAGTAGGGTAGATTAAGTTAAGAATGTTAAGTTGAGTAGATTAAGTTAAGAATGTTAAGTTAAGAATGTTAAGTTAAGAATGTTAAGTTAAGAATGTTAAGTTAAATATATTAAGTTAAGTAGATGAAGTTAAGTATGTTTAGTTGAGTAGATAAAGTTAAGTATGTTAAGTTTAGTATGTTAAGTTAAGGATTAAGTTAAGTATGTTAAGTTAAGGAGATTAGGTTAAGTATGTTAAGTTAAGTAGATTAAGTTAAGCATACTTAACTAAATCTACTAACATATTTAACAACATTCTTAACTTAATCTACTTAACTTAACATACTTAACAACATTCTTTACAGTCTGTAACTTAACATACTTAACATTCTTAACTTAGTTTACTTAACTTAATATACTTAACTTAACCTTATTGAACTTAATCTACTTTACCTAACCTGACTTCAAGATAATACTTTACACCTTTAAGTTAATTTGAAGTGGGTGACTGACGTCTGTACGTCTTACGGTCGTAAATTAGTCCCAAATTTAAAGCCGCTTTTGTCACTGTCAAAAGTGTTTTTAATGTGTATTTAATTTAAATTCTATGATCTAAGCGCAATGCAAAAATAGTACGAATTCAACCATTGGCCGCAACACCGATCATTAGATCAGAAATACTAATCCCGAACATCGATACTAAACTAGCATATCGATGTGTTTCGAGTTGCGACCAATAATTTGTAGGAAGCAAATCAGCTGACACTTCAGAAAGAAGAAAGAATGAAATCGGCGATGGTTCACAAAAAAGATGGCCGACAAGTGGATAGTTTTTTAGTAAATGTTTATTTTAATAATTACCGGTACCAAATTTAATTTAAACTAGGTTTTGTCGTGTTTGCTGGTTTAAATTGTGAACTGTGATAGTGTTTTTGTAAGTTTTCTCGCGTAAAATAGTATAGTTATTAAAAATTAAGGAAATATAAGAACTTTATCGCGTTCGTATTCCATCATCAAAACAACATTGAGGTTGGTGCAAAAACGTATCTTTTTTCCTTTATAACTTCAAAACCATTTACGACCGCCAAGAAAAAAATATATTACCGTAATTAGTAGGTCGCTCAGAAACGTTTAAAAACATTAAATCGTTAGATTGTGAGAAGTAGCTTATTCTCAGAATTACCCTCAATGATTGTTATTCCAGTCATACACAAATGTAAACTGGCGTTTGCCGTGGAAATAAATAAAATTAAAAAAAATATAGTATTGACATTGATTTTAAAGTTATATTTAAAGTCAACCGTAGTCAGTATTAACATATTGACTTTATAAATACCCAAACATTAAAAGTCAATGGTATTATTGGCGATCAGCGAGCTCTAAGGCGTCAAGCTCTCCATTATGTATCGCATCTAAATGCGTTGAATTTCTTTGGGCCTAATACTTCATTTACTTTGAAATGTTTACTAAGGTTACCTGTCAGTCAAGGTAATTTTATTTCTATTGTAGCCTAAGCTGTTTTTCTTGTATAAAGAACATTTTAATTAATCACATTTTCAGCGTTAAGACTAAATAGAAGTGCAATTTTTTGCCAAGTGACTTTTATGTGTAATATTAATTTTTACCAATATTCTATATTCATATTTTTAAGATTATAGTTTGTATTACCTTTTAAATTGCTACATTTAGTTTTTGTAAAACATTGGATCAATAAAGTCGTCATTCATGCACTTTATTTAGTTTGCATTGCAAAGTTCAGTGCTTTGCTTTAGTACGAGTTAGTAATTAGCTCGTACAATCCCTATCGTCGTACTACCTCTGACGATACCTCATTAGCATTACTACGTTGGTACTCAACAGGCAAAAAACACTTCTTGAGCTTTGTTGGCAACTTCCGGCAAAGAAATTCAAATGTTCGCGGCAGTTTTGACACACTAGTTCAAGAGAGCAGCACACATCAGCTGGCGCAGAGTGGGAGAATCTCTGAACTGATTCTGTAATCATCTGTTAGATGTCAGTTCGCGACGCGCGCTCTTGCCAGTAACTTCGCGCTCGGTAAAGTGCAGTTCGTATTCGTAAACATTGTGTAGTTAAATCGTTCTGTGGTTCCTGAGCAAATAAAGCTTCACTGGATATTTTCTATATTTATGAGGTAAGTCGAGTGATTTATGTGTGTCCTGGTATAATGGTATTAGCACAGACTAGAGACTCTACTATAGAGTCCGTTAGTCTATGGTATTAGTTTGAATAATCATTCACGCTTAGTAGTTAGTAAACAAATACTCTAGACTTGAGAAATAGGTGTTTACGTTGGTACCTATGAATTAAGTCTTCTATAGCACATTAAAATTGCCATAAGTCCACACCATTTTTTCAAAATTAAAGTTAAATTATTAGACTATTACCTCTCTAAACAAAACCAAATTTGTGTAGAATGTATATGAGCCAAAATCAATAAATTGCTTTATTGCTTTAAAATATGAATAAAATATTGATTACTTATAAAATAGTATTTTACCGTAAGGCCAACCAACTTGCCCATGACTTTGTTTAGTATCTTAATTTTTGGTGTAGACCGTGTTGAGGTTTGAGTTACACTAGAATCTCGGACAGCTTGTTTGTATCTATTAAATCTAACTTAAGTAATTTAGCAAACCGATTGCAGTTTTAAAATAGAAGTTCTGACTGAGGCGGCTGTTTCTTAGGTTTTATTGTAAACGACAAAACATGCATATTTTAAATTTGAAAATCATTAAAACATTTAAACACGGTTTATTAGTGGGATTTACTGACGATATTTTAAACATGGTGTGTTTAAGATTAATCATCAATCAAAACTTTATTTGTACCATAGTATGTTTTTAAAATATAATATATTTTGCTTACCACGAAGGTGCAAACTGTAATACTTATCGATCAATATCCATTATTTATACTTATACTCTACATACATATAACAAATATTCTAATAACAATAATACAGCATCAAACTATATTTTTGCTATCGTGTCATTTCAAATGTAGTAAACGTTAATGTTAAGTGTATTAAATTAAGTGTTCAAAAGTCTCAATAACAGTTTAAACAGCATGTAGATTTGGGATAGAGCCCATAAGTGTTGCTGGTTTTTGTCATTTTTTTCTTTAGCATTGCGTATGTTTAGTTATGTACACTGCAAATATAGTTATAATCAATTTTGTAGAAGAAAATTATTTCAGTAAAACACAGTAGTCTATGAAAAATTCAACAATAACTCATAAAAATTAAATTATAATATAAAGAATATTGAGATCTATATTGAATTGTGTTAGGCTCTCTCAAAACAAAAAATAGATAGATAGACATACGTTACAAGACAAGTCACCCGTTCCATTCCAAGGATTGATGATCACGCTCCAATATAATAATCAACAGTTAAAAATAAATTAAAAAGTTATATATATATATTATTTTTAATACGGGTGTTTTTAATTCAAGGATAATTATTATACACAACACTCCAAGATTTGTGGTTATCTCTGTGTTGGGATAGCAAGGTCTAAAGTCAGCTGATAAGAGCAAATGTTTTGCGCGCGATCTTGCTAAAATACCCGCGCTGGCGCCAACAACGTGATAGCCCTTGACATTTTCCTCGTCATAATATACAAAATGAACAAATATTATTCTTATTGTAATAACCAACTTATATTGTAATTATCAGCTATAGCGTACATAGTATTATAGCGTCATTACAAATTTAGGTCAGTTGACAAATACGTTTCGTATATAACCGTTATCTTTTAGCAAATATACTACTGTACCGATCCATTTTATAAGCTGTATTTTCGCAAGCTCAAACCAAATAATACATTATTTTAGAGATTTAAATAAAAAAGCACAAACAAAAGCAAATATCTGAGAGAACTGAAAGAATTATTTATTATATAAATAATCCTAAAAAGTGCGATCAACTAAAATTAAATTGAAGCTCTTTATCGGTGACAAAATTGGGACCATAAAGGATTAAAGTCCTCTCTTTCACGATGCAAAAACTATATTACAGTGCAATATATGCAATTTAAATGTACATATATTACAATATTTATAATGATAATTAAAATTAATACTAAATTTCCATTGTAATAAAACTGTGATTGACCATTTAAACTTAAACATAGTCAAATAAGTATCAATAGGTAAAATTTAAATGTAAAAAATCACACTAGCATTCACGTCCTCAAATGATAGGTTCCACTCCTGAGACGCCCGCAGGAGCCAAGTCCTGACCTCCGTCCTAAATCGAGCACTTTCCTAAATACACTCGATTCCCTATCACTCCATTTCAAAATCTACAGTCGCTAACGATAAATGATTGGCCAAAAATAGTCTGTAGTAGCCTCGTGCAATGAAATGGACAACAACTCGTTACTCAACAAGATGTAACCTCTTTATATACTTAAGGATTACAGTGGTGCTAAAGTAATAGTCCGACTGATAGGGAGATGAGTGACACTTGATAAGATAATGCAACAAATATATCTAGGTATTTGCTAAGTTCCTTATAATTTGAAAAAGAAAAATTTTTTTTTAAATATAAAACGATTGCGTTTTGAAAACGGATGCAATATTTTTCAGCACGCTGAAGTCTCCTCGAGAGGACATCTTCATTAGATACTTTGTCACAGTAATTGAAGTTGGGGCAAAACCAGAATATTGACCAACATTACTTTAACACTGGAACAGAAAAAAAGAAGCAGCACTCTTAAAGCTGCTTAAAGCACGCTTAAAGTGGGGAAGTGAGAAAACAATTCAAAACAACACGGCCTACATCCAGTAACAACTGAAAAGTAACTCTATCCACAATAAATTTCTAACTTGCGCCATTTAATTTCACAGGTCGTATCACTCGCCAAAACCACGATATCACTAGAGTACATAAATGATAACAGCTGCTTGAAGGCAACGGAGTCCGCTATAAAATGTCAGTGCAGAGATAAAGGTCGTTGCCCTTGTAAGCTCACAACACACACATGTAAGCCTCACTTACACGATGAATGGAGCGCTCTGCCGGTCACACGAGGAGATGTTTGTCAAACATTGTTGTTTTAGGAGGCGGTTCAAACAGTAATGTAGTGAGTAGGCCGTACTCACACAATGTTGGTGACTTTGAGCCACACAATGTTCTGCAGTATGTTGTATTGTTGGTTGTAAATAAGACGGTTTTGTTTTTGCTATCGAATTTCCTTTGGAAAAATGAGATATTCATGCCGTCAGCATGGTAAGACCCGCACATGAAACCCGGGACCATGAAATGAGCACCAAACGTTTTGAGATTTTTTCCACACTTTATGTATATACCAGGTTTCCGAAAAGTCCGACCCTCCCCTTAACTTTTGAAGAATAATGTTTGAACGTGCTTGTGTATATGTATTAGAGGTGAACTTGTTGGAATATTTTTGGGGTTTGCCCCACCCCCCCCACCACCAACAGGAGAAGTCGGGGGTGGCCCTTAAATATTTATTTTACCCCATCATTTGAAAGGGTATAAAACACAAATTCATTGAGTATATTACAAAATATTACGACGCCCCGGTTCAAAATGGCGTGTTTAATTATGTTTGAGCAAATAAATGGACGCGGGCTATCTTCTACAAAATCTTTGGCAAAAATTACTGATTCTGTTTTGGGTAATCACAGCTTTACAGTAATGATATGCTACAAGATAAATTTTGCAAACTTTATAAAATTGTCAATTTTGGAAACATAAGGCTGTTTTGGTTTTGTTTTATTTTGTAGATGGGTAGGTATGTTTAACAATGCTATTTTTAATTTACCACTAGAGTTATCACATTACTCTTTGGAGCGTTTGCACGTTAATGACTGCAGTAATTTTAAAAGCGAAAACTTCTAGTTGGTTCGAATTCTGCTTTAATGAGGTTTTAGCTTTATACATATAGAGATTTTATTCACATCGTATGTATTATAGGTAAAACTATAAAATAATTTGACTACAGTATATACTTGTAGTACGTACTGTAATTAAAATATAATAAGTAATCCTTAGAGACGAAAACAACGTAAAAATAATCTTCTAAAGAAATTACCCAGTATTTCACGCTGGCTATCAAGACTATTATAAAACGAAAGCAAAACAAAATAGTTTATTTGTCAACATTTCCTTACTAATGGTTTACTTCTATTATTTATTTTACGTAACATATTTTATATTTCTATCAATACGTAAATGTAAATTTGTACGACACTCCTTTGCAAAAGCTCAACAGATATTAGTAAAGTGAAGTTGGTTATGACTTATGACGCAGTTAGAGTCGAAGGTCAATTCAGATTGACCTCTCAGAATCGTATTCCGACCGTCATTGACTTCATATTGTCATTGACTCATCAAGGCTAAAACTGGCGTCTTCGTACTCTAAGAATAGCATGGGAATCGAACCCAGATTAGAAGTATCGGTATCTTCTGTAGAGCAGTACCTGG
>CM032065.1:26019212-26039543 GCA_018831715.1 Matsumurasca onukii
TACTGACTTCCATGTTGAAATTTTCTCAGGTTGTTGGAAAAACATTGTTACCTGAAAATTCAAAATGAACTAATAACAGGTGGGGCTTAGGGTAGTAATGTGCGTATAGGGAACATGGGCGCCCTACTCGATGGCAGGGGGCAGCCATTTGGCTTTAGGAAAATTATTTTAATGTGTCACAATCAAGCAAAACAAAAAAGTATACTTTAGAACAAAATATTAGTAATTTTATTATTTGTTATCTGAATTTTAAGTAAAATCATGTTTTGCACTCTCGTTTGAACGGGAGGTGGTTGAGTGCAAGTGGTATGGTGCTACTGTGTTATACAGTGTGATTAAAAAATCTTCGGAATTTTGTATTTAAGTCTTGTGGTTAATGCTATAGTTTTAAGTTCAAGATGAGAGAGCATCATTGTTGCAAGAAAAGTTTCACTACTGTAATATTAAATTATTAACCTTTCTTTCAAGCTAGTTAATTCAACAAAATAACAATCGAAAATTGTTGTCTTCAAGAATGGTAAAATTCTCTTCAGGACGCACAAAACGTTTTTATAGGTTATATTTTTCCAAGGGAGTCCCCCATACACCCTATTCCCAGACCCCCGATATATTGCCCCCTGGAAGATGTCGGGTGCCCTTCATAGGAATAACTATGTGGTTTAACTTATGGATGGGGTAACCAGCCATCATCTATGTGCCGATGTAACCAGAAGTGAAAACCGAAATGAAAACATGTAACTTTAGTTCTTCACATTTCTGGAATTACCACTCATATCGCTATTCAAGTAGTTCATTTGATATATTGGGCAAGTGCACTATATGTCCATGTTTTAAAATATAGAATTACAAAATAAAGCCCCTTATGAACGGGTGAAAGTGTTTAACGCGCTTTGGGCCAAATTGGCCTTGTTGTTCTAAAGTACTCCATTTAGCCACAAATCGGAGCTTTTAGCTGAAAGTCTCAAGTTACTTATCAGGGCTCCAATCGTGTTTATAGTCTTTCATTTTAAACCCATAAACCCAATTAGTCATAGTACCGACAGCCTTGAAGTTTTCGGATTTTGACAGCCGTTCTCGATTGGCTGCCTGAAACATCTGTGATTTTGTTTTCAACGCAGTTAGGCGTTCATGGTGTAGATACAAAAAGACACGTTTGGTTTTAAAACAAGAGCCATACAACAATTAAGGAGGTTGAAAATGGATATGTTTTGTTCCAACTTCCAATAGCAATTGAATTAATGCAGTTGAAAAAGCTTGCAATGAGATCAGCTTGTTACTAGATTAGTACCACCGCGGCTTTGTTCTCAACTTTCAAATAAATAGTATTTATTGTAAGTATAAAAATATTACATTTCATATTTTATGTATCACTGCTGTAAACAATATTATAATGATTATTAAAACTAGTTGAGCATATGGCTGAATGAGCTTTAACATATTTACATTCAACAAAAAAATCAAACACAATTTCGCTTCCATTTAATTGACATGTGCAGGCTGCTTTTAAATCCTCTAGAGGACAGAGGTTAGCTGTACAGTACCTGTTTTAGCTGGTTCAAGGCTATTTGCATGTACTGTATTTAATATAATATATCCCTCGAGATCAGTTCTAGTCAGATGGTGTAATACTTATTACCATGAGTGCACAGCGATTCCGAAAGCAAAACGGCAAGCGTGTGAACTTCGAAGAAAGATACGTTGTCTAAGTTGTGCTGCAGTCCGGTGAATTTGGAAATTCAATTTGTTTTACGATACTTTCTTTGTGACATTTGACACCATTATGCATTACATCATGACAAAAGTATGGTTCATTCCTTGCCGGCTTTCTGTTGCGGATCCAGGTGTATAATTTATTAATGTACATACGAGCGAAAATGCCTTCCTGCTTCATTCAGTAAATTGTTACATGTCATAATTTGCTTCAAAATGAGCAAATTATTCAGTTTCAAACTATTTATTTATTGAACTGGGCAAACGTTTTGATTTTCAACAATGGGACTACGAATATTTACGTATGAATAAGCGTATTATCAGGGTGAACACAGCACCTTCGCTAAGAAAAGACTGAGCCAATTATTGTGAAGTTAAATCAAATATATTACAGGGGTGAGCTTACGCTAACATATATTATTATGTTTAGGTAAGCTTTTACGCATCTATACGACAATCTAAATCATGATATAGTTTAGCATACACTCGTACAATTTTGTAACCTGTCATCTCTCTCACCTTGCAGCCTCCGTCATAGTACATTGTTGTGTTACCATTGTTAACCTTAACCTATACAGCTTAGCTACTTGATGCAATAAATATTGAGTTTAAATATGAGGGAAGGGAACACCGATTTAAAAACATGAGAAATAATTGTAAATAACGAACTTTTTTTTATTTATGACAAATACTTTAAGGGTCGTAAGCTTGTAATAGCTCTTTTCTGTCACACCTATTCTGTTTCCTGAGTTAATTTGCTCATACATCTAGCTTCAAAACTGCCTGCTTATTAGCAAGTCAATGGTTAGCAGCTTTTTGAGGAATTTCCCAAAAAAAAATGAGACGTGAAAAAGCCGTTAGTATAGTAAGACTCTGTCCCAGAACCATGAAATGAGCACCGATCCTGACCCCAAGAACACGTGTTAAGATTTTTTAAATTTTTTTACATAATTATGTATATACTGTATGCATGCATATAATTGTGCGTGCAGGCTTAATCTTTACATTTTGTCCGATTTTCATAAATTGTTTCTTTTGTAAAAATCTCAGTTAGGCTCTCGTTAGCCAGTAAAGTCGTACTATCGGAATTACCATTTTGGGAGTTAGTTCCCACAAAAAAACTGTTTTAATAATCTAAAAACATCAAATTAGATTCGACTTTGGTGAAATTTAAAATAAATATGTATTTTAATGTTATTCATCAATAGACTAAATTGTAGGTACTAAAATCAATTCCGTCGTTTCTCTATGACGGTCAAAGTACATCCAAAACTCCACAAATTTTAATCAACACTTATAGTAATTTTCGCCGTAACTGTAGAATGAGTAGTCCGATTTTAATGAAAATCACTTAAGGCGTTAATGTTATTCAAATAACGGATGAGTTACTATAGAACAAAACTAAAACCTTCGAAATTTGACTTACCTAAACTAAAATAAATTAAGTTGTTGGTCGGTTGAGGTTGTGGTGTCGACTCAGAGGAGGACCGCGCGCGTCAGCTGGCGCAGGATATCACAGATTAGTCCATCAGCCGAGAACGGAGGACCTTCATCAGCTGTTGGGCGAGGAGGGGTTTCATGGAGGTGCTCTGTGTGTAGGCCTAGGCCAATGACGGGAGGAGCTTCCTGTAGCGACCTGGTCAGTAGTCAAGGTCTCACCTGGACATTGACTCGAGAATCAGTTAGTTACCAAAACAGAGGTAATACTTATCAAGTGGGGTAAAACCTCAAAGGCTACGCGAGATTCCTGACAACTTGAAGGGTAGGTTTGAAAAAGCATTGACGAGAAATCTTGGCGTTCAAACGTCGCGGCCATAACACTTGGGTCCCTCATAGCCTGCGCGTAGCCGTGTGGTTTGGGGGGGGGGGGTTATAACCCCCCTCGACCATCCTCGTTGCACAAAATTACAATTTTAAATAGTTATGGATGATTACAGAAATAATGTTTCTTTAACTATTACGCACATATAATTATTAACAAACTGTTGTATTAAGCTGTTCACTTTTAGGGACACAAGAAATGAAACTGAGAAGTTTATTGAAAGGAGAATTATTTTTAAGACATTACATTGTGATACTAATAGTAAACAAGTTTATTTGGACGAGGCCTTTTCAAAGCCTATGCCTTTATCTTCAGGTTCGTGCAAACTTTTTGAAAAGTTGTTTTCTTTATCTACACTCTGCTTCACCTGACCTTTTGTGTCTTTTGACTAACAACCAATAAAAATATGTTTTATAATTATGTCGGAAATGATCTATGATGTCATCAATTTTGACCACTGATTTAAAATATTCTACTACCCTTAATTTACCTTTTTAATTTAGTTTACCTAAAGCTTATGTCCATTTGTAAAATCGAAACAATATTTGTAATATACAACCTAGTACACATTCCGATAAAAAAAAAGTTTGTCTGTTTAACGAGGCGAAGTTAGGACTACAAAGTCCTCTCTACCACTCAACCTCGACCTTTACCTAGCGTCACCGTATTAGTCACATTACAAATGTAAGTGGTGACTGCGGGGATCGAACCCGCGCCACCGGAGTGATGAGCTCCGGAGTCGGGTGCGATACCAATCCGCCACAGATCCGCTAAAAATACAGTTCCGATACCTGTTTAACGTGTTTCTCGAAGCCTAAAACCCATTATTTTTTATCTAACTTTTATAAATTTTACCTCCCATTCCTCAAAAAGTTATAAAACCCAAAGTAAACAACAATTTGGGTGTCTGTAGGTAGACAAGGAATGCTTAAACACGTCATTCTATTAGAGGGGCAGAAGAGTACACTTGTTCGTGCAAACATTGAGTGATGTAAAGCTTGAAAGCTGTAGGTAGTTATTTTTTAATGAAATCGTTTAAAATAATCTCGATTCTTCTTCAAATCTATAGGCACCACCAAAATGGGAGGAAGTGGGAGACTCCCTAATTTAAGTTTATCAATGATGATTGGTTGTTGGTAAAAAACGAGTATTTCAAGAGGAGGAGCCAAGGACTCCGATTGGTTTGTTGTCATTTGTTCCAGGCACAGTTTGCTGGGCATCTAAGTTCTGACTCAGAGGTTCAAATCTGTTTTGAGCTTTAGGCTGACCTGTAAATTTTTATGTTTCTTATTAGTTAAGTCATTTTCATTTTATCTTGTGTGGTAAAAACTTCTTTTATTGTTTTACGAAATAGTTTTGCCAATGCATTTTCTTTTACATCTTCGTTGGGAGTTATCCATATCAACAATAGCTTCTATTTCGTTGACATAATAATTACGTAAACAAACAATCTTTTGAGGTTAGCGAAGGCAGAACAAAATAGTTAATAAACAGTTACTAAGCACTCAAAAAGTTACGGCTTCATTTGTGATAAAGAAATTAATAATTTTAGAAAACAAGTATAACACACATAACTCGAAAGAATGTTAAAACGTGAAAATACCAAGATGAAAACAATTGTGATTATTTCAACAAGTTGAATTGCAACAGCTGTAACTTAGTGGAGACTGAAGACTGAAGAAACCCGGATAATATAATCAACCATCCTGGCGTGTACTAGTGTGAGAGTGCTGACAGCTGATTGCACTGCATGGAGCCAGCGTGAGCCGGACACAGCCAGCTGGCAAACATTATATTGAACTGTATCCATTGTATCAGTGACAGAAACACTAAGCGTTGGGATAACGGATCAAACACACTTACTGATATCCGGCCGGTGAAACTTCTCCTGGTTGCTGATTTAGTTACATGACTACAGGTCAGTTGCTGGTTGCTGATTTAGTTACATGACTACAAGTCAGGTTGCTGGTTGCAGGTGAATGTGAAGGCTCTCATGCTATTTTATGTGTTTGTAAATCCACTGATTTATGCCAGACTAATAAATTGCAAAGTAAACTCTCTTCACTTACACCAGTGGTGCTTCAACGGTTAATGCATTAGATTTTCTGAACCACGCGCCGGAGCCCGCAACGCAGAGTGGCTTCCGGTGTCCATCATAAGTACAGCGCACTACATTGCCGTCTAGCGAAACCAACGGCCGTTGCGATCGGCCTGGTTTTAAATTAAAGACCTCCTGGCCGTGGTTCCTAGACGCGTATTTGGTGCGCTGGCTCTATGAACGCTGATCATGTAACACGCAGTGACTTGTCTTACTGCGATTGTTTGAGATGGTTTCTTAGCTACGCACCACGAGGCGCTCTACAGAGCGCGTTCGACTTCAACCACTGCTTCGCGAGCAGTCAGTCAGCCTAGAGCGCGCGTTCTAGACATGTCCTCCAAACGTAGTGCTAGCTTCGTGCTAACTACTAAGTGTATTTAGTGGTGGAAAGAAAGGAAAATGGAAGTTTCCAACAGTGATGATGAAGAACTGTGAATTAGTTTCCGGTTATGATGTGCTTTGGAAAATTAGACACCCGGACTTCAAAAACAACCTGAAAAGGATCTTATTTTTGCGAAAATTGGGGAAAATTAGCAAGGCATTACTAACAACTTCTATTTGAGCAAACATCACTTAAACATAAATCAAACTTACTAAATTATAAAAGCAACGACTCGTGTATGTTATGCTCCAATAGAACGTTGGCGTACTGACGCAGTACATTTGTTACGCGTCGGAAACCCACCGAGATTTTCTGAACCACGCGCCGGAGCCCGCAACGCAGGAAGTGAGCTTCCGGTGTCCATCATAGAGCGCAGCGCACTAGATACGCGTCTAGGAAACCACGGCCTTAGGCTGTACAAGTTGATAGAAAAGTTGTCTGGTTGTCCAGACTGCGTCTTTCTCGCTTCCTACGTCACAAATGGCCCTTTGCTGCTTGCAGCCTTTTGAGCCCATGCTGAAACCAACAGCTCTGTATTTAAACTACAATTGTTTATTAAATTTGGAAACTTTGGAACTCGTTGGAAACTTTGAGAACATCTCGCTTGAGAGAGGCTCAGTCAGCTCCGCAACCGTGTGCCGCCTTGACTGCGGAGTGCACAGCGTCCCGCCTGATCCCCGGAGGGTGTGTGAGCCAGTGCAAAATGGCAATGAACAATAGACGAACAATAGACAATAGACAAACTTTTATTGCACAAAATACGTTTTAACATTGTTGTAATTACAATACCTGGTGCATTGTCACATGTTTCTTAACAAACAAAAGCATGATGTTTAACTTAAATTGTTTACAAAATTAATAACATAAGGTTGAATATTAGAAAATTTACAAAACATTATTTTTTAAGGTAAGAAAATCAGCATACACAAAATACCGGACAAACATCTTTATTCAATGTCCAGGACCATCAAAAATTCAGACGAATAATATGCATTAGTTAATAAATAATCTTTAAGTTTGCTAGAGAGGAGGTTTCATGGGAAGCTTTATAATATCTGAAGGATTGTTAAAATTTTTTAAGCCCATAGTATAAGGGCTCTGCTCAAACAATGTCATTCTATGTGCCGGATAGTTAAAAACACTGCGGTTTCTTGTTTTTATATTTGTGTGTAAACTCAAACTCTTTAAACAACAAAGGATTTTTTGTGTATATATTTAAATGTTCGAAAATGAAAAGGCAAACACGCTTGGTGATGGATTTGACGATTCCACCTTCCCTATCCCATTAGATGTCTGTGGTACACTGTCACGTGTGCTGGAAGTGTGTCTGTGTGTAGGAGTCTGTCTCCTTGCTCTACAGGAAACCCTCATCTCCAGCACTTATTCACTCACTCACTCGCCAATTGTAGGCTAGCTGGGCTGAATGACAAAACAGCATCTCACACTACATCACTCCGTCAGCGTCATCAAAGTCTAAACAGCCATCAAACTCAACCTAGAATGAAAAATTTATTATTCGTGCGAAAGTTAGGACCGTAAGGTTTTGATTTGATATTATAATTATCTAAATTCAATGTAGTTAAGAAAACAATAAGGTGTAATACACTTTACACTTATTTATGATAATTTTTATTGACGAATTTCCTTTGCAAAAATGAGATGTGCATGCCGTCAGAATGGTAAGACACAGGCCCGGGACCATGAAATGAGCACCGATCCTGACCCCCAGAACACGTTTTGAGCTTTTTCCCACACTTTACTGTATAAATACGTATATATTTATGTGTATAATTTCTACAGGTCAAATTTTTTGTCTGACTTTCACAAAATATGGTACAAATGTTCCTTTCGTAAATATCTCGGTCGAGTTCATTAACTAGCGAAAATGGACTACCAGATCCACCCTGGAGTTGGCCAGTTTTCGCTACCATAGAATAAATAGTCTTAACAGGATGTTAACCAGTCTAATGGAAATGCCATGAACCTGCTATCAACTGTCTCTTTATTATATCATGTATGATGCTATACGGAGTGAGTTTGAAATCCCACCCCCTTAACTTTTGAAACAGAAAATATTTTGAAACCCCCTTTAAGGAATGTTTTTATTGGACCCTGAAGTTTGTTTTGGATCCTGAATTTAAATCCAGTTGTTAATTTTTTGAGTAATATGGTTTGATGACCGATGGGGCTTAACTTACCACCTTTATGAAATTAAGTGCTATCAATCTGTGTGATGGAGACTTGATAAATTAATAGAAAGCGAAGGCCTGATTTTAGGCAGTGATTACTATTGAGTAGATTAGTAGTTAGTTCTCATTGTTTTAGGTTTCCAGAAAAGTTCTTATCTTTACAGTGGTCCGCCTAAATACACGGTTTGCACGCTCCTGTCTCATTGAGTCTGATGTGTGGGTTCGACCCCCGCTTCGAGTGATGACATTTTATTATTCGCTGTGTAAATTCTTTGCTACAATTAATTCAACAATTATAGCAAAAACTGAAAACTATAGGTGACTTTGGTAATAGTTGTCTACGTCAAAATTTCGCTTGTTGTTTTTCTTATATTGAATCTTATTTAAATATGAACCCCGTGTTAGTAACTTAGTTTTTTAAGCACTCTGGTAAAAACATCACGTTATTAAACATAATTGTATGTAAATTAAACTCGGTAAATTACAGTAGGTTCCTTTTTAGTCTTAACTCATTAACAAATTGGCTTACAGACGGAACCATTTTCGGTGCTGTAAGCTACAATGGTTTCCGTCGTAATAAGATTTGGCAGAATAAACCGTTAAAATACTTACAATTCTTTTCCTTATAGTATTTTACAGTAAATCCACTTTCCCTCCACTTTTTGTTTTGTACTGTTTACAACATATCTCACTCTTTTGCCATTCTTATTTGCGGAGATACATCATCGGATCTTGTCAGATTGAAAATTCATTATACACCATATTATTAAAATATTGATTACTCCCTTAGGCATATAGCATTATTACTTTCCTACTTTGTACTGAAAGGCGTAAAGTATCTTTGTACATTTTATAAAAGCATTTTGTACGTGGCTTGGTCAAAACAAAATAGTTTTATTTACTTTGGTTTGGTTTCGCCTTAGTTTAGAGTTGAGGATTCTGAAAACAAAAAAACCAATTGGATGAGAAAGAAAAATAAATACGATTTATTTTGCAACGAACAAACAAACAAGGAAGACATCAATGTTAGTTTGAAATTTGTATCTCTGGATTTGCGCACACAGCAACGTTTTGAATCCGATAATAAACAAAATGCGACAGTAGCAGACGACATCAGCAGCAGTAGCTCTTAACCAGTAAACAAACAGCTTGTACTTGTGATAAGTTTGTTTACTGGTTAATGTATGTAGTTGCTCCTGAATTCATGTTATACAATGCAGTATGCTCCGTGGATTAATTATTGTTCTGGGTAAAAGCTAGAGATAGTAAACTCATCACTACTACCCATCTACTAGCGATGGTGAAACTAACAATAGATTACATAAAAAGAAAATAACATACAAACCGTTCAGACAGAGATGACACTTCTCTGAAGAAAATTACACATCTGAGTCTTCCTGAGAGGTGCATCGACCAAATTGTAAGTAACTTTACAATCTCATTGCTTGTTTAAGGTCCTTGAATTCCAATAAAACCATTAAATTTTTGCTATTTCGAAACAAATGTTGATTTTTGAATTGCCTGGGCAAAACTAAATAGTAACAAATTGGAGTTGTAATGTCTTATAAATATTAGTAAATCATGGACTATAGCTAACAGCTATTGAGATTTAATTTACTCTTCAGCATTTTACTGACACAATCTATTTAAATAAATAATAATAAATAACTTTATTTGTCATATACAAAATTGAATTGTGTGACAAAAAACAAAACAAAATCTAAATATAAAACAAATAAGGTAAACTCATCAAAAATACTGCTATAGTACTTTGCTACGTGGGGAAATGTTATTGGAAAAATTAGTTGTATTCGTCATCCATGAATTCACCCAACGAATGGCTGGTTTTAAAATTAGAGTTTATACTGTTTATAATAGTCTGGTAATTTGTTAAAAAATTTAATTCCAATTTGGGACGGTAATTTATGAGACATTTCAAGTCTATGATATCTAACCTATATTGACTACTATTTCTAGTGTCATGGTTGTGGATATCATGGCCTGTTCCAAACTACCATTTGTTATGGAAAAAATAATTGTTTCATATATAAATACATGGTAGGGTAAGAATACCTAATACTTTAAATATTTCTCTACAAGAATCCCTCAAACGTAATTTTGATACTATTCGCACAGCTTTCTTTTGCAGAATAAAAATTCTTAAGAGTTTATATTCTGAACAAGGACCCCACAAAATGATACCATAATATGTGGTTGTATTAAACCAAAGTAAGCCATTCTAAGTATATGTAACTACAATGCAGAGGTATCTAAGAAGAAAAATTCTAGAGGAAATCTTTTGCCTATATAATCAATATGGCTATCCCAAGATAGATTCTTATCTATGTAAAGCCAAGAAATTTTGTTGATTCAGCTTCTTCCAGCAAATGATTATCTATCATTACAGTTGGGCAGTAATCGGAATTCGGCCTGCCAAGTTGAAAATTAATAAAACTTGACTTATTATAATAATTAGTTTTAAGATACAAACTTTCAAAATTGTGTACAAATGTGTACTAAAGGTTGAATTTCTAGATTTTCCGTTGAATTTGAAATAATATTAATTGTGGTATCGTCTGCATATTGAATTAGGTGTTGAGGTTCTACGCCATTTACATTATTAATATAAACCAAAAGAGAACCGGCCGAGAATGGATCCTGAGGGACTCCATATTGTAAATGGGTAATTTTGGATAATTTATTTTCTATTTGAACCTGTTGAGATCTACCTTGCAAGTAAGAATTCAACCACTTATAAGGTAGTCCGCAGATTCCATAGCTGTGTAGTTTTTCAATAAAATTGAATGATCCACACAGTCAAATGCTTTGAAAGATCAAGAAAAATACTTAGTGCTTTGTTTTTACTGTCCAAACCCATTACAACAGTCTCTAAAAGCTTATAAGAGCACCTATAGTGCTGTAACCTTTCTAAAACCATATTGGCTTTTAGAAATTATATTGTAATCCTCCATGAATGAGGTAATTCTTGTTAAGAAAAGTTTTCGACTACTTTTATTGATGGCAACAGTGATATGGGACGGTAGTTAGATACTTCCGAAGTATCCCCATTTTATAAATAGGGACTACCTTAGCCAATTTTAAACAATTCGCAAAGATCCCCTCCTCAAAAGAAGCATTTACAACATAAGTCAATATTGCAGATAATTCAGAGGTACACTGTTTTATAAGCCACATTGATGTGTCGTAAATATCTAATGAACTTTAGCGGGTAATGTTTTAATTGTTGAAATTACTTCCTGTTCGGTGACTGGGCTAAGAAACATTGGAGAAATGAGAAATCCTGCCAAAGATGGAGACACCAATTAGTATAAAGTATTTTCAATTTATAAACTCGGCTGTTATTTGATATGTTTTCATTACAGATAAAACTGAAGAACTACTGTACTGCATGTCTTATGTTCTTTTAATATTTCTGTTTGTTCATCAAATTATCTCTTAGGCTAATACAATCATACTATTAATCAAAGATTAACCAAATATGTTATTTATTTAGATAAAAGTATATTTGATGTGTTGATTTCCAGTGTGACATATCTGAGGTGAAGAATCTGACAGTTCTGTATCTCCACCACAACAGCCTTCACACGATACAGAACCTGGAGAAGAATGTCTGCCTTACTCACTTGTACCTTCAGCACAACAAAATCATCAAAATGGAAAATTTGAACGCACTGCGCCACCTGAAGAAACTGTAAGTTGATTGATTTTCTTTTCAAACTGGATCAGGTGTGTTAGAATAATGACCACACTACCTTTTATGATACATGTAACATTGTTATTGAATCTAAACAACTATTTTGAATCATATTCAATGTTTGCCTTGAGGAGGTCAGGCTTTTATTTATTCTCAATTTATACCGGTAAATCTTAGTTTTGATATTTTAGAAAAGAAAGTACAACTTTGGCGTTGCAGCTGTGAAAATTATGTTTGTAATTTGAACTACATATTAACTTATTAAGTTATAGGTTTTCATAGAAATATATTTTATTTTCATCGACTGTCCACAGAGGATGACTAATAAACCTGAGAGAAACCAATTAAAAAAAACACAATTAGACAAAAAGATACATACAAACATTTCATTTTCAACAGAAGCAGAGCTGCAAACCAGTGAAGATAAACAAACTAGAAACCCACTCGTAACAGTTAATTTCTACCACACTATTCACTTCATTCTCTATTCAACAGACAAAGGTTTATGCCTTTCTGGTGGAGCTTTAATATTCGCTATTTTGGTTTCAGATAATTTTAAGCTATTGGCTTGATAATTTCCAGATATTTGGGTCACAACTGTATAAGTGTTGTGGAAGGGCTGGACTCAGTTAAAGTTTGGAGGTTGCATATTGAGAACCAAAAGCTTGCACCTGGAGAAACCATGTACTTTGACCGAGAACCATCAATAACCTTGCGTGCAAAACATTTTACATTTACAAAAAAGACTCTTTTGTCATTTTGGGTTTAATAACTTGATTACAATTAAAATTAGGTTCCAGCTCTGTAAACTTTGTATTTTGCAGAGTTGTCTCAAATTAGACATCTCCGCAATCGAGTTCCATCCATTGGCGACTTGAAGAACTTAGGCAAGTTGGAAAAGTTGAATGCAAGCAACGCCTTGTCTAATCTACTGTCAGTCTGCAACACGGTGAAAAACTGGCAGGATCAAAGAGTTGGACTTCGGATAATGAAATAGTGAAACAAAATAAGTACAGGGACAAAATAATCGCTAGTTCAGATAACTTGAGTAAGTATTGTACTGCTGTAAATGAACAAAGTTTAACTATAACTCAAATATTTATTTTTCAGCCGACGAGGTATTATTGATGATCTTGGATCCGAGACTTTAAACTTTGTTGAAATGTCAATATCAACTACAGAAACATGGACTTTATTTAGAAATTTTGAGACACCACTTTTAATTTACCTACTATATACTTTTAAAATTTAAGTTGTTATTTGTTGATAATATTAAAATACTGGTTGAAAACTAAAAACATGAATTTATTTCAAATAACCATGAAAAATTAGTTATTTAGTTGAATAATTGTACAAGGTAACTGTTTTTAATTTTTAGAAACACTGGGCAAAAAACATTGCAGATGTGACAAGATCATTCATCCACAGATTTGAGATGGTTAAGGAAGAAAGAAACAAAACTACTTAACACCAGTCTAGATCAAACCCGTTTAGTGATGAAATAGCAAGTAAGCAATAAGTGCGGTTAACCTTAGAAGTGTCTGTTGATAGCGGCAAAGACAACATTAAGGTAGGTAGATAACGCATAGATGCCACAAAGCAGGAAACTCAACATAGTGGCGCCTTCACGTACAGAATGTGCTGTTTCTCCCCTCCAAAGTTTGAGCGATGTCGATGGCTTTATATAAGATATCTTTTAGTTTTAATAAGTAAACAAGAACTGGTGTTTTAATCCAGCTCATAATGATCAGGTATTTTCAATAATTAGACAGTAGCAAGTTCATTTAAACTAGTTTGTGTTTGCTTTTACTAAGAACATGTTTAGGTAAGAGTCATATAAGGAAGTCATTTATTTCTAAAAACTATTTCTTCTATAAAAAACAATTTCTCAGAGTTTGAAATAGGTATGCCTACGGGCATGTTCTGTCGTTAGTGAACAAGAAGAACAAGGTTCAGGATCCACAATCTGATCTTGTATTCAGGTAATAGCCTAAACCTAAACAATGACACAAAGCCCCCAGTCATATTTCAAAATCTAAACTCATCCCATCATCAAAAGCAAAGAATCTTTTGCTCAATCCATAACTCTTACTAATTCATAAAAGCAAATGCTTAACCCTCTCCTGTAGGTACATTTTGTTCACGCAAAGGTTTGACACAGCAATGTTTCATATTCTGCTGGTGTTTAGGCATAGCGGAACACCTGCCGCCAGGACTGCGGAAGTCTGTATGACAAGGTGTGAAGCACTACCAAGAGCTAAGAGCCTAACCCTGTCTTTGATGCATGTGCCACTCAATTCTTCAGGTAAATAACTTAGGTGTAAGGCAAACACTTGTAGTGGAGATACTTTATACAGCAGATTCTCTTTTGAGAATGGTACATTTTCAAATATTAGTGCCTACATGTTAAAACCAATTAATTTTATCAAAATTTAATTTTGGTTTTGACATACTATCTAATAACTTTTCCTCTCAGTTTGATTACTTTTAAGTTAAAGTTTGATTACTTGATCATTCCAAAGCAGGAGATCAGTTTTGTTTGAGGTGGACAATTTTAACCTAGGGTACTTAAACTCTAAGTCAGGCCTGTGCTTATAATCCAGATATGTGCAAACTAAGGCAGGTTAAAGAGTGAATTGTGTCTGCTTTTGTAATGGATAAAATGTCATGAATCATTTGATAAATGCTCCAAATTTTATCATGACTAAGGCAAAGTATAGTTGAAAGAATGATCAATATAACATATGATATGAATACAATATAACATCCCTACAACGTGGATTTTAGTAATTTTGAACAAAGAGTAATTTATGAATAACCCTTGTACTTTACTACCTTTAGATCTTTCATCGTCCCCATTTCTAAGTGAAGATATGCCTTGGAAAGATCTAAGGTAGTAAAGTACTGACTACCCTGATCCATCTTGTTAAAAATCTCTTCAATCCGAGGAATTAGATAGTGGTAATTGCAGCTGATTCTTTCCGGATATTTTGAAGTCAGCGCAAATCCTCACAGTTCAACTTCCATCACCTTTAGTTTAGAAACAATTCGGGTGCCCCATACAGAGTTGTTTTCCTTTGATACAGTCCCTTGTTCTTGTACTATTAGTTCTTCTTTGATTTTATATTGTTGGAAATGAAGATTATACAAGCAACTGGGGATTTCATAGAGATGGACGAAATTTGGTAGGGGCACAATTTAGCAAAATAGGCTAGCAGTCGTCCTCCCTAGAACAGCAGATGTGGTGGGACTGGGCTCTATGGCCATGCCTAGCCTGTGGACCAGAGGCGGACAACAAGCGACTTATAACCCGTAAATAAAGGTTGTGCTGGTAATATTCATTTATTTCCCAGCTGTAACAACCACTAAATACCAAACTCAACCGTAAATATCATTTTCACGAAATTACGGTAATTGATTTGACATAACCTTAATTTCGATCTGACAATCTGTCAACTGTCAAAATGCTATCGTGGCTTTTCTGACCTCAATACCACAGAGTGCGCCATAACCCAGTTTGAGTGAATTTAGCCTCGCATGGAGGTAAATTATGTCTAATTTCAGTATTTCACCGTGGTCTGTAAACACTGTCGCGATCTCGAGAAAAGCGAAAGGTCAAAAACTGACAGCCTTCTCTTCCTAGTTTTTCGGGTGTCAGAGGTGAAACAACGCGACTAGTGAATTTTGCTGATAACCTCTAAGGAATTATTTAAGCCATTTCCTTGGTAATTGGCTTTTCATGATCTAGTGATAGTCTTGTTTTCGTTCAGGCTAATACTTTGATTGACTAGTTTTGTTGTCTTATTATTTTATCCTCAGACTTGAAACCTCGACGCTGAATGCGCTACCTTGCCAGATATAACCGATAGTTGCGAAATCGGGTGATTCTGGAATAGAAGGAAAAGTTGAACCCGACTTTTCGGGTGATACTAGAAAACAGGAAAACTTGGCATTGACTTGCTTGTCAACCTGGTGAGCTTCTGTTGTGTCTCTAGTCTGGGGCTACAACCTGCATTTCGACCAAACCCTATCTTAAGGGTGTTGTCCGTAAAATGAGCCTAGTTAAGCTACTTATATAAGCAGGCAGGCAAATATCAAGTGGGACTTGCCTACTTGATCCGTCCATCAGAGGAGCCCCACCAAATTTTTCGAAGGCTATGATGATAGTTTCTGCTCTTTTGCGGCGATTGATAATTTTAAAGATCTGAGCCTTACGCTAACCTGTATCCAGGTTAGTTCCACAAATATAAGCGAGGTGTAATTTACTCATATTTTGCTCGACCCCTGGATAGCACCCAGCAACCGCGCTGAGTGATTCCTGGGACATCCATTCAACATGACAATTTTAAACCAGGCGAGGGCAGTCCACCCACCTCGACTTTTCTGCCGCTAGAAAGTTGTCACAGATGGACAATAAAAGGACAAAACTGAAACCTTTAGTAAGCATGTAAAAGTATTCAAGGTCAACAGATTAATGTATGACATTAAAACCGCACCAAGCATATAGCGTTTCATGGATTCGTTCCCTGGTAAGACAGAAGTGCGATTTTTAATGATAGCATAATTCAGGGGATGGCGGCTTGAAGGGGCAGAACAACAACAATGCAAGTTTTGCAGCTCCTCAAATCACCAACTTACTTGTAGACAAAGATAAAAGCACATTTTTCCAAGAATCTGACAGTTATCTTGGCCAAATGATTGATGGAAATAGTCTTCAAAAATCATATAGAACATACTTCGCAATAACAACCCGTGAGGTATTACAGTAGAAACAAATAAATAAATAAACACTGTTTCTTAATTCTAGCGACAAGGGTAGAGAAGGAGTGGTTTCCAGTGGAGCCTTCAGCGAGGCAGCAGATCCAGGAGAGTTTCACATGAGAGAGTCAAGTTATAAGCAAACAAAAGCGGACAAGGAAAATCAAAAAGTCTCCCACAACTAGGAGATGATATTCCAATTAGTGTGGTTCATTCTCCTTTAAACACCCAGTCAATTAGTGAGCCAAATATAAAGGCTTTCTAATTTCCAACACTAAATCAAATCATAGTTTTAGACAGGGTGAATGCACTAGCTCAAATTGAAAGTAGACTGAATTTTGGCTCAATATTGAATTAAATCTAAGTTTATAGTTTGAATTACAACAACCTATTAATTAAAAGTTTTGATAAATGTCACAGGTTCAAATCTTAGTATTTAGTCAGATTGAACTAGTGTGAGCTAGTTAAAGTATATCGCATAGACTACTGTAGACTGACTTTTGCTCATATTTACAATTCATGCAAAAGAAAATCAAAATAAATGACTGGAAAATGCGATTTTGTCTTCATTTGTTAACGATATGTGACTTGTAGCTATACCTATTTAAAAAATCAATAAACTTGAAACTATTCACTTTTCTGTTTACATTTTAAGAACACATCTATATTATATTAAAAAATTGATGAAAATCTAATGGCAGTCAGCAACCGTTCTATCAGACCGATTTTCTTCATTTTTTAATGAAAGATATTATGCATAGATTTGTCATCAAACATCGAAAATCGCTTAACTTTCTCCCTTTTCAAATTATACTCAAAAAAGGCTTTTTTTCCCCATGTTTTCTTTGCTTTGTCCTGTCATATCTCAGACTGTTCTAAATTTCTAATTGAGTTAAATTGTTCGTTTTGGTCTAAGAACACTCAGTAAATCATGCTCTTTCATTAGAGATATCATTCGATATATTTAGTTACCTCTAAGAGGAGTTGAAGTGGACAAACAACTTTTGGCACTGTTAAAATTTAAATTTAGCTTGAGATAAAACATATGAAAGTATTGCCCAGCTGCTGAAAATGTAAACATCAACAAATAATATCAATAACAGTGAATAAGTTTCAACTGCCAAGGAAAAACTAACTGAAAAAGTATAGTCATTAGTGAAGTGAATCCCCGAGGCTGAAGCAGAAGAGCAGTGAAGCGAACGGCCCGAGAACTGAGGTTAATTAAACCTATGCTCTGAAAATAGAATATAGACCTACTAGAATATAAAATACTGCATTTTCAATGTCAAATTTTAACCTGAACTATTTCTGAAAGGCACAGATAGAACACATTGTTATCAATTGTAAATATTTATTGACCGCCAAAGCATACAGTAGTCTACTGGTGCATCCCTTGCATGACGTGCAGCAGTGAGCTCTGGGAGCAGAACTGGGAGATGTGTTGGCTGTAGCGTCTACTTGTCCGGCAGGATCATGAGAGGCGTGGTGGAACTGCAATGCGGCGAACAGCAGCTTACTCACATCCTCCTCCGACGCGGTGGCAAGCCCTTCTCCTGCCTGGCAGCTTGCTCCTGGGACTTAACAATCATTGGATTAGTTTAGGCATTAAACTTTAAAGTTTTATGCGTACTAGTAGAACACTTACAGGGTTTTGAAAATGTTTTAATGCGGATTGGGTCCTGGCTCGATTGAGCTAGGACTGGTCTAAATAGCTGGTCAATGCGAACCTAAAGGGTCCGCCTCAGTGGTTGCCTCAAGCCTGAACTGTCTGCCCAAGGAACACACAACATCGAGCACACCTGTATAGCACACTCGCGGCCGAGACACCATATAGCACTGCGCGAGCCGAGAACACGCCGATGCGCACTCGCGGCCAGAGGCACCTTATGCACCTCGCGGCAGGCACACCCATTATGAAGCACTCGCGGCCGAGCACACCATATAGCACACTGACCGAAGGGCACACCATATAGCCACTCTTGGCCGGGCACCGTGCTTTCGCACGGCCGAGCACACCGATATAGCCGCACTTTCATGGCGAACACCATATAGCACACTCATGGCCGAGCCACCATTGCTTATAGCACACTTTCGCGCGGCCGAAGGCTGGAGATATGTGGAATTAGGTAACAAACTACACAGGAAATTTGCAATTCATGCTGGCGATGCTTGCTTGCCTTGCTTTGCGTTAGATAAAGCTTATTTTAAATAAAACAGGTAATCACTAAAGGATATAAGAGATCACTACGATGTTGAGCGACACAAAATTTCTACTAGCCACGGATCAAAAGCAGCATTAGAATGTCTTTATGTCAATCAATTATATTCTTAACAATTTTAAGCATACCGTGCTGAATCACTATTTGAGATGCCGACCCCTCTCATGAGGATATTTTAAGTAAATATGTTTCTAACTAAGGCCGACTCTTCCTTAGAATGGGTCATTATTATGCCCAATGACCAATGGAAATATAAGGACCAACGTGACTTCGAACCATGGTGATGGTCTGATATGTCTATACAATCAAGGTTCAATTTTATTCCGATTTTGTCTTGTTGAAAGACCATGAAGTTAGTTTTGAAGCCGAGCGAGGTGATTTGTGTATTTGAGTATTTTTTATTGTATTTGGTATTTGAGTTGGTGCGGGTATCATCAGATGATCACTGAGACTATCTGAGAGCACTAGACCTATATCATTCTCAAAACCTGACCTCCTGTGATACTCACTTGCTGGTTGTTAGACTTGACTGATTGCTGTTGATGGACCTTGCATGAGTCAAAGTTCATGATAATGTATTTAGGGTATAGAACATCTCTTTTCTTTAAAAATAAATGATTGCTTCCAATAAAAATATTTTAAAACTTTAATGTCACTTTGCTTTGAAGCACACTTTCACTTGAGTAATAAAAATAAATAGTTTTCTTCTTATTTTGTTTAAAATTTACTTCTTAACTAGTGTGTTTTAGTGCTTACAGGATAAAATATTATAGTATCATGACTGTAAAACCTTTTTGTACAAAGGCTGTTGCTCAAGCTGCCGAATTAAACTACAGCTCCTTCGCCTCTTTGTTCATTTGAAATTGGGCTTAAAGTTGCCGCGTCGTTCAGTGCATTTTGGTCTCGCAGCATTTATTTTGTGGATGTTGTATGGATACAAAATATAACTTAAGACACCTCGTAATGGGTTAAACCCTTAAGCAAGTTTCACTACCATAGTTTCAGCCGATTGTTAGTTATGAGCGGTCCAATATGCCTTAAAAGCGTTATCAGTGCCAACTTTGGTCCTCGTCATTTATTTTGTGGATGTTGTATGGATACAAAATATAGCTTAAGACACTGCGTAATGGGTTAAACCCTTAGCAAGTTTCTTCTATAGTCTCAGCCGATTTTCAGTTATAAGGTCCAATATGCCTTAAAAGCGTTATCAGTGCCCACACTTTGGTCCCTCGTCAGTTATTTTTGTGTATGTTGTATGATACACAATATAAGTTAAGAACTTTACCTGTGTGGTAAAACCACCATATATAAACTACTATAACGCTATGTGTATATTTTGAGAAAAATTACAAATTTAAAATAGGCCTAAACAAAAAAAGGTTTCTATATATCCTTAAAAACAATTTAGTTTGCCTGTTAGTTCACCTTGTGGATGTTG